>VBSM01000335.1:1390622-1411949 GCA_008086735.1 Cheirogaleus medius | reverse complement strand
ATGGGGGAGGGGGTCATGGGCAATATACATAACCGTAATATTTGTACCCCCATATAATGCTGAAATAAAAAAAAAGAAATGCCTTTTCTTCTTTGTGCTGCTTCTTTTTTCATCCCAATTTCTGTGATATTTTTATTTTTTAAATGTTTTTGTTGCCTTTTAAAATTTCGAGACTGAGATCTCACTTGCTTCTAATGTTTTGTCATCTCTTCCCTCAGGTGTTGTATTATTATGTTTATTCTTATTATGGATTTAATTTCTTCATTGCAATGTTTTTTAATTCACAGGAAATATTTGAAGATGATTTTCATCTCTCACCACACGTATCTGTTGAACACTATAAATATATTGGTTTCTCCATATATTCTTTGTTTTACGATGGCATTCTATAGACATTTCTGGTTATGAATTACTCACCTCTGAATGAAATAAGTTTTGCAGAATCAGTTATTTTCAGAAGGGTTTTATAGGAGTGAGCCAGGATCGTTTCCAAACCAACAAGAATTTTTGTCATGACCGTGTTAGCATGTTTTTAAATCCTTACTTCCCCCCAGCTGGTACAGGTGTCCAGGCAGAAAGCTAGTTACAGTGGGAAGTTTCTTATTTTCCCTTGTTTTATAGATGACATCAACTTCACCATTTCCAAATGTGAAATCTCTGGTGGGTTGTTTTTTTTCATTTTGTTTTTGAGGAATTGATTGAAAATAAATAAAATAAATACAGTTGTAGTATATCCTGAGTGAGTGTATAAATCATATCATAACTGATTTCTAGAGTTTTGAAATAGACAACTTTATATCAAATGTGGTAAGCACATTTACTAGATAACCTCACAGTCATATGATCTCTGTAGACTATAAAATAAAGGCATTATACTAGCCAGCAGTTCCCAACATTTTTGGCACCAGGGACCAATTTCATGGAAGACAATTTTTCCACAGAGGGGTGGGGGTGGAAGTGGGGGGGGAGGCGTAGCTCAGACGGTGATGCAAGCGACAGGGAGGGGACAGGCTGCAAATACAGACAAGCGCTTTCCTGGAGCTGCCCCCTCACCTCCTGCTGCGCCCCCTCCAGGTTGGGTTCAGCAGAGCTCTGGGCCCAGTCCCTAACAGGCCGTGGACCAGTACCAGGGTTGGGGACCACTGTACTAGATTACTTAGGGCTTTCTTTTTTTCCTTACAGCATTCTAATTCATACAGCATTCTGAATCTATATTATGATAGGAATAGCCAAGCTTCAATCATCCAAGCTACTCTTACTTTCAGGGAAAAAAAGTGTCCTCTTTTTCTCCATTCTTAGGATATAGTCTTTCCTTAACAGTCAATAAATCCATAAATTAATGGAAAGCCAAGAAGACATTGGCATAAATAACAAAATGTAGGCCCATTATGTGGTTAATTCACAACCAAATATTTTCTATAATAGTCAAGGTCCATATCAAATAAATGTGAATATCTAGATTACTTTGTTTCTGGATGATAGCAAATTAGATCTTAATCACTATCATCACTGTATCTACCATCCTTGGTGACTCTATTTCTATGAGTTTTTAATTAAAAGAAGAGAATCTTCAAAACAGTGGTGATTCTTTTTTGTTTCATATACTACATATATATAATATGTACTATGGGGCTTTTGTAAGAAAGTGTTGACACTTGAAGTAATTCAGGTAGTGACTTCTGCCAATCTTCCAATGAAGATACACTAAATGCACCAGATGGGCCTTTTGTGGGGGCTGGGAGGAGGGAGGGCAGGAAGGATCATAAGGGTAGTTCTCATAAAGCAAAAGAAAACCATGCAAGCAAAAGGAATCTTTAAACATAAAACCAACTTAATTCTCAAATTCCTCATCCACACTCATTAAGCTAGCTGATGTCAGGATTGACAGGCAAGAAAACTTTGTGTAACTTATGATATGTAATGTATCAGGCTCCCAGAAAATAATCTTAAGGCATACCTTCTTCAGTGTAGTTATTCCAGCACCATCACATTTGTGGAATAAAACCCAAAGGAAAAGGGGTGCAAGCATACGGGGGCGGCCTGAGGGAGTTCCCTGTGGTGATGGAAGAGTTCTGTGTCTTGACTGTGACAGGGATTACATGAATCTATCCATGGAATGACATTGCATGGAACTAGACACACACACACACACACAAATACCTGTAAAAATGGTGAAAACTAAATAAAATCTGTGGTTTGGTTAACAGCAATGTACCAATGTCACTTTCCATATTTTGATATTGTACTTCCATGATAATAAGATGTTACCCTTGGCAGAAGCTGGGTGAACGGTGCAAGGGTCCCTATGTATTATTTTGTGCTACATTCTCTTAGCCTATAATTATTATAAAATCAAAAGGTTTTTTGATTAAGGAAACTTATTCTCTTATTGGATAATCAACCTCAACATTAACTCTCCACTGTTGACCTAGATGACCACAGGGAGCAGCTTGGGAGAAGAGAGCTCCTTAGTGGTGGTGTCAAGGTGTTGTCTGGGGGTGTCTTATTACTCCTACCTTTAATCATGAGCACACCTCCAAACCCACTCCAAATAAGCATATCAGCTGAGTGAAACCAAGTATCCTTTTCAAGATCTTTTCCCAGCCATCACCCCATCACGGTTGGATTGCCACCCTAAGCACTCTTGGAGCCACCATTATATTGAGGGCACTTGGAAGAAACGTCTAGTGGTAGTTCAGGGACTCAGAATGAACAAGACATTTAGGCTAATCAGAGCTTTATAAGGTCTTCTTAATCTTGTGCCATGTTTATCAAGAATGAAAAATCTGGGTGTGTCAATAACCAGGTTTTATTTATTTAACAAATACTTACTCGGCAACTTCCCAGAAAGGCATGAAATTGATGCAGAAGTGATTCCTGGTTGCTCAATGCCTAGAGGATAAATTGCAAGTCACTGAGCCTTTCACATAAGCTCCTTCACAATCTTTGCCCAACCTGTCCTTTCAGACTCATTGTTTCATTCCTTCCTCCTGATTCTCCCCTGCTCACCCCCTACCCCAGCAGCTGTGATGCATTCTGTATTCACCTACGTACACGTACTTGCAGTTTCACAAACATTGCACCATTCTTTGTTCATGCCAATCACTAAGTCTGGAATGTTCCCTCTGCCCTTCCTGGAATATTCTTTGCACCACACACACACACACACACACTCACACACACTTACATTTAAGCATACAACACTCATGCAAATAATTAAGACCCAGCTCAAAAGTGCTTCCTTTGATATGTTCCCTAACTAACCAACCCCTGTGATTTCAAAATGGCCACAATTTCTTTTCAGCTTCTTGCATCAGGAAGTGGGGACTATTCTCCCATTCTTGATTCTAGAATGGCCCAGTTAGTTGTGTCCACCAATAGAATGCAGTAGAAGTGGCATTATGTGACTGCCCAGCCTCAAGCCTCGCGCAAGGAGCCTGGCAGGTTTTGTTCTCACTCTCTTGGAAAGCTACTGCCACCACATTAAAAATCTGGGTTAGTATGCTGGAAAAGCCCCAGGGGGAGAACCGAGATGCTCAGTTGAGAATCCCACCTGATTGCCAGGCATGTGAACAAAGCTTTGTTGGACAGTCTGGCCACAGCCAAACCAGCATGAGTAATCCCAGGAGATACCAACAGAATGGTGTGGCTGAGCCCAGACCACAGAGAAAAATCATGAGCAAATAAATGCCTTTTGTTTGAAGCCACTTAGTTCTGGAATGGTTTGTTATGTAGCAACAGGTAATTGCTACGACCTCACCCCAGCTCCAACCTCATAGAACTAGTCATTGCCGGTGCGGAAAGACCATAGCACTCTGTGTCTACTTCTATTGTAAGATTCACATTTTGCCATGATTATTTGTTTATGCTTTTCTCTCACCTACTAGACTCTGAGTTCCCTGGAAGCAGAACTATCCCCAGGACTTCACACAGAGCCAACATACATAGTAGACATTAAAGAAATAACTGTTAAAACAATAAAAAGCTAAAGGCCTGGCCTTCATTAGACTGACCCTGTCTGAGTGTGTTCATCTGGCCATGAGCAGAGGGTGCTTTCACTTCTCATGCTGAGAAGAACGGTGGCCCTCATGCCCCAGTGCTGTGGCTCGCATGAGGTTAAATTTAGCAGCAGTGATAGATTGGACCCTTTCAGAGTAGTAAGATTAAATAGCCTCAGATGAGCAGTACTTCACTAGTTCTGCCAGTCTAGCAGCCTAGGGAACTCTTTGCTTGCAAATAACAGAACGTAATTCCAAGCAAAATCCTGTGCAACTTGGCTTTGAGCCAAAATGCATTATAAAAACAAAAATGTTTGTTTTATACAATTCCTCTCTAGAGTTTTACCCAGCATTATCTAGAACAAGCCAAATTATTCACTATGGCTTTAGTCACTTGCATATTACTGGTGACATTGCTGGAAAAGGACAGAATGGTCTTATTAGTCACTTTCAGATCACCCTTTCTCCAGTTTAGAATCTTATGTTTGCAGACATTTTAGCTGGATGAGTCCAACTATTGAATCATTAAGTTATCTGTTTCTAAGCATGGATACTAAGTTACTTTTTATATTTAATTAAGGTTGCATTAAAACATTGTTAGTACTATTTTCAACATATGTGTTACAATTAATAGCACATGCCACCTTTAAAATTATCGTTAGTATGAAATTGTAAGACAAAAAAAGGAGGACTTTTAATTCTTGCTTTTGTCAATGACTTGCTCTTTGTACCTTTGCATCTTAAATATCTATCCTGAGTTTCTTCATTGGCAATGCCTTTCATTGAAAAAGAATTTTTTTCTATCAAGCAGAATAATATTTGCTGATGTCAATTCAAAAATTAAAGCATTTGCAAATTTTTGGCTATAACCAAAATCAATAGCTAGTTTTATTTTTAAAAAAAAATTTAAAAGATTTCAGAATACCTTATTGAGATGTATTGGAAAATTTTGTGTTTATGATCCATCTTACTATCTACTGTGGAACAGCAGATCCATCTGGTTCAGGAAAGGCTACAAATCCTTACTAAGTTGCTGTAGCTTTGGCAAAATACGAACCAAACTCCTTATTAGTGAGCCTGTATTCATTTGCAAGGAAATTTAATTCATATGATTTTGATTCATTGTCACTTACAGTAATACAAGCAAATCATGTTTCATAAATGCTACTTGATTTCCAGGAAAACTTTTGAATCATCTTTTGAAGTATTCGTTTTTTCTTAGGACAAGAAAGTTTATTATTACTGGTTGGAAAAAGAGAAAAGGCTCAAATTTGAGTAAAAATATAGACCTTCTTCATAACAGAGAATGAAAAACAGACTTCTTTGGGACCAATAGCAGCATAAGTATTGAAGGGCGTCCTAGACAGATGGACGAACTTCAGCTGTGAGATACATACTTTCTGCTAGCGTAAGCCAGCGGTAATAAGCAAGCTGACTTCCCTTCCTCACACTGTCCTAGGTAGATAATTGATGACTAAAGTAGAGATACAAATCAAATTATTGTAAAGTGAATGCTTGTAACATTCACGTAGGTGGGTGAGCTAGGAGTTGAATGAGTCTTGTGTTCTCCAGTGACCTGGGTACCCAGTGGACTCCGCCTAAACTGGCTGGGCCCCACGCTTCATACCAGAGCAATGACTCACCCTCAGGGCTAACTTAGGAAGCATTTTGGCTCTGAATCCCACCAACCCAGGGAACTCCCAGCTGAGAAGTAGGACTGAAGAGATTTAGAACTCCTGGCTTGGAGTTGTGAGTCTTGGTTGAGTGCCAACAAACTGGCATAAATTATGTGATCCCTTGAATTTCATCTTCATTGTTTACAATATTGTGGTACTTGCCTGACATTTATGGCAGACATTTATTCCACAGATACAGAATAATAAATCTTTATTAGAAATATTGATATTAAATTAAGACATTGAGAATTAAAATGTAAGAGAGCTGATTTTTTTCAAACCATAAATAGGTAAGAGAAAGAGTGATTTCAACTGTTTAACCCAATTTGTTTTCATATTTGTGTGGCCAAAAATCTGTAGTGAAAAGACATGAAATTTAGAATTGGAAAACCTAGATTTAAGACCTCATTCTGCAGCCTCCTAGTTATTTGATGTTGGGAAATGACAAAGCTCTCGACCTGAGATTAGTTTTCCCATGTGCTGCTCAACATGCTTCATAGGGTTGATATCAAGATCCAATGGGGTATTGTGACGGGAAGAGTAGAGTTATTCAGCACTATCTGATTACCCTTTGAACTGTGTGTGCAAAACTGAAAGAAAGACCTCAGCACAAAACTTTGTGTGATTAAAACTCAGGAATCTCTGAATATTTTTATCTCTGTAGCAAAATCTTATAAAATCTGGAACACTGCATTTCAATCTGTTTCTAGGCATTAAGAACAATTATTTATTTGCTTCATAACCCAAATTCACTCCCGCTAATACAAAATGCCTTCTGACGTCAGGATATCTAATGCCAGCTGAAAGACTATGCACAACTATACACAATGAAGGGTCACACTTCCAAGAAAGCCAATGTTCTGGGTGGGGTTCAGCATCAAATCTGAGACATTATGTTTAACTGTTTCTGTACAAGTCTCCATAATCTGTTACACTCTAGGCTTAATTTCAAAAACAAAACTACAAACATGCTGACCATTTATACCTGCTTGGGTTCCCTGGACTTTTTAAATTGTAGACTATCAATTTTTTTCTTTGTCTCCTTATTTGTTGAGTGGCATCAGGGTTAGCATCCATCCTTCCCATGAAATTTGAAATATGTGGTCTCCACTAAACTAAATGTGAAAAATGCCTATGAGAGAGTCATGGTTTATTTTTTAGCCTCTGTCTTAAAGGACAAATCTAATTCAATGTTTTCACTCTAACCTCTATAATTAAAAAAAGAAATTCTATTAGACTTTAAGCTCCAAGAGGTCAGGGACAATATGTGTTTTATTCACTACTGCATAGGGATCACTTAGCAGAGTGCTGATAAAACAGCGGATCAACATTTAGATTCTTGAATCAAGTTGTCTAGTCTAAATACCAAGTTTGCTACTATGATCTATGCAATATTTGTACAAGTTAGGGAAGCTCTCTGGGCTGTTTCCTTACTAAAAAAATGGGGATAATAATGGTAATATCTATCTCAAAGAACTGGTAAAAAGATAGAATGGCTAATTCATACGAAACATTTATCACAATATCTATGATAAATATATAATAAATGCTCATTAAATATGATAAATACTCAATACATGTTAGCCATTGACTAAGTATTTTAAAAGGTTTGAATCAGGCTATTTTATCTTCTTTGTTGCAAATAAACTAGGTTAATATTGCAAAAAAAAAAAAAACTACATTTAGAAGGGAAACCAATTCTACCAGTCGTTGGAAGTAAAAGATCTTTCTGTTGTTTTTTTTTATGACAGAGAAAGTTGCATATTTGAACCCTAAGTGAATTCAGATTGAATGTGTTAGTTTTGACTGTGCCAGAATTCTTAGAGGGTTCCAGAAATCAAAGCATGTGGCTGGTCACCCTAATTTGGGGAGACTTAAATGCCTTTGCTTGTCGTAGGGTTCCAGAACAGAATGTAGCAACTTCTTTTCTTCATGGTTTCTTCCACCCTATCCGTAATCATCTGTTCTCATCCCAGGAGCTAGTTTGGTTCACTCCATGGTATTTCAGGGGTGGAAGAAGGGAGGGCACTACTGCGTGAGGAAGAGGAAGGTAGCGTAGTATGGTCTAGTTGTGTGTGTAAAAACATGGCTGCTTAGCCTAGTTCTAACATTAGCAATAATTTTGCTATCTGCCTTCCTCGTTTGTTAAGTGGGAATCTGGCCTAGATGAGTTCTAAGATTTTTTTCTATGTCTGACATTCAGTGATTCTATGAAATTCTTGAATTAGGCCATCATAAGTAACTACAATCATCTGGCCTCTAGAAAGACAAATGAATGCAAAATGCTTGGACATATTGATATGAATGCAAGTGTGACTTTGACTTGAGCTGGACTCCAGACTCTACGATCAAATTAGCAACATCTTCTCCCTGAGGCAGGGGTTTCAGTAGCAGGCATAAGAGAACCAGTGTATCAAACAGAGTCCTCCAGAGAAACAGAGCAAGAGGATATGTACACACACTTTTATTTGTTTGCTTGTTTGTTTATGTGAACAGTTGGCTCATCCCACAATTGTGGGAGCTGGCAAGTCTAAAATCCATAGGACAGGCTAGAAACCCAGATAGGATTTGATGCTGGGCCTTGAGACAGAATTCTTTCCCTGGGAAACCTCAGTTTTTGCCTTTAAGGCTTTCAATTCACTGGATGACATCATCCACATTATCAAGGGTAATATCTTGTACTTAAAGACAACTGATTGTAGATGCTAACCGTGTCTACAAAATACCTTCATAGCAAACCTAGATTAGCATTTGGTTAAATAACTAGTTTATTAGCCAAGTTAACACAGAAGACTAGCCATAATACTAGCATAGTGTTCAGTTAAAGAATATTCCCTTTTCAATAAAACATTAGGGATTCAACAAAATGGAGTTAAGTTCTGAAATTTGACGGAGTTAATAACAGATTTTACATTTCTCCCTGTCAGTGTAGATGTTTATTTCATGATTTTCATTTATTGTCCTTTCATTTAGTGAGAGGCCAAAGTCACTTGGCGATCGAGCAGATAGATGACTTTGTTTCCAATAATATTATGCTTAGGAATACTTAATGGGTAACTGGTTCATGAGTAGTCTATATTTATGCTCCTTTTTAGTATAATAATTCATAGAATCCAAGTTTTTTTCAATTATGTGGGTATAAAAACATAGAATATTAGAATTGCATGGGCCTTCAAGATTATGTTGTTCAACTTTTCTCTCAATGCCTCAATACCTTCTACCGTAATCTTGAAATTTTCAGTAAAGTATTTCTAATGATGGGTAAATTACCACTTCAAAATCATTGTATTCTAAGTTTTTAATATCTCCTTATTAGAAAAGTCTTTTACAAAGTGCCCTGTGGGTATCAACCTGTTAGTTCCATCCATTGACCTTCTGCCCTGGGAAGAAACAGATAGTAATCTATCAATTCTATAAATCTAATTCTGGCTCCACATATAATCTCTAAAATACCTGAAAACAGCTTCCTGTTCCTTTAACTGTGCCTCAGGTGGCACTATAAATTGCTCCCACTGCCTGCCTAATCCCCACTAAGTGCCTAAAATGAAGAAAAAAACAGAGGATTAATTCGGCAGACGTCTATCGAGTGGAGTCTATGTGTTAGACACACTGGATGACGTTTCAACATTGTGCCATTTATCTAAAAAGCTCAGACAAAGGTATATTTAATCAATGTAATAAAGGCTTAAAAGGAATTTTGGGGGCAAGATATGAGTATCTATACCTTTACAATAATTAAATCTTGGTTATTCTTTCACAACAAAAAAGGCTAAAGTCATGTAATAAATGGAGACTACGTTTATTAACATGCAAACTAGATTCTCACCACTGAAAAGAAATTAAACGTAATGCTAGTGAACTGTGTTTGAGTTTGGGAATTTAGGAGAAAACCAGATGCCTCTGGAAACAGCTGTCATCTCTCCCTCTTCTGCATCAACCCAAACAGAGAGTCAAAATTCACCCTTCCTTCCCCAAACTTGAATTTGAAAGGCATAGGAAGGGAGCTGAAATGCACACTCCAGTGTGCTTTGGAAAGACACCATGTTCTCAAAGAAGGTTGGGTAGGGACAGGGCAGCAGGGATACCTGAATGGAGTTTCAAGAACAGGTCTGTGCAGAAGCACAAAGATTAAAGAGAACAGTGCTTATAATCTTCTGGAACACCTCCCCTTCCCTATAATTTCTTAAATATTTAAGTAATATTTCATAATTACTGAAAATATTTCCACAAGTGGAAGCATTTCCTTAAATAAGTTTGTTCAACGTAATTCAAATGAAGATTAAAACCTGTATATGATTGTTCATGACTGCTTTATCCATAATGGCCAAATACTGCAACAACTCAGATGTCCTTCAACAGATGAATGGTTAGGCAAACCGTGGGCATCCATATCATGCAATACTACTCAGCAACAAAAGAGACCAAACTACTGACTCAGGCAACAACTTGTATCCAGGGAATTAGGCGGAGTGAAAAAAAAATTCCAGTCCAAAGAGGTCACATACTGTTGGATTCCACTTATGTAATATTCTGTAGGTGACACAGTTACAGTAAAGGAGAATGGATTGATTTTCAGAGACTGGGAGAGGGCTGTAGGGGAATATGCTATGGAAGAGCGGCACAGGAGCCTCGTCATGACAGAACTCTCCCATCTCTTGGCTGAATCAATGTCCGTATCCTGGGTGTGATATTGTATCATGGTTTTGCAGACATCACCATTGAGGGAAACCAGGAAAAGGGTATATGGGGTCTCCCTGTATTATTTCTTACAATTGTATGTGAATCTACCATTATCTCAAAATAAAAAGTTTAATTAAAAAATTAGCTGGGCATATCCGTGTGTGTCTATTACTGCATTGTCTATCCTGTTCTTTGTCAATGTATGTCTCTCTCCACAAACCCTGCACTGTCTTGACTGTATAGGAAGCCTTCCTGTCAGAAAATATGCAGAGGGACTCCTCTTTTATTCTTCCTTTCCAAGATTATTTTAACTTTTCTAGGCTTTGTGCCTTTCCATATAAACTTGTATATGTCCACACAAAGTATGCTGGGATGTATGCAAGACTCAAATTTATAGATCAGTTTGGGGAGAATTGACATCTTTATTATTTTGACTCTTCCAATCCATAAATATAGTATTTCTCTCCTTTTATTTAGCTCTTATTTGAGTTTCTTCAGTAGCATTTTGTCATTTTCAGCATAAAGAGACTTTATATATTTTATAGATTTATACTCAAATATTTCATTTTCTCTGGAGTGATTATGAAAGTTTTTGGTTTTAATTGTGTTTTTAATTCTGGTTTCCAAGTATTCAGTGTTAGTATATAGAAATGTGATTGATTTTGTGTTTTGATCTTGTACTCTGAAAACTCAAAGGTTTTTCTTTCTTTCTTTCATTTTTTTTTTTTTTTGGTAGATTCTTCGGAATTTTCTATACAAGTACTTATGTCATCTGAAAATCAGAACAGTTTTTATTTCTTCCTTTCCAGTCTTCCAATCTTTCTGTTTGTTTTGTTTTGTTTTGCTTTGCCTTATGGCAATGGCTGTAATTTCCAGCACTGCATTGATTAATATTAGTGAGAGTGGACATCCTTGCCTTGTTCCTAATCCTAGAGAGAAAATTCAGTGGGAAAGTCATTGACCACTATGCATGGTGTCTACTGTAGGGATTTTGTAGATATTCTTTAGCAAGTTGGAGAAGTTTCCTTCTATCTCTATTTTTCTGAAAGTAGTTGTGTTTTATCATGAATGAGTTTGAATTTTGTCAAATGCTTTGCTCTGTATCAGTTGATATGATTATATGATTTTTTAACCTGTTGATATGGTGGATTACGTGGATTGATTTTGAATGTCAAATCAGCTCTGCATACTTGGAATAAAGCCCACTTAGTCACACTGTGTAGTCCACTTTATACATTGCTGGATTTGATTTGCTAATATTTTGTGAAGACTTTTGCATCTGAGTTAATGAAAGCTATTTCTGTAGTCTGTAGTTTTATTTTTTTAATTTTTACTCTTTTTTTTCTAGTTTTGCTGTCATTGTAATTCTACTCTCATAAAATGAGATGGAAAAAGACTGTGTAAAAATGGTGTTAATTCTTTTTTAAAAGTTTGTTAGAATTCTCCAGTAAAACCTTCTGGGTCTGGGAATTTCTTTTTCAGGAGATCATAATTAAAAATTCAATTTCCTTAATGGTTATAGAACTATTCAGGTTGACAATTTTGTCTTAGCTGACTTTGGGTTTGTGGTTTTCAAAGAACTAGTCCATTTCTTTCACGTTGTTGAGTTTATGAGCATTCAAAGAGTTGAGACATACGAACAGTCTGCCGTAGCAGCCAGCCTCTGAGATGAACCTCAACGATTTCTGCCTGCTGCTGTTCACATCCTTGTGCGGTCACCCCCACATTTTACCAGATTGGCCTGTGTGAAAGAAAGAATATGCCAAAAGTGATAATTACATCACTTATAACATCAAGTTATAAAAGACATTGCAGCTTTTGACTTGGTGTTTTGATTATGGTTTTGAGGAAAGCCAGCTGCCACACTGTGTGCAGCTCTATGAAAAAATCCATTCGGTGGAGACACTCACCACCAGCCATGGGAGGGCCCCATCTCGGACATGGCTTCTCCAGCCCAGTCCACCTTCAGATGCCCACAGCCCTCGCCAACGTCTCAATACCGTGACCACAATGTCATGAGAGACCCTGAGCCAGAACCTCGCAGCTAAGCTGCTCTGGGCTTCCTGACTCTCAGAAACTCTGAGATAATAAATGTTGTATTAAGCTGCTAGGTTTTGAGGTAATTTATTATGCAGCAATAGATAACTAATAGAATTGCCATGAATATAATATAATTTTAAGATCACTGTACCAGAATGACTTTCATTTCCCTCCACTTTTACTTATTTGACCATTCATTTATTCATTCATTTATCCAATCTTCTCTTAAATAAATATTTAATGAACCCTTTCCATATGCCATATGTTATGTTGTGTCTGGGAATACAAACAATGTTAAACAGAATGTTAACACAACGTTAAATAGGATTTTCCTTTTCTCTCAGCCCTAAATTTAGGAAGAATACATGCGATTGTCCCTATGTTCTAAGGATTATATCTAGGAATTACCATGTCTACCTTCCAAGGTTTAATGAAAGATAGTAGAATCGGCCTGTGCCCTCAGCCAGTCAGCTTACAGAGAGCAACTAGCTATAAGGGGAAGACCAGCAATCTAAGAGAGATTCATAAACTGTTGTTGTTGGAGTAGAAAGAGCATGGGGAAATGTTCTGGCTTTTCACCTCTCCTTCCCGTGGGAGGCATATTGCCCCTCCCCCTGCTGGAAGGCCGCTGCAGAAGGGAGCTGAAGCTCCTCGAGGAGACTGGCGCCTACCCAGCAGCCTCACGCAGCTGAGCTGCAGGGCTGCATCCGCTGGAATCGAAGCCGCCACATGGCTGAGCACGTTCTCTCTGGCGGGACGAGCATGTGCTGGAGCTGGAAAGGCAGAGACTTGAACTCCTCACCAATTTTTTTTATTTTTTGTAGAGATGGGTCTGGCTCTGTTGCCCAGGCTGGTCTGGAGCTCCGGGCCTCAAGTCATCCCCGCCCCACCGCCTCCCAAAGTGCCGGGAGTACAGGAGTGAGCAACCGCCCGGCCAGGTCTGCAAGGAGCAAGTTGATCAAAGATGACTTCAAGGTACAGACACTTTCTTCCTGGTGTCTGAAATCTTTTTACATAGGTCTTTCACTCCCTGGACTCCACAATAAGGAGAAAATGACTTATAAGATCCTTTCTTATTTGCTTGCTTTTATGTATGGAAAGGCCAGAGTACAGAGGGGTCGGAAAATAAGAAATGGTGGCAAAAGAAAATAATTTTGGTGAAGGGAAGGGGGCCAAGAAGAAAGCGAGAGGTGAGGGGAAAACTGAGGGCCAGAAAACAGCCTCTCCTGAGAGTGGCGGGCCGGCCCCTCCTCGGAGGCGAGCAGCGCTGTCTCCTTCCTTGCGCCGCCTTGGCATCTCACGCACCTGCGTCTGCATCTGGGCAGCCCTAACCATTGGCACAGTGAGGGCGGGAAGAGGAAGGGTAAAAGGGATTATTACAGAAAGAAAGGAAGTGTGGAAAGAAGCAATTCGAAGCAACTCTGCATGTCTTTCTTCCTGAGACTCCAGAGAAAGCTCAGTCTGCTTAAGCTAAAATTCTTCTAGATAAGAGACTCCGTTCCCTTCTGGAGTCTCAGGGGTTCCTCGTCTCCTAAACGAGGCCAGATGAAAGTTGCATAGGGTGGAACCCGAGGAGCCTACCAGTTGCTGCTGATTCGTGACAGCAAAGGGACATCCCACCCCTGGTAACAGAAAGGCTGTAGTCTTGGTCCTGTGAACACACAGGAGTTACAACGACTGTTCAGTCGCCCCTTATTGGCCTGAAACAAATAAGTTGCTTTTGTAAATTACTCACTTACTAGCAGAGAGTAACTTAGCACTGAGTGAATTTGACTATATTTTCATTAGTCTTCAAATGATGTCCCCTCATCATAAGACACTGAAATGTATAGGATTATCCAAGAGCGGAATTTTGAAAGTCAGCAAATATTTCCTCCATGTTTTAAGTCTCTCAAAAGGATTTTAGGTAATCCTGCACACTCCTCACCTCTGTGGATCAAGGTTAGAGTGACCTTATTATTTGTATAAAATTAAATTTTACAGAATATTTTAGAGCAGGGATGGCGAATGTTTTCATGTTGGAAGGTTAAATTTGGCTGTAATCAAATAAGGCAGCATTCAAGAAACTTCAATTAGATTTACTTAAAAATGTACATTATTTTGTAAAAATCTAAGTACTATGTACTTAATAATTCCAAAAAATGAAAACTAATTAATTTTAAAGTTAAGTAGTCTTTTAATGACTTCGTTATGTCTGCTTTTTGTTAGAAAGCATTTGAATATTTGGTTGCAGCACGGAGGTCTGCAATTTCAGCCAGTCTTCTAGGTGGGTGTCAGTCATGTGTGAGCTTAAGGGCGTCTTGATTTGGGTTAGGCGGGAGAATGCAGATTCACAGCAACGAATGGTTGAAAAGCAAGAAGGCATTTTTTTGGGCATGTTGCCAAAGGCATGAATGTTCTACTGCATCTTTCCATTTTTTAATTAGATCTTTCTTAGCATCAAACAATGACTTTAGAATGCTATCTACTGAGAGCTCAATCAATTCCATCTGTAGTTCTTCAGATGTCTTGGTGATATCAACTAGGTGAGGCTGAAATGCTGATTTGAATGTGATGTCATGATTCTCAAAGTCAGGGAAACTTTCATTGTATTCTCCAATTAATAGGTCTATAACTGCTACATGTTCTTCAAATGATTCTCATATATCATCCTGCTCATCAGTGATCTTTGCTAACTGGGGAAAATGTTCACATGAAACTTCCTTTTGAAGAAGTGTTTTGAAAAAAGATAGCTTTTTTGAAATGCTTGGATTTTTTGCCACATATCATATATAGACTTAGTTTTACCTTGCAAAGAAATATTCAAGTCATTTTGAATAGACATGGTATCACACAGAAATGCTGCATTCCTACAGAAACATTTTTTCAATAATTCACACTGCTGATTCTGTTCTTCATAAAATTTAACTATCTGTTCTTGTAGAGATACAATTTTGGCTAACACCTGTCCCTGCCATAGCCAACACACTTCAGAATGATATGGCAGATCCACACTGAATACCTCATGGCTCAACTTCAGCGTGTTATGAAACTGACTGCTGTGTTGCATTTGCATGGATATAGTTAACAATATTTATAATTGGCTGCAAAATGTCACTTAAAATAGCAGCTTTAGCACAGAAATTGTGCTGATGCAAGATAGAATGAAAAGAAATGAGAGCATCTGGATCTGTAAATACTTTTTTTTAAATCTGTGCAATAAGTCCTTCATGTTTTCCTGTCATGGAAGGTGCTCCATCTGTACATACACTCACTAAATATACCAAATCAGTTCAACTTCACGACATTTATCTTTAAAGTTGTTGAAGATATCTATTTCCCGTATTCTGTTTGCAAGAGTGCCCAAGCAAGTAACTCTTTGTAGCAAAGAAAATCTTCCTTTATGACCTGAATGAAATATAAAACCTGCACCAGGCCAGTGGTATCAGCTGATTCATCCAAAGTGACTGAATAATATATTTTTTCCTTTTGAAGTATCACATGAAGCTGTTCTGTTAAGTTGAAGGCTAATTCATGCTGCCGATCAATTATGGTTCTCCTCAAAAAAGACAGTTGTTTGTAGTTTGAAACATGATCAGGGTCTAAGCATCCTACAACAATGCATTCTTTCACAATGTGCTACATCACTGAATGGTTTCCCTCACCCCTCCCCCCCACCCCCAGTATATAAGCTACTTTATAAGTTGCTTCAGTGGCATCATTTCCAGGTCTTATTGTTGCTTGAAAGAATTGTCTTTGCTTTTGCTTTTCATTTTTTAATTCCTGCAATACAACAAAGGAGAGGTGTGGAAACCTCTCCTTCTAATTTAAAATATTTGTGGTCCTTATGAGTGTTATAATGGTGATGAGCATTAAGTTTCTTTAATGTTGATTTGCAGTATCATGAAGCAAGCAAATCATCTTATCTTTAGCAGAAACAAGATAATACTGCAATTCTCAATCTCATTAAAAAATCTGTTTTCTTCCTTCAGTGTTCTATTGATCTTTTTTGACATGATGGGCTGTTAAGCAGACAGAATTAAAAAATACTATTGAGCTGTGCAACTATTCACAAATTCTACTTCAAACAGAAACACGGTGCACCACTGTCAAAAGCTGATAACAGACTGGCATTCTTGACCTCCATAAACTCTTGCCGGCCAGCCTTGTGCAGTAGCGGCGCCAGTCAGGCAGGGGAAGTCAGAACTAAATCATGAGCGTAGCAGCCGTCAATTTAGCCCTTATGGCTTATTAATGTTCTAACTGTGCCAGTCAATCTAGGAGGATTATTTCATTGAAATTTATTTTATTCTTTGGTATTTAAATACATTCATTTACAAAATAAAAATACAAAAGACAAATAAAAATGTATTAATAAAAATAGGAGGATTTGTTCTGTAAAATTTAGATTCAGTCAGAAGGCTACACTTAAGGACATGTGGCCTTAAGGCTGCAGGTTCCCCACTCCTGTTTTCGAGGATGTCTGATTGGTTGCTTTTTGGAACAGAAAGGATTTTCTATGCCAAAGACACACAAAGAGTGAAGAAGCTTGGGTTTACATGAAGGCTAGTCCTTTGATTCTATGTGTCACTTTTAACAAGTTACTTAACCCTTCTGACCCTCAATATATTTACCTGTCAAATGCAGACCATAATATCTTCCCCAATGTTATGAAGGACTTACAAAAAGTAATCAGTTAACATACGTATTAAAATTATCATCACTTACTGTGTTGCATTGGTGTCCTATTTCTGGTTTCCTACTGACTACCCCAGATTAATCGTAAAATTCTGCTTTCATCAAACAATCAGAGAATGTTCACTTTGGCAGGACAGTATTACCCTGTATCCAAATCACTCCACAATATAGCTTCAATCTACCATTTGTACATTAATTCTTCTTTCTCAGCTCTCCACAACATGAGTGATGTGGGCTCAAGTTGGACTATCAGGCTAAATACCTTTGCTCCATGCCTTTGTTAACACAGTGATAAATAAAGTATACACTGAACACTTGCATGTTCAGATTTTCTCCATACCCTTGAACAGCTCCCCTGAGAACTCACATGGTAGTGTCTGCACCACTGACTTGGGATGTAATGTCATTCATCATTTTTTCCTTCTTCTATATTATCTCCTCGAGGAAAGAGACAATGTATTATTCTGGGTGTTTTTGGAGGTGGACAGTGGGTGCTGTATTTTTTACAACACAAGGAATGGTGTTTTGCACATTATAGATGTTCAGTAAATGCTTTTAAAACAACAAATGAATGAATGAATGATGTGCTGGTTTTTCAAATCCATATAAATAAATGCAAGACCTGTTCTCCAGCTTCCATCTTTCAGGAGGGTTGAAAAAGAGAGAATCTTCACTGCTTATCCACCCAGAAGCTTACTGCAGGAAAAAGCATGTGGCCCAGAAGAACCAACGGTCCTGAGAGGCTCCAGCGAGAGCCACCTTTGTCCAAAATGAAGAAAGCAGAGGCTTATCCTTCAGACCACATAATAAATCTCTCAAAGCTTGAATTCTTTTTGATCATAAACAAGAAGTCATTCTCTTAGTGTGTGAAAATTCTTTAGATAGCGCCAGGTCCTGGGAAGTTTGCTCGGTACAGGATTCTCATTCTGGGCATTTCCCTGGGAAACTGATCTCCTGAGCTCAAAGAGATGCGCATCTCTGATTTCTTTCAAATAGCCACAAGGAAACCCTGAGTCAGAAGACTTAACCTCTTCTGTGCTCAAGTAAGCCCTTAGCTGCAACTGGAATTCAGAGTATTTCCTCTTCAGAATATAACATCCATTTAGGAGGAAACAGGGGATTGACTCAGCCTAGAAAGATACTGCAGCAGGAGATGTGAGTGGAGAAGGGAGTTTTCACCATCTCAACACACGGCATTAACAGGGAAATTGGTGAACGCACAGCACCACTCTGTGCCTTCAGCGAGGGAACCTGGCTCTGCGTGGGTGTTCCTGCATCCCCTCAGCATAACTAAGAGCTGGCTGTGACTGTTACCAGGCCGTCACTGCAAACCTAGACATCTCTCGGTCCTGGTTAGAAGGTGTCTGTCTCAGAGCTGCCACTAGAAATGGCTGTTCCTAAAGCCAGCTCTCACTTCGGATTTCTTGCCACTCGTGCCGGTTTTCTACCTCGGCTCCACACGTCAGGGATTGCTTAACCACAGGGACATATATTCCTAAAGAACAATAACAATAACAACAACAACAAAAAATTTCCAAGCATAGGGTCATTTTAATGTAGATTTAGAAAAGTAAAAGTCAAACTTAATCATGAGAATATTTTGATTTTAAAAAATCGAGTCAAGAATCATAACTGGATAGTAAAGTGAAAACTCCCACAATTGACACATTCAAAAAAAAAACAAGCAAGCATAGTAGAAGTAATCAGTACAAAAAGAAATTAACAATAGCTAAAACCCCACACAGTAAAATTTGTTGTAAGTCAAACACTGACCAAAGAATCACCTTATGACTAACAGGAAAAAAAAAACTTGACAGAAATAAATTATAGATATACTGAAAATAACTAAAATTACACACAGCTAAGATTGCTAAAAATAATATTTGTTAAATTATATTTGTTAAAAAATTCAAATATTTTTACAAATTTTGATCTGAAACTTTTAGACAGGAAATTTGGACTTTGCAGAAATTATAGCCACAAAAGATAGTTCATAAATGCATATGAGCAAAACTTGATTTAACCAAAAATTAGATCTTTGTAAAATTTACACTAAAAAGAATTTGTCCAGATGAAATCAATTTCAGTAGAGTAACAAAATTTTTTAAAACTTTGAGATGATTTAACTCTAAATAGCAAATAGAAGGAATTAAATTACCTTAATGCCATTTACTTGCTAAAATTTTTTCAGCTAAAAAAATTATCAGCATTAGCATATGTAATGTAGTGTGAAAATATACTTAGTCTAGAAACAGGAAGATTTTGATATCTGAGTTGTGAAAAGGGCCAAATGCACTTCCCAGGCGGAGTGAGCACTGAGCTAACTCACTGTGCGAACCCGGAGTGGGAACGTCTCTATCACTCTATTCTGCCTCACCTGAAGCTTCTTTACGTCCTCCTGAAGGTCTGCACCTCAGCCACTGCTGCGTCATTTCACTAAGATGGATCCCATACCCAGACAACATCTTTAAATGCCACGTTTGTATTCTGGTAGATTTATTTTAAGTTCTAGCATGTCCACACACATGCCCACATGCTCTCACACACCCCGCTCACACATATGTGTGTGGTGGTCAAAGTGGCTAAACAAAGTAGGATTCTGAGATGCAGCGACAATCATTTATTCCTGGAAACAGAGTCTCATTTGGCAAGTCTTAGAACGCTATGAGTCCGTTAGGCTTCAGTGTCAAGTGTGGTGAGACAGCCATCCACGCGTCTCCTTCACGCAAGAGGAGAAACAGAGACGGGGAAGACCAGGTGACCTGTGGTGACTGGCCCGATCAGTGGAGGGGAGGGAGAAAAGGAAACATTAAATGCCCTCAGCTAGGACTTCTGTGGAAAAACAAATGATCATAGTGAGTTACTCTTAGTCAGTGCTGAATGCAATTTAAAGGCAAGAAATCTTTTTCTTTGCTGCCTTTCCATCTCACTTCTTAGGGCTTGCTGATACTGCTGGTCCCAGGTTCCAGGGTCTCTTCCCATACATTTCCCTGGCCTCAGCATCCTGCTAGGCCAGTCCTTTCTAGCAATGCTCCCCATGCTGGCAAACCCTCACTGTTACCCCATTGCTCAGAACTAGTTCTCATGGAATTCCCACAGGGCTGCTAAAAGAAACTTGCTTTCTGATTTATAAATTACCAACAGATTAGATGTGTTATGCAATTTCAATGTGCTACCTCCCCAAATATATTTGAATTTCAGCAGAAGACTCCTAAGAATATATACCTTAGTAATAGAATTTTAAATTAATTTAAATTATTTAATTAAAAACTGTTGTTTTGGTATTAACAGTAATGGCATGTTGATCTTACTTGTAGGAGACACAAGGCAGGGAGTGATTGCTAAATTTGGATAGTAGAATATATAACAAAATAATTCTGGCAAAAAACCAAATAGTATGTATATATGTATATGCTCATATATATGAGAGCAAGAGAGAGAGGTAGTCAGCCATATCTCATACCATACCAACCAGCCAACCAACCAACAAAACATTCAGTTTCAGATGGATTACAGATTGTGTGTCTAAATGTTAAGGGTGAAACAATAAATAATTTAGAAGAACATTTTTGTAACTTTAGAATAGGCAAATATTTCTTAAACAGGTCACAAAGTATTAAACATAAAAATACAAATAATAAATTGGACCATAGAAAATTTAAGAAATTCTCTTTATCAAAAGACACAACTAAATAAAAATCTAATCCACAGAGTAGGAGAAAGTATTTACAATAAATACATTTTTTAAAAGATTCATATATACAATATATGAAGAACTAAAACAAATTGATAAGAAAAAGACAAATTACCTAACAGGAAAATGCGCAGAAGACTTGAGGAGACACTTGTCAGAAGAGGACTCGAGATCCCGATAATCGTGGGAAAAAATTATTCAACTTCATTAATCATTGGTACATACTAATTAAAACTCTCATGTGATACCACAACACAGAAGCTATAATAACTACCATACAAACATGAAGAATGCCAAATATGGCAAGGAGGTAGAGCAACTGGAACACCCGTATACTCCGTGTGGCGGATTACATTGAATCAACCACATTGAAACACCATGTAGCAGTATCTACTGAAACTAAACATACATAACCTATTACTTAGCAATATCAAGTTTGGCTATATACCCAAGAGAAATACAAACATATGCTCACTGAATGGCTTTTACTGAAAAGTCCCAAAACAACAAATGTTGGCATGGATGTGGAGAGATAGAAACACTCATACACTGCTGGTGGGAC
>VBSM01000335.1:1352573-1386263 GCA_008086735.1 Cheirogaleus medius | reverse complement strand
AAAAAAAATAATAGAAAAATAAAACTGGAACAGGCGTACCTATTCTATCCATCCTTGCGAGGCGACTAATTGTGACAATCAAACAAGGTCATTGTCTCAGTCTGCTTGGGATGCTATAGCAAAACACCATAGACTGAGTGTCTTAAACAGAGGCTCTGACAGATTTCTCACACTTCTGGGGGCTGGAAAGTCCGAGATGAAGGTGCCAGTGATCTGGTTTCTGGTGAAGATTCCCGTCCTAGAAGGCAGGTGACCTTCTTATAAAGGCACGAATCCCACTGTGGGGACTCCACTCTCAGGACCTTACCTAAATTTAATTATTTTCCAAAGCCTCACTAACAAATACTATCATATCGGGGATTAGGGCTTAGACATATAAATTTGGGGTGGGGCACACATTCAGTTCATAGTGGTAATAAAAATAAAGTTTTATAAATTTCCCAGAACTCTGCCTATTCACGTGGTGTCCTTATCACCACTGTTAATGTAAGCTTCATACAATATGTTAGAGCCTGCTACAATAGCCTGATTCTTTCTCCTTGAGGATCATGGAGTTATAAGGAAAATTACTGATATGCTCTACAACCCCGCCCCCACCCTGCTTTAGACGTGAGGAAACAGATAAACTTGTACATAAATTCCGCCTTCACTATTTTAATAAGTAGTGTCCTTGGACAAGTTTTTTAATCTCTCTAAAGCTAATTTCTTCATTTGTAAAAGAGAGACGATAATGATAACACCGAATTCGTCAGTGTCGTGAGGAAGTGTAAATCAAATAATGGATGTTGCGCACATGCATTAGTCCGTATAACCTCGGAGTCAGAGCTTCATACAGATGTTTATTTTTAAATGCTACCCAATGTTAAATGCTTCTGTTATGTTTTGTTATTAGTGTTCTTATAATCAGAGTTGGAATATGCACCCAAGTCTCCTAACATCTGGTGTTCTTCAAAAAAAGAAAGCATCCTAACCTGCAAAGCCAATTAGGGGTAAGAACAATTTCTTTCATAAAGATAAATCTTACTAGTTTTTTACAGCTGTGTTTGTTGCATCTAAATAATAAAGTTGAGTGCAAGGGAAAACCAGTTTCTGGAAACACTCATTAGAAGGTCAGTAAGTAGAACAGGACTCAGGTTACAGAGCTCCGTAGGTTTTAACTGAGGCTTGTTGCTAAACTACCTGTATTTTCTGAAAACCAGAGGCAATGTGAGGTCTCATTTGAAGCCAGAGGTAAAAATTCCCTGCAAAAACATGATTGGATCCCCTCTTCTGCAGATAGGGGGCCTTTTCTCACTCAGTATTTACTCTCTTTCTGTACTAAGTCTATTTCCCAATGTTTGGAATTGCTACTTTACTTTCCTAAAACAACAACAAGGACAAATCGAAGCATGAGTGCCCAGTCAGAACTGGCAGGGGGACTACCCGGAGCTCAAGGACCAAGTTGCTGCCAGAGGGAGGCTGGATGTTTGCCTTATATCCAGGCTCTCAGCTTAGTAAAAAAAAGTTAATGGACTCGCCCTGATGGGTGACTGATGCTCTCAGCAGACACGGGCTCCAAGCCAGAAATCAACAATATGCACAGACGGCAGCCACGTCTGGGCTTGGCGGACCGGGCTGATAACAGGACGGAAACCCATCAGAGACACCTACCCCCTTACCTCTGGGCCGCATCAAAATTACCTGCCAGCGAGACTCTGCTCCAGACCTGCACCTTGTCAGCTTGTCTTGTAATAGAAAACAGCTGCTCCTGTTGCAGGCGGAGGTGGGAGGAGCACAAAGAATGGGGAGAAGCACCATTCATAACTTTTCTAGCTGTGCGGAGCTGAAAGCTGCAATGGCAGGGCAAGTAAGAACGGGAAATTCTCGGGACCCTGTGGGATGACATCATCCTCCTCTGAGGCTGATAGGAAATCAAAGCTACTGAATGTAAATCAAAGATGACGGTTGATCTTTAACAATGGATTCAGAGTAGGCTCCGAACACTGCTTAGCAGCATCCAGGGACAGCAGAAGCAAAGCGGTACAGAGTCGTGATCAGGCGATTTGGGCGGGGAGGAGAGTCTGCACGCTGCTCCTTGCATGTGTGACTGTGCTCCAGAGCCTGGGACCCTGCCTGCCACGCGGCGTGTGCACCGCAATACTCGTTGAATAAGTGATTGACGAAATTCATGACCTACATTTTCTAAGGCTGGATAGAGTGAATTTTTAAGTTGAACAGACCAGGGTCTGACTCAATGTTCTATCATTTATTAGTTCTGCTGTCTTTGAAAAGTTCCTTAATATATCTAAACCTTAGTTCATTTGTCTATAAAATGGAGCTTGAACAGCTAGCTACCTTATATAACTTTAAAGATCACTAAATTAAATATGATGTGTTTTAAGTATCTGTCATGAAATAGAAGCTGAGTAAATGATAAAGTGATCACAGACTATGTGACCATTGGATCACACACTAAGTATTGCTGTATGTAAATGATATCCAGATTTAGCAGGGAAAGAAAGAAGTAATGCCATTAGGACTGAGAAGCGTTTATAGCAGACTGTTGCCTTGTTAATAGTGGCCACTGGGGACAGGTCTTATATGTTTCAGCAGCATCTTAGCCATCCACATCTGGAAGAGGTACCACCAGACCCATTTTACAAAAGAGCTCACAGAGAAACCACGGGCTGAAGAGACCTTGTATAGCCGGCTAAAACCAGGAAGAAAGATCATCTGAAAAAGCAGGAGCCGGTTATGAGAGGTGTACCATCAACATCACTCATCCTTGTGTTTGTACAGAGGAAATTTAAATTTTTAAATTAGATCTGATTTTCTTTTTCTGAGTAAGAAAATAATCTCTCTGCACAAATACATACTGTACACATATACACAGAGAAAAAAAGAGTTAATTCCAGAATAAGAAAGGAATTTAAGATCATTCACATCAATATCTTCAAAATTCAAGTATACATATTACACTTATTGGAATTGGAAATTGTGCACAAGGAACAATCATAAAACAAAAAAGAGGTCTTGGAAATTAAAATCATAATTGCCACATACATGCAATCTCTGTCTCTCTCTCACATACGTGCACACACACACACACAAACATACACTAAAACTTCCAAATGTCATGTATGAACAGGACATTTAATTAGAGATGATGTATGACTATCAAATTAGGATTCTAGCCCTTCTGTGTATTGTCTCAGATTGTCTGTCGTCTCTTCTGGATGCTCCAGGCTTCCACCTGCAGCTTTCTGCAGCTTCCCCAGTGGGGGTACACCACCCACCTTTTCAGATGGGGTCTCAGGCTTGATAGGAAAGGTCTCCAGTGGCGGTGAGCAATGAGGTTACTAAAGAAATACTTCAGTGTTGAGAGACTCTCCCTGGGCCTAAGGAAAATCCACCTTCTGATGTGAGAAGGGCCACCTAGAAGTGAATCGGCACTCTGCCCCACAAGGCTTCGCACCTGTGAAGGACGACAGGTGAATAGCACTTTCCTTTCCATGTGGTCTTGGATCCCTCTGAAGCACCTTTGATATAACAGCACATTCAGTTCTCTGTTCCTCTCAAAGCCCTGGAATCTGTCTTATCCCCGGGGAGGACAATGTTGTTTGAAAAAGCTCCCCTAGGTGGTTCTGATTCACACCCCCTGCCCCAAACAGGATGACCACTATGGCTCAAAAGGCACATCACCCAGTAGACACAGGGCTTTCCTAGATCTCTACCTTGACAGACCTTATGGAAAAGCAAGTTGGAAATGAATGAGTCCAGGATGAGAATGTAAGTCTCTGTGAAATATCTTTCATCTACAAAGAAACAACTCCTTCCTTTGCCAAGGTCATTTTCGATGCATGTGTCTTTATTATGGTCACTTGGGCATTTATAAGCGAAACCAGCTCCTTAACATTTCAGTTGTGTTGTGGTTTAAAGATTCCATCATTCCCTTTCTATCCTTGTCACCTCCAAACCTCCTGTTCAACATAAGGAGTAATACTGTAGCCTCTCCGTCCAATTGTGAGCATTAATTTAGCTATATTACACAAGTTATCCAAAATAATGAGGTGTTTAATGTGTAAAAACTATTATTATATTCAACTTTTCTTTGAATATAGTCTTGTGACTACATCGCACCGTCAATACTGTAGAATCTATATCGTATAGTCGTAGCAAATGTCATGTCACAATACATCTCTAACAGTCTGGAAAGCATTCTGTAATTTTCTTAATATTGGCATGCTTCTTGGGTTTGGTTAAAAGGATTTAGAAGAGGTGCATTCTGTGTTCAGTCTTTTCTCTCCTGTTTGAACTTGTCCACTGCCTTCTCTGTAACGTGAGCCTGACTGCCGGGAAACTGCTGGTTGCGAAATATGTGTCAATATTACGTTTACTTGCAGGACACTCAGCCCTACCCCAGGATCTGGCGTTGCTCTCTCTGCTGAGGTCAATATAATGCCAAACTGAGTCACTGGCTCCTTCCCTCCTTCCAAAGAAAACAGAAGGGATTCCAAGGAAGCCTTTCGTTGTTGGTGTTTCAGCCTCCGGGTTTCACTTCTGTCATAAATAGCATCAATTATGTGATGTGTAGCTGACAGGGTAGTGAGTTTGCCTCCCATGCACCATTTAGTTCAGCTGATTCAGCAAAATATTCTACCATGAATGTGCCTGCGTGTGTGTGCCTGAGTTTTCACGCTAACTGGAAGAGGCTTTCTGTCTCTAGATTGATGATAAACAAGATTAAGAACACAGTTTCTAAGTTGTGTTTCATTTGTGCTTTCTCAAGCTGCCTTTAGCAGATACTAAGTAATGATGCCCTTTGGAAAATTCACAGGGATCCAGTGGGCCAGGAGAGGGTTGGCTCTTAATTGTAAAAACAGGTAGAACACAAGGTCATAAAAAAACCAGAAGTCAGGACTTTGCACAGTAAGTGATATATGGTTAAAAATAATAAATCAATGTTTATTCATTTTGAATCATTCATTCATGATAGTCTGTTTATAATATCATCGAAAGAAATCAAATGTCTAATGTTTAAATTTTTACTATGCTTCTATTTCAGCATCATCAAAAGATTACCCTTGATCATTTTAGTTTCCTTGGATCTTCCCAAACTCAGTGACTCTCCTATAAAACCATTTGAGTCATGAATTTGTTTTGTTTGTTTTGGGGGGTTTGTTTTGTTTTATAGAGACACGGTCTCACTCTGTGGCCTAGTCTGGAGTGCAGTGGCATCATCATAGCTCACTCTAACCCCAAATTCCTAGGCTTAAGGGATCCTTCCACCTCGGCCTCCAGAGTGTCTAGGACTGTAAGTGCCTACCACTATGTCAGGCTAATTTTTTTTTTTTTTTTTAGAGACAGGGTCTCCCTGTGTTGCCCAGACTGGTCTCAAATTCCTGGCCTCAAGCCGTCCTCCTGCCTCAGCCTCCCCAAGTGCTGGGATTACAGGCGTGAGCCACTGCATCTGGCCTGAAAATTTTTTTAAAGGAAATGTTCCCAACACAAAGATATGATAAATGTTTCAGATATGGATATGCTAATTATCTTGATCTGATCACACTAGATGTATGGAAACATCGGTCCTTGTGTACCCCATAAATATGTCCAATTATATGTCTATTAAAAAAGAAAAGTTTTTTCATAAGATGGATAAAATGTGACATATGCTTAATCAGAATAAATAAGTTTAAACTGATTGATGGGGATTTGGATGTTTTACTAATGTGAATATTAGTTATCAGGAAAAAAGAACTCATTAAAACTGTTCTATACATTTTTTACCCCAAAGAGCTGATCCCTGCTATTATAGACATTACACTGTGACACATAAATATGCTTCTTTAACTCATTAACATCAAGTCAAAGGGCAAA
Organism: Cheirogaleus medius; assembly: GCA_008086735.1. Classification (NCBI taxonomy): domain Eukaryota; kingdom Metazoa; phylum Chordata; class Mammalia; order Primates; family Cheirogaleidae; genus Cheirogaleus; species Cheirogaleus medius. The sequence goes on along the minus strand of VBSM01000335.1, from coordinate 1,380,407 downwards.
ATAGACAACAATGATATGCAACACTGGCCTCCATGTCAACGTCAACTTTTATATCATAATGTCAGTTACAAGGATCCCTAAGCAGAGATTTGAAATGCTCTATATTCATGAATCAAGCTATCGCAGAACTACATTTGCTGCATATTATTATGTGTAAAATTTACACATTTCTAGTTTCCCAATAAAATGAAATCCTACACTGAAAAAGTAAATCCAGTAACTCACAATTATGTGTCTTGGCTGGGCAAGCATTTTTATCATTTTAAAATGAAATATACTGTTGCAAAAATAATTGTAGTATTTTGGCAGTTGTGTTTTGGTACTGTAGTGCTTTGGTGTAAGCAGAGATGGGGCACGTTTCAGTACGTTATCTTACATTTCATTATAGTTCATTACCTTTAAGCTCAACATAACTAAGAATACCACTCTTCGTATATGGGCACTGAAAGCCCACAGTGTGAGAAATACCATGAATTGATTTATTGAGCAGTTAGCATGTACCAGTCAATTTACATTTCTGTAATCTTTTAGCATCCCTATGGAGTAGGTAGATTACTTTTATTTATATTTGTAGATGGAGAAAGTGAGGTTTGGAGAGATAAGGGAAACATATCCAAACTAAAAAAGAAGAAGGTCACAAGCATAGTCAGCAGAGGTGCCGGGTAAGTCCAGTGATGTCTGACTCCTTAGGCTGCGGTAATGTCCCTGCTACCCTCAACTGCACACGCTGGCTTTTTAAAAAAGAGCAATACTAAAACAAGTCAAAGACATAAAATGCACATAGGTGTGTGCCCACAGAGTCCTACACTTAAGGAATAATTATACACCAAAGGCCTATATGTTTCTAGTATTTTTCCTGAAAAGTTGAAGGAAATGTATTCTTTGAAAGGTATGAAATCTACCATCTTTACCACACTCCTCCTTGCTGTGCCCCTTGCACCTGGTGCTGTGAGGCCCCTGTGCTGAGCCCCCTCTCAGTAGTCAGGATTGGGGGGTAGGACACACACCCGTTGTACGAACAAATCAGCTGTTTGCCAACTTGTTCATCATCTTACATGCTACATCAAAGGCTGTAAATATAATTCCTAAAGATGAATGTGATCATCTTAGCAATGTTGAAATATACAAATGTAGATTTCCCTTTAAAAACCTACACTGGGAGTTTTTAAAGAGTTCAAAGTTAAACAATTTCATTGCAAGTTTACATCCAGGGTAAGACCAGTGGCATCACCAACACATCACATTGCTGCAAACGTATGTACCACTTGAGATTTATTTTACCACAAATTTTGAACCCTCAAATATTTCAGAGGAAAACATATTTGGGGCATTTATACTTACTTCAATCAACATCACTGACTAAGACTTGGGGGCTCTATAAGTTGTTTCAGTTTAGGTTTGATTTTAAGCCAAGATGCTACAAATTAAGAAGTCTTTTAAAAATTCAACTTTCCAAAGATGTCAATTTTTCTGGATATGTTAAAAATCACAGGAAGCCTTCTAAATTACATTTCACCTTGCAAAAGATGTTCAACTAAACACCTGATAGAGACTGGCCAAGCATGGACACCTTTACAGCACAGGGAGGTGAGGCAGGCCTTCTCGAAACCACAGGAGCTGGGGAGATCGCTCAGACCTGGGTTCCAGTGAAATCTCCGCAACTTCCTCCTATGAGACCTCCGATCATCATTTACTTAGGAGATCAGCTCTTCAGGAATGTGAGATTATATGTAAAATGCCTAGCACATTGATCACAGGGCTTAATACATTAAATGTACTACTATTATCAACTAGACTCATAGACCAATAGAGAGCGTGACACTAAAACACAAACCAGAGGGCGGCACACAGAGCCTAGCTGCTCCGTGAGACAATGCTGCGCAGGCTGCCTGGGAGCGGCCCTGGCAGGAGACACAGCACCACCGAGACCAAGTCCAACCCCGAGGAAGCGGGCCCGGCTCTCACCACTCCAAGAGAAGGGTGATGGTTGCACCTGGAAGGCATCTGGTCACAGGTGGAGCAATTCCTCTTAATGCCTAGCTCATTTTTACCACATTGGACCCTGGAATGGACACGGTTATGCATGTAGATAAGAGCATAGATTCCAGCGCCACACTGCCAAGACTGAAATCACGGCTCTTTCCCTCAGAGCCAACTCCATAATTTACAGGGCCCAGTTCAAAATAAAAATGCAGGGTCTCTCATCCAAAAATCAGAGGGAAAGTGCCATTATAAGTAAAGAAAACATAAAATTGTAAATATTAGCACAAATTTTACCATTCATTTTGTAGTGTGCAATACCAGTTTGAATGCAAATCTAAGAGCACTTAACTTGTATGCAGAATCACTGAAATTCTACAATTCATATTCCACAGCTCCTGTATGCATGTATGTTTTGTTCTTATCGGAACAGTGGAAACTGCACGAAACTAACCCGTTTATTTCACTTCCCAGTATGTGCACCTTCTACCAACACACTCTACCTTTGGCTCACTGATGAGTAAGAAGGGCTAAAAGGAAAGGAAGCATGGCTGGGCCTTTCCTTCCATGTCATCACTACACGCATAAGCTCATGCAGGGAAGTAACAGGAGTAAGCAAGGACATGGAGGCAGTACGGGCGCTCGTGTCTCTTAGAAGGCTGCGGCCTTCTTTCTGGGTTCAATGCCAGTTCTGGTTTAAATAGAAAGTGTGGCCTCTTGGATCTGTCAGTGCTCACACTTAGTGCTAGATGTGATGCGCTTATCTTGTACTTGCTTTGCGTCTCTCTGAACTGCCATGCCCTGTGGGTCCGCTGGAACTGTTCATGGGACAGCAGCAACACTGCATGTGACTCGGGCAGCGAGGAAGAGCAGACAGCATCACTCCTACTTCCTCTGCCCACACACACACTTTTGTCCCGTTGGGCTTCAATTACAAAACACAAGTTCCAAGATAAAATTATAGAGACTTCTCGAATAGCAATAGCAGAGCTTTAAACCAAACATGAGACCCTTCCGAGAATGGGGCCCTGTGTGATTGCAGAGTTTTAACACCCGTGAGGTCAGCCAGTGCTTACTGTGGGACCTCAGGCATGTTACTAAACCTCTCTGTGTCTCAGTTTCTTCTCCTAAAGGTTATGAAAATAATCTTGCCTCTCCTATCCTATCCTATCCTATAAATTTGTTGTGAAAAACAAGTTTATTGTTGTTTAAAGTGCTTGAAATAGTGCCTGGCATATAGCACAATACAATTAATAACTTTTATTGTTATTTTATCATCATCATTATAAAGGATTTTTTTTGATGAGGTAGGGTTTTAAATATATGTCCTTAAAATGGTATTCGAGAATGGTCCTTGAATTTTATATATATTTACCATATTTGCCCTCAAATTGTCATAAGGATGATGAATTAACTATGTCATAATCCAGTTTTCTCTACATTATGAGCATGATTGACAGTTCCAGCCAGATAATGAATGTATTGTTGTAGGGTGCTGCCCTGTGGATCACAGAATATTTAGCAGCATCCTTGGTCTCTACCAATGAAATGAAAGTAGTACCCTCTCTCCAGTTATGGCTACCAGGAATGTCTTTGGGCATTGTCATATGTTGCATCTCTCCAAGAACATTTAAAGCTGCCTTGCCAAACAAGTACAGTAAGGGCCAAATAGTCACCCCACCCCAAACATGCAGCACCAGCTCAGCATCTAAAACCCCCACATAGCAAAGCCCTCAAATGGCATCCTCCTTAGAGTCCCTACAGTCCTGTAGCTGCCTACTTCTCCCTCTCGCACACTGAGGAGGGAGAATCAAGCTGGTTTTAAAAAAAAAAAAAAAAAGCGGAAATGTTCATTCATGTCTGGGAACAGTCAAATCTCTGATAAGCTGGTCCAGGCAGACAGAAGTGAGTTAGCTCTCGCTCCCAGGATGGGAAGACCCAGGAGGTATTATTGTCTAGACTAGTTCTAGCCCAGCCCCCTCCTCCCCCGCCACAGAAGGTCCTTGGCAGCCTCCGTGCAGACAGAGCCCTTGTGGACAGTAACGTGAAGACTGTGCTGACTCCAGTGAGTTTGATTTATCAGGACTACTGGCGTTTGCAAAAGCAAGTGGGCTGTTTGGATGAGATGTTTCCCAGGCAAAAGGACGAAAAAAATCTGGCTGGATTCTCCCTGCTCTCGGAACTTCTGAATGTCATCGGTTCTTCTCAGCAGAGCGCAGCGATGGGAATTTCATCTGCAGGAGGCTCTAGGTGTCCTGGGCATGCCTTGCCCCAGCTCCCATCACCTCCTGGGCGCGTTTATTTCCGTACACCAGGAATGTTAATAAACCCACACTCCACACGGCTCTGACTCGAGTGCTCGCTAACCTTCCTCACCACACTCATCAAGCCGCCTTCTACTTCCCCTCCCCCGACTCCAGGTCCACTCCCATCTGTTTTCTGTTAAGAGTTCATTTGCAGAGTGCAGGCTGGTGGAATTCGGAGTTCAGACCCCCTCGAGTGATGAGAGTCCTGGGGCTGCTGAAGGTCCCTCCACGCGGTTCCTGCCACCTCCCCTCCTTCCCCTCCCTGTGCCCCATTCGCCCTTGTGCAATAACACGCTGGAGCCCACACATGTTTTCAATTCCATGTTCATTTGAACTGTTCTGGGAAAATGGAAGCTCTCACTAAAGGCTGGGGTCTTAAAGCAACAGCATGAATACAAACAACTTCATTTGACCAACAAAGGAATATATATATGTATATATATCTCCTTTTATATTCAAGCCGGAGCTACTTCATTGAAGATCTCTCTGTCTACACTGGTTCCTAGATAAGCCAATATATAATTATGGGCTCCTAATTCTTTAATTCTTGGTTTTAATGCTCATCTCCTGCCCAATTTCCACTGTGGGAATGTTGCCTGAATGCCATCCACGATCTCAACTGACAGAGTGGATGTTCCCAGACTCTTGTCTTAGTCTTCAGTTCATTGTCTGATCACAAATGTAGACTTTATTCTCATTAAAAAGATAATGTAGGGATTTTGTTGTATTTTTCTCTCAGTGTGTTGCCAGAATAAAAGATGAGTGCTGTGCAATATATCTCTTGGAGAAGGAAAGAGTAATAGCATGTTCAACTTTCAGGCAGAGTACACAAATGATCTTCTGTAGAAAGATGATGCTATGTCCTCAGCCAAGCATTCTTGAAGCCATTACCTATGGATTACAGGTTACTGCTATGTTGTGATAGGAATGAATCGAAAAAGATTGAATCCAGAAGATCCTAGAAAAATAAGCTTTGTCATCATAAAAAAGAAACCCTCGTGATAGGGTTGCCATAGTAAAGAACAGTTGTCCTCTCAGGAACTGGGGAACCAAAGGTTGTTTATTAGTATCAATTGAGAATATAGATGCTTCCATTTCATCACTTTTCTAGGAACATCCTGAATGCTCTATGCCCCTGAATCCTTAAATTGACCCCAGACTCACAAGTGCAGGGGCAAGGTGAAAAAGAGAAAAGTAAAAGACACTCCAGGCTAAGTTGACTATCAGAATTACGCATTTATTCACTTAAGAAGGATTAATGTTAATTTAACATTTATACATTATATTTCAATAATGCAATATTCATTTATTATGCAATTTATATATAACAATATATGATATACCACCTGACAAATATTTGTAGAATAATTTATTGCATGTAGAATTAATATAGAATTCTATTCTAGAATATATAGAATATATCTATATATAATATATTAATGTAGACTATAAACATTCATTCAGCTATAACACTATTTATTGAGGCAATCTTTTAAGACTTCTGGACCCTTGAGCCCAGCTTTTTGACTGAATCCAAATTTCACAGAACAAATCCTTCTAAGGGGCCACACTGGGGTCTCTGGAGGGCTACATGTGGCCTTGAGGCAGCAGATTCCCCACCCCTGGTTGTTATAATAGTTTGGCATTTGGACTCTGGCACCAGACTTTGCGAGTTCAAATCTTGCTCAAATCCACTTAGGAGTTGTGCAACCCCAGCAAGTCATGCAGCCTATCTGGGTGATGATTTCCTCAGGTGTGAAACAGATATAAAGATATTAGCTCCCTGAAAGGAGTCTTAAGAGACGTTTATCAGTCAATCCCTGAAAAATTCTTTAAAAATCCTAGCATGCAGTTAGATTCTGATCAACGTTAGCTATTGTGTGCACCCCTGGACATCGCTGGGGTTGTGATCTGGTGAGGGAGACAAGAACACGATGAGGGGCAAGAAGAAAAGCAAGTGGCGACGAGTGGGCACCCCTCATGCTGGAAGGAGAGGAGAAGCCTTCCTTCCAGCCCCAGCCTGGCACAGAGAGCTCAAGAGAGCATCCCTGTTTACTAAGAGAAGTAGAGCTACCCTGAGCTGACAGCAAGAACCAATCCTGTCATCAACTTCCTCCACGTTTTATTTGGTTCTACATCAATTTTAGCATATGATTAGCTTGTTTCTCACCCAAAGTTAGTGGGTTTTGAGAGAAGAGGGATTTCTCACTTAAAATATAAAATTACCCAATAGATTTATCACTTCCACAATGACCCCTATATGTAAATTTGCTACAAAAAGAATTTTATATAGTGTTAAATCTGAAGATGTTAACCTAATTTTAGGTTAGTATCAAATTTGAATGTAAAGTATTATTAGGGAGACCCTCTATAACATCGATCCTGCCTTTGGTTGAACTTGGGTTGCATTAAGGGAAGCCTCTTTCTCTCTAAGAAGAAGCTTGTAGGTAGGATTTATATAAACAATGTCACTTCATCTTCATTTACTCACTGTCCTGGCTAACTCTTGTACAATTTCTGATATAATTTCTCCTATTAATAACCTCAATCCTCCTCCTGGACCCCACCCATGTTAACCCACAAGTTGACCAGAAAGGCAAAGATTACAAAGGTTTTCAGATAAGAAACAAAATATTTTTCCTTTCCCAGGGCCTTTTAGAGCTTCAGGTACCTCATCCCAGAACTCATACATATGCCAGAATTAATAAAAATGAATCAATTTCTTTGTGATAAAGTCTATAAAACTTTGAAACCCCACAGGACTTTGGAAGAATCTTTTAAAAAGAACACAATGACCTTGAAGAGTGCTTCAAAGGAAAATGCTTCCATATAATCTTTTAATTTTTTTAATAAGGGGAGGCATGATTAAAAAAGACAACGTCCAGATTAATGAAAGGGGGAAATATTGGAAAACAAGACCATATTAATTCTGCCCAATAAGGTAGGAAAATTAGTTTCTTAGTGGGAATGTAATGTGCTTAGACCCACAGCTATGAGACGGGAGAAGATGAGATCAGATGGGATAAAAAGATCATTGACTCAAGTAACAGAGCAGCAATACGACGTGTGTGTTTTGAAAAGAAACATGAGTTCAAACATCAGACCTATCCATTTCTAGATCTGTGGCCGTGGGTGATTTGCCTAATAAAATGAACTTTAGCTTCCCTAATTGATCCCTGCCTGTGAGATGGCCCCTTACAGTGACTGGCAATAGGCTCATTAATCTCTTTGTACCGTGCCCAGCGCATGAAGCGTGACATGCACGCCGCCTGTCCTCACAGGGAACCAGCGTGTCGGAGTAGAAAGAGTGTGGCACTGGAGTAAGTAGCTGGAGTTTCAGAGACATGCTGTGTAATCTTGGGCTCAGTTGTCTTGTTTTAAAAAGGGGTTAATAATACCCACCAGGCATGACATTAATATGGATTAAATCCAGTGGCACCAGTCTCACAGTAGGTGTTCAGTGGCGGGTGTTCAGGGGAGATGGATGTGTTTATTATCCTCATGGAGCAGAGGAGAAGTTCTAGCATCAGCTGTGCCACTGCTTCATTAGGCCCCGTGCACAGCTACCTCCCTGGACAGCCACTGCATGCTCAGACACTCCGGAATGGAAGGCCTCCGGCAGGTGGAGCGGTAGTGGGGCTCTATGGAGAGGGAAACTTAAGACGAGAAAACCCTTTGTCAGCGGGTGGCAGATACACAGACACCTCATCTCCCCACACTGTGCAGGTCTTGAGGCCCCAGGGCCAGCAGGCTACTGTCCCCATTAACAGCTCCTGGCAGACAAATGGCTGCCAGGGACAGAGGAGCAAGAGAAATGTGTTTATCTTCCAAGGAATGCTTACAAAATAATTGGTGAGGCGGGTCTTCTAGGGTTACTTTGAATGTTTATTTTTGCGGTGCTGACTGGGAAGGCATGGAGAAGGGCTTATGCACTTGGGTTCAGTATTTACTCCTTCTAAGAGACTGAACCCAGGGTTCATGACTGTGCAGCCATCCTCTTTCTGGAAGGGATGTTAATACTATTCCCCAGTCCTCCAGTGGCACCGAGCCATACCGTCTCACCCCACTTCCTCACTTTCAGACCCAGTGGGCAGAATAGAGACCATTATTCTTGAAGCCCATGCCCAGAAAGAACTGAGGGGGGTACTCACCTAAGCGTATCCCAGAAGACTCTCTTGTGCTCATTCCCACTCATTGGTGGGAGGAGGAGAAGTTGTTTTCAATCAACTTTGCATTAAGTTGAACTTGTCCCTGCATCGAAACTTAATGAGGAAGATTATCTCAAAAAAATTTATTGTAACTAATTAATACTTATGACCACAAAAATCTGTTCATTTTGTGAAGCATAAAAATAATTTGAAATCCATCCAATAATAATAATAATGACACTGAATGAATGCTGATTAGTCACCAGGCATTTTTCTGAGTGCTTTGTAGAGATTAATTTATTAATTCTCACAACAATTATCCTATGTTATTAAATATTATTATCCTTATTTTCAGCTAAGATAACAAAGTACAGAGAAATTAAGTATCTCATGCAAAATACTTGGGAAGTGAGACTATTAAGCAATGGGGCTGCAATTTAGAAGGTGCACAGTCTGAGTCAGAGCCCACCTGAGTTCGAACGCCACTGTCGGAGACAATTTTTTTATTTTGACCATAGAGAGGTATTAGACAGAGGAGCATCCCAGAGAAACACCACACACTCACGAGGTCTAGACCTCCAGCCTGGGAGGAAGGTGGCTTCCCAGATTTGTTCCTCCCTTGGGTGCCGTGTCGCAGCCCTGCAGGTGGCAGCTGCCCCCTGAAACTATTAGGTCATTGAATACGAAATGCCCAATTTTGAATCAGAAGTGCCATTTGTTATATCTCAAACAAGAAGTGGTAAAATTGATCAAAATATGCGCCTAAACTATCGACACAGTTTTGCCATCTTAATGGTAGGTTGTTTATACCAGCAGTGAAGAAGCCTGGAGAGCAAGTGGCAATGAAATCGCAAAAGGCGTTTTCCATGGCCTGTTGAAATTGAATACTTTTCCTTGCAAGTTGTGCTTCAAAGTCTGGAAGAAGTGGTAGTCAGTTGGTGCAAGGTTTGGTGAATACAGCGGATGACAGAGAGTTTCCAAGTCCAGCCTCTGTAGTTTGAGTAGCATTGTTTGTGTGACATGTGGTCTAGTGTTGTCTTGCAAGAAGACTGGCCTGCCTCTATTGACCAATCTGAGCTGCTTAATCACAGCATCCTCATCATTTCATCCAGTTGGTTGCAGTACACATCTGTTGTAATCAATTGACCAGATTTCATGAAGCTGTAGTGGATAATACCAGCCCTGGACCACCAGACACCATTAACTTTTTTTGATGAATATTCAGTTTTGGACTGTGTTTCACTTCATCTTTGTCCAACTATTGTGCTGAACACTTGCAATTGTCAAAAAGAATCTATTTTTCACCACACATAACAATATGGTGTAGAAATGGTTCGCCTTTATGTCGTGACAGCAGAAAAAGGCAAGCTTCGAGACGATTTCTCTTCTGACACTCGTTTAATTCATGCAGTACCCATCCATCCAGCGTCTTTACCTTGCTGATTTGTTTTAAATGATCCAATGTTGTTGGAATAGTAAGTAACATCAAACCTTGCTGCTACTTCACGTGTAGGTTGAGATGGATTTGCTTCCACTACAGCTTTCAGCTCGTCATTATCACCTTGGTCTCAGGTGGCCCACGTGGCTCATTTTCAAGGAAAAAATCACCAGAACTTCTCAAACCATTGATGTACTGTGCATTTCATTAGCCACATCCTTCCCAAACACTTCATTGATATTTCAAGCTCTCTGTGTTGCATTGGTTCCATGATGGACTGAACTCATATTCAAAAATAACATGAAATTTTGACTTATCTGTGGTTTCACAAAAATTGCTCTAAAAAAATTTTTTTAAAAGACGATCACAAGCCAAATGTTCATCTGAAAGACTGAAGATGTAACATCACAATAAAAATAAAACCAGAAGTATCAAAATGAAATGTCAGAGATATCAACTGTCAAACTTAGTACTTAAGGAAATCAGACATTTCATACTAAATAACCTAATATGATTTCTGTGTTCTTCAGCGTTCTCTTTACCCCTTCCCAGTGAATCCCCTGTTGCTCCAACCTCCTGTTAGTTTAATATTCCTTTATGTTAAACTGCCCCTGTTTAATCGCTGGTGCTTCCTCTCTGGCCCCGGCACTTGTCCTGACCCACCTGCCTCCCGCCGCTACCCTTTGCTCCTGAGCAGCCAGTCTTGCCTCTGCTGCTCCTCAGCCTTCCTCCGCCGTCCCGCCGCAGAGCTCTGCACTGCTCTGCACTTGTTAACCCGGTGCCTGGAAAGCTGTTTCCCCAGATATCCATGTGGCTTTCTGTCTTACGTCCTGAGAGTGGCAACACAAATGTCACCTGTCCTTAAGCTCTTGCTGAATGTCATTATCTCAGTGATGACTCCTTTGGCCCATTCCTTCCTCATCTTCTCACTTTCTATGTTTTCTCCAGAGCACTTTTCATCACCCGGCATGCTACATGTGCTAATTATTTTTGGTGTTTCTTATCTACTTTACTTCTCCTGCTAGACTGTAAGCTTCGTGAGAGGTTATTGACTGTTTTATTCACTGCTGTATCCTTGGAGCCCAGCATGGTAGCAGACATATAGTAAACACTTAGGAATTTTTTTTAATGAATGTCCATAAGGCAAAAATAAAGAAGTTTTATTTTTTATAGTGCTAAAAGAGAAAAATTTCTCCTAAACCTATAGGTTCTCATGAGGAATATACTCTATAATCTATTGAGAAATATCTTTAACAATATTTTAGTAAACACAGCAAGAAACTATTTGATGTCTGTTAATAACACCACTTAAAATAAATCAAAGCAGTATTCAGTAAATACTACTGAGACCTGCATACTAATTTTTAAAATGTAATGGTATTTATCTCAATTATTAATAATCTGTTTTGAAATTTTTAAGACCTTCCTCCTATACAAATTCAATATGATGTTTATAAATTTATTTCACTTTGTTGTGGTACTATGCATTATAAATTAATATTCTCTCTCTCTTTTCATTCATCAGCTCACATTATGGCTTTCTGATGGTAATACCCAGAGTATTACCTCGTGCCTGCTGAGTCCCCATAGCCACTGTGTTCAGTGACGTCTCCCACACATCCACGCAGGGCGAGAGGCACTGTAGCCTTCACTGCACCCCCACTGACCTCGTGCCACAGCATCAGTGCTACAGAAGCACTTTCTGACCGGGCTGCTCAACCTCTCTCCCACCTCCCTCAGCCCCCCAACCAATCATGCTAACTAAAATCATGCTAACACACAGTTCTGATGCACAACTTTACTTTACCACGGCTTCCCTTAATTTTCTCAAGTACACCTTGTAAACTCCCCTACTTTCTCCCAAATGAATGCCAGCAGAAATGATTCAGATCTCTGTATTCACAGGTGGAAATAATTCACAGAAAAATATAGAGAAGTAAATATCTATATACTAGGATGTTGTGTAAGGGTAATGTGTACTTTAATGAGAACGAACACATTTACTATAGCTACAAAAATATTTTAGATTGTGGAGAAATGATCTCTGTTGTGTATGACCTGGAAATATGAGAAATCTTTTTGGAGGAGATAATAGAACACTCAACATTCTTTTAACACCAAAACATCTCAAGTCCTACACAGAATCATTCTCTGACTCTCAAGATAAGAATGTGTCCACAAAGCCCAGAAAGACCTTTTATCCATATGTATTCCAATACAAAAGACCAAACTGCATGCTCAGTTGGAGAATAGATGGACAATCTACAAATGGATGAAAAATAATCAAAATAGCATTATCCTTTGATCAAAGCAGATACCAGTCAGTATGGGATTGTTCAGCAAGCCTTATCTGGTGACAAAGGGCATATACTTATAGGAAGAATTGTTTGGACTTCTATTAAAGAAACATGGGGTTTACTTTCCCTGTAAAATGGCCAATTTAGAAGAAAACTGAATTTGAAGTCAACTAGCATCACTGAAAATAAGTTTTCTGACAAAAATACTACATACATCTAAGAGATTCCTACTAAAATCATTGGAAGAGTAACTTCAAAGCAGAGAGAAAAATTTGAGTATAGGAAAATAGTCCCACCAAATTTTATCATCAGTGAAATTTTTGGCAAAAAGTAGAAGGGAAAAGCCATTCTTTTCACCATCATCTTCTTCTATTGATTAGATTATTGGCCTGCTGTAACATAGATTTTGCAGACATACCCTTAGTAGTATGTGTGACCCTAGAAGATGCCTTAAATGTACTTCTCTAGTTTGACTGAGCTCTGAAAGCTCTTGAAACCCCATGAGAAAATCATGCCCAAAGTACCCACGGCCCTTCAGCCAGTAACTTAAAATAAGACACATGAAGTAGACCTGAATCTAACCCAAGCCCGCAGTGTGAAAATGTACTGCTTATAATAGACCCTTAGGCAAGAAAACAAATGCCTTTTGTTGTAAGCCACTGAATTACTTACTCACTGAGTAAACAAAACCCTAAACCTAGCAATGATTTTTTTGCCTACAACTGCTTAGCTCCTAGCAATTTCCAACTCCCTGAGCTCAAATCCAAACAGGAACTGGACAGTTAAAAGAGTGAGACTGAGTCCTCCCTACTGTCTGTTATGGTCTGGCCAAGATGGATACTGGACAGAAGAGGTCCTCCCAGAGATCAGAACTGGGGCCACATGATTAGCTGACCAGGGAGCCCTCCACAATGAAAGGGCAAGAAGCTCGCGCTAGGCCTACCTAGTTAAAAAGAAAAAAAATCCTCCTTATTATTTTAGCAGATGTTTGAGTCATATTTTTATGTTATTTGCAATTTAAAAAACTTTAACATTAGAGATGATCACATACATTAATAAGTATTTATGAACTGTGGTAATCGTTATAAACAAAAATAGAAGGCAATGTGAAGATACATGTGAAGTATGATCAGGTATATCTGATCGTATCATGTGTAATATGACTCAACCCCCAGGACAAAATAACCAAACTTAATTTCATAAACAAGTAGCGTATCCAAAATAATACAAACCATTTTTAAAGTTAAGAGAGTTGTGGCCATTTCTGCTCTCATCACTGCTATATCCAGAGCCTAGCAGAGTAATTGGAATGTGGCAGGGATTTGGCACTCTTGGCTGAATGAATGAGTGAATATACAGTATAATGATATTAGTGTTCAATCCCACCAAATTTGGGATCTATGACCAATGGAAATTTCCATTTCTGGTACTTTCTGAATCCTCTTTTTTTGTTTTTCTTATTCTACATTGACTATTGATCATTTTCTATGTGACCTGGAGTAATTATTCCCTTGTACTAAAATTTGTAATACCAACAACAGATGTTTTTAGTGTTTCCATATGTAAGTGACAGGTAAAAACCCCCACCCCGGGGGCCCCATGGCGGAACTCACTGTTGATTAAATACTTTTTGAATCCCACTGCTGATTGGATGTTAAAGGTTGTTGTTGATTGGATGTCAAAGCTTGTTGCTGATTGGACGCTTTCTGAATCCTACCAAGGGTATAAAAACTGGAAGAGAACAAGGAAGCAGGGCTCAGAATGCCCCTCTGAACCTGCCCAATAAAGGCTGCTTCTCCGACTCTCCGTGTGCTGCTCGGTTCTTTCCCTGGTCAATCGCTGTAACACTAGCTGTAACACTTGCTGTTAACACTTGCCGGAACATAAATGCTCAGAGTTCAAGACTCTGTAAAAAGTATTCAATTGGCAGCCTGTGATGACAATGACATAGAGGGATGTGCCCTCTGTGTGAGGTTGGGGCCTTTCCCACCCACTCCCTCCTCCCCCCCTGGCTCCACCACGCTGGCTCTGAGCTCCAGGCTCCTGCTAAGCTTGCGCCGCAGTTGAGGTCTCCCTTCAGCCACCATCATGATTTCCTCCTGGACCTCATCAGCCACTACGAGATGCTCTCTGACATTTATGAGATCAGAGAGATCTTGGCCGGTCTGTGCCTGGAGGTCAAAAGGGAAGATAGTCAGTAGGACAGAGGGCAGTTGCAGTCTTCACAGCATGTTGGAAAATTTAGACACCTATAAAAAAAACCTGCTGTTTTTCTGACTTAAGGAACAAGAAGACAAGTGGGCAACTAGAGCTCTTATATAGTGGGGAAATTACAGGAAAGAAAGAGACATACAGGGAAAACCCCAAATTCTGTGTAGCAATTCTGCCAAGACTGTGCCTCACCCTTGAAATATGCCCATGCAGGGTACATGACAAGTAATTTAGCTTATGATAAAAATAACTGAACTGCTATTTGGGCTGACTTCCCGGAAACAAATTTTACAATCTGAGTCCACCAAGTTAAATTGCTTAGTAATAAAAATTTTAAAATTTTAGAAGGAATATACCATAATCTAAGGACTCCACAATATGACATTCACAATATCCAGGACACATGCAAAACTGCATAATATGTAAAGAGTTAGGAAAATGAGATCCATTCCAAGGGAATTATTGGAAAAATAAAATTTCAAATTTTTAAAAATATAACAATTTTTAAAAATATATTTCTTACTTCCTAATATAGATATATTTAAGACTGTAAATTCCTCTTTAAAAACTTTAGTACTGTTTCATTATAATTCATTTCTAAACATTTTATTATTTCTAATATTAGTCCTATACTGACCCATGAATTACTTTAAAATATTTTAAAATAACAAATATACAGGGTGAGGGTGAGATTAGAGCTTTCTACCTTTATTGGATTTGATAATCTTATAGTCATATGATCTGAAAAATCTAAGCTTAAGATTAAACTTATTTTGTTGTGTAGTCATTTTATATCATACCATTTTTGGGTTTATTTAATCATCAATTACTAATATAAATTATTTTCCCTGTCTTCTTACTTCCATTGTTTCTGATGAAATTGTCCTCAAGAATTTAGAAAATCAATAGATGGGTAATTTCAAAAAAATAGATGGAAGAAAATAATAATGAAAAATTAAACAAACAAGACAAAGTCATCAAAAGCAACAGAAACAGATTAATAAAATGAAATATATATAATTTTGGCAAGGTTCCATTGCCAAAATTTTTTTAGCAAAAAAATTTTTATATCTTTTTATATATTGATATAAATATACATTTGTGTATTTTTATATATTTAAAAATATACATAAAATGGAACTTTTAAGTAATTAATTTAAGAGCAAATATTTGATGTAATAGCACATAAAATATGTTTTTGAAAATTAATAGAAAATATTAAGAACATTATTGTATAAGAAATTAGAAAACTTAAATGGAATTGAAAGTTTATTAAAAACTTAGTTTAAAAAAACATTCAAGAAAAAATTTAACAGACAAAACAAAATATATTTATAAGCCATTAGAGAAAATGAATCCATGCAGATTACACTTTCAACCAAGAAAGTGTAACAGAAAGCATTTTTGCCTAGACACCTAGAACAAACAAACGAAAAAAAAAACAGACAAAAATATCTGGAACAACTATTTTCAAGACACTGGATATCAGGCAACAAAAGACCATGTTCCTTCAGGGAAAAAAATGAGATGAGGCCTAAGAATTCCTAACCTTGCTCTTTTGAAAAGGTGTCCAGAATTTAATTCAAGAAGGGACAAACCAGATTAAGCCTGAAAAACTCCAAGTGGAGAAGACAGAACTGAAAATTTGGGGTTATCAAGATGGCTGGACTTCCCAAGGTAGAATACCAGAGAGGAGAGAGCTACACAGGGAGAAAATTCCAGAGACAAGCAGAGGATTATCCTTGAGTATTCAACAGAGCACTTATTAGTATATGGTGTGAGGAAACTACTTGAGGCAGGGGAAAGAACAGCCAAAATGATCAGAGGAAATAGTCAGTGGCATACACACAGTACTGAAGCATTGCTTGAAATATCCCAACCAGACAGATAGGAAAACCTCATAGTTTATAGAGCATAATTGGGTAGGTGACTCCAAGGGGTCTTACCTCAATAATGGGACATAATTATTCCTACACTAAATGCTGCTTTGTTCCCAACTTACAAATCTTCAAAGCAAGAAATTAATGGATCAAACTGTGTACAAGTATCTCAGTTAAGTTTCAGGCCCAATCTCAGGAATATTTAAAGAAAATGTCAGCACTGAACAATGTGAAAATTACAAATCTGGAATTCTATCAAAGATTACAAGACAACAGGGCAGCAGGTAAATGTAACTCAAATGGGGTGGGGGGAACAAAACCAATTAATCAAATCTAATCCAGAAAATTGACATAAATGTTATAACAGAATTACCAGACAAGAATAATTGTACTCCCCATGTTAAAAAAAAGTTGAGTTGATAACTGAGAGAAATAAAGCCATACTTCCAGAGATGGAAACTGCAATGTTAGAGATTAAAAATGCACTAAATGAGGTATGTTCCTTCTATGTGCAATTTGTTGAGAGTTTTTTATCACTAAAGGATGTTGAATTTTATCAACCTCAACATAATAAAGATCATATATGATAAACCCACAGCTAACATCATACTAAATGAGGAAAACTGAAAGCCTTTTCTCTAAGAACTGGAACAAGTCAAGGATGCCCACTTTCACTGCTCCTATTCAACATAGTATTGGAAGTCCTAGTCAGAGCAATCAGGTAAGAGAAAGAAGTAAAAGGCATCCAAATTGAAAAAGAGGAAGTCAAATTATTCCTCTTTGCAGATGACATGATCTTATATCTAGACAAACTTAAAGACTCCACCAAAAACCTTTTAGATCTGATAAATTCAGTAAAGTTGCAGGACACAAAATCAACATACAAAAATCATTAGTGTTTCCATAAACCAATAGTAAACAAGCTGAGAAAGAAATCAAAAAGGTAATCCCATTTATATTAGCTACAAAAAAAAAAACCTAGGAATGTATTTAATCAACAAGGTGAACAATCTCTACGAGGAAACTATAAAACACTGATGAAAGAAATTAAAGAGGACCAAACAAATGGAAAAGCATTCCATACGTATGGATCAGAAGAATTAATATCATTAAAATGACCATATTAACCAAAGCAATGTACAGATTCAATGCAATCTCTATCAAAATACCAATGTCATTTTTCACAGAAATAGAAAAAGCAATCCTAAAATTTATATAGAACCAAAAAAAGACCCCAAATAGCCAGAACAATCCTGAGCAAAAAGAAGAAAGCTGGAGGCATCACATTACCTGACTTTAAAATATATTACAAGGCTATAATAACCCAAACAGCATAGCACTGGTATAAAATTAGACACATGGATCAATGGAACAGAATAGACAACTCAGAAATGAAGTCATATACCTACACCCAACTGATCTTTGACAAAGCAGAAAAAAACATACACTGGGGAAAAGATACCTTCTTCAATAAACACTGCTGGGAAAATTGGATATCCATATGCAGAAGAATGAAACTAAACCCCTATCTCTCACCATATGCCAAATCAACTCAAGATAGATTAATAACATAACCGTAAGAGTAAAAACTATAAAACTACTAGAAAAATGCAGAGTAAACTTTGCAGGACATTGGTCTAGGCAAACATTTTATGGCTCAGATCTCAAAAGTATAGACAATAAAAACCAAAAGTAAACAAATGGGATTATATTAAACTACAAAGCTTCTGCACAGCAATGGAAACAATCAACAGAGTGAAGAGATAACTTGATGAATGGGAGAAAACATTTGCAAACTATTCATTCAACAAGGGACTAATATCTAGACTAGACAAGGAACTCAAACAACTCAACCATAAAAAACCAAATAACCCATTAAAAAGTGGGCAAAGGATCTGAATAGATGTTTTTCAAAAGAAGACATACAAATGGCCAACAGGTATATAAAAAATGCTCAACATCTCTAATCATCAGGGTAATGCAAATCAAAACAACAATGAGATATAATCTTACTCTAGTTAGAATGGCTATTAAAAAGACAAAAACAAAATGACAGTTCCTGGAAAGGATATGGAAAATAGGCAACTCTTATACACTGTTTGTAAGAATGTAAATTAATACAGCTACTATGGAAAACAGGATGGAGATTTCTCAAAATAACTAAAAATAGAACTACCATGTGACCCAGCAATTTCACCACTGGGTATATATCCAAAGGAAAGGAAATCAGTATATCAAAAGGATACCTGTACCCCCATGTTTATTGCAGCACTATTCAGAATAGCAAAGATATAGAACCAACCTAAATGTTAATCAACAGATGAATGGATAAAGGAAATGTGGTATATATACATAATGGTATACTATTTGGCCATAAAAATGAATGAAGTCATGTCATTTGCAATAACATGGATGGAACTGAAGTTCATTATATTAAGTGAAATAAGCCATGCACAGAAAGACAAATATCACATATTCTCACTCATATGTGAGAGCTAAAAATGTTGATCTCATGGAAGTAGGGAGTATAATGATAGATACAAGAGTCTGGGGAGGTATTTTGAGTGGGGAGAGGATGAAGAGAGGTTGGATAGTGGATACAAACATACAGTTAGATAGAAGGAATAAGTTCTAATGTTCGATAGCAGAGTGGGGTGAATGTGGTTAACAACAATGCACTGTATATTTTGAAATAATTAGAAGAGAGGCCTTGAAATGTTTTTAATACACAGAAATGACAAACACTTGAGTTGATGGATACCCCAAATACCATGACTTGATCACCATACATTCTATGCATGCAACAAAATGTCACATGTACCCCATAAATATGTACAAATATTGTTTTCAATAAAAAAGAAAAATTACACCAAATTAGATTAACATATTAAATATTAAGATGAGTGAACTTGGAGATATAGTAACTATCCCAATGATTCACAGAGAAGGAAAATACAATTTAGAAAATGAAGACACATCAGTGACCTAACATTTATCTGAAATCCCTGAAAAAGAAGAAAAGGAGTTACAAAAAAAACTATTTAAAGAAATAATGGTCAAAACATTTCAAACTTTGATGAAAACTATAAAACCACAAATCTAAAAAGCACAATGAACCCCAAGCATGAAAACCTACATCAATACATCTCCTAGTTAAATCGCCCAATACCAGTAAGAAAGAGGAAATCTGGAAAGCGGCCTGAAGAAAAAGGAGCATCACATGGAACAGGCAAGGATGACAGCAGATTTCTTGTCTGAAACAAAGCAAGCATGGAGGAAGGGTAGCAACGCCTTTTAAGTACTGAAAAAACACCTCCAAACCTAGAATATTGTACTGAATGAAAATATCTTTCAAATATGACATACGAAAATTGAACTGATGCACCCTAAGAAGACCCAAACTACAAGAAATGTTCCAGGAAGTCCTTATGGCAGACGAAAAATGATACTGATGGATATATAGATATACCCAAGGGACTGAATACTATTCCTCTCAATTACATAGGTAAATATGTCAGTTTTTACTATTTAAATAGTTTTAAAAAGCTATTTGTTATTTAAACAGAAGAATGAAAATATAGCATGTAGTTTATAATATATGGATAAGTAAAATGCAAACTATGTTAACAGACTGTAGACCAACACTTCTCCGGGGCCCAGGTTGGGGTAAAGATTTAAGGAACCAGAGAGAGAAATTACAAAGGGAAAAGAGCAAATTTGGGGAGATTAGGGCTACTTTCACTATCTCAATTGTCATCATGGCTCCACGGGTACACACATACATCAAAACATTGCAAATTATACTTTTAAAAATAAAAGTCTGCAAGCAAAGTCACTGTGTTAAGGCTTAGTAGTAGGCTCTATTTTACTATCACGTAATAAATAGTCTCTATTTTATAAATTGTTCAGGAAATAGAAAAGGAGGGCATAATCCCCAAGTCATTTAACAAGGCTAATATTACCTTGAAACCAAACTAGAGTAGGATAGCACGAGAAGGGAAAAATAGGTTACACTGAGCTTTAGGGCAGATCCAACTCCTTGGCTGTGGGTCCTCTGCTGAGAAAAAGGACCACAGGGACATTCAGCAGCATGTCCCATGCAGTCAGATTTACAAAGGCCCCTGAGAGTCGCTGCTGGCTCCAGGGCAGGGGCAGACCTGGCTCCCCACCTACACAGGCCTCAGCTGCTCTCCCCTTGAAGTTCACCAAGCAGGCAACTGTTTGGAGACAATTTAATTGTAATGAGCCCTCATGGCTAAGTGATCTTTTATTAGCCCAAATGGAGTCCCATGCATCAGAAGGGGCCGACTTCCCCCCTCCTCTTCAATCCTTCCCCATTAAAGTGAAATATGGCTTTAATATAGTCACACCTGGAAGAAGTGCACTCAAGCAGCCAGGGGTGCCCACCCTCCCCCATTGCAGGGTTGCTTCGCCTGTCTTTATTCCTCAGGGCTGGGTTTGGCAGCTCTTTGAATGATCAGATTGGTTTTAAAATGGTAGGAAAATAGCATATGAAAAGCAAAATCTCTGGCACTTACGTGCTTTGCAGATGACTTCAGTCATAATTTAAGTAAAAAGAGGTTGGGGGTTGGGGCCAGAACAAATAGCCCATGAAAACTAGTTTGAGATTTTCTTTATTCAGTGTGTGTTTGGGGAAATTGCAGGATGAACGGCTCTATCAAATTCAGGTTTTAATGTCTTTTGGGCTCCCGATGGGCAGAGCGCGTGGCCTTGGCCCCTGCGGCAACTGCGGGGGCTGGGGGGCTCAGAGAACAGTTTGTTTTTTAAAAAGTTCAAAGCTATACTTTGATTCCCAAGGTAAAGAAAGCTACTAGGAGTAGAAAGCAGAACTGGGTCGGGCACATATCACTCAGATAAAACGTTTCATCAGCAACTAAGTCACTTCCCAGCACTCACACTTTGTCATATCTAACAACCTGTGACCACCAAAAATTGCTGCCTCGGGTACCTCACACCAAATCCCAATCCAATCCATGAGGATTTCCGTTCTCAGTCATGTTGGCAAAGCTCACAGCACTTAGTGACTTGGGGAAGGACACATACTCTCATCTCTTTGCCTCCAAAGGCTGTATCTTCATGTTTTTGCTGTGAGAGGCAGTGGGTAAGGCTATGTTCCTCTTTTGTTAGAATTTCTTGACAGCCACTTAATCTGGAGTTGTCTGATATTTTCAGCCTCCTCCATTCTGAAATAAGGCAACAGTATGGCCTGACCGAGTCACTTAGGAGCCCGTCCCCAAGTCGTGGATGATCAAATATCCTTTTGCACATTTCACATGTTTACATTCCTGGAATTTATATCCATGGCCCATATCTTCAGTCAAGTATAACTTTTATGGTTGCAAAGTTCTAAATCTCTCTCTCTCATAGTAAAGTATCCCAGACCTTTCTGGAGATTCCAGATCTACAGGGCCCAGCCAGTATCTTTAAGCTGTGACTTGGGGAATTTGATCTAGTTGGCTTCTCCTCCTTTGAATACTTTGAGTGTTTTAGCTACAGGGAAAGGCCACAGAGCAAACAGGAAAAAAACAATGACCAATGAAATCCAAATATCTAATTTCAACAGAAAAGAGAGGAGAGAGTGTGTGTAGGGGGGGCGATATTTCATGCTGAGAGTCAAAGCAATTTGTTTCATTTATTGAGACTTTAGATTGAATTCCTCACTCCTTTTTTCACACATTCATTGCATCATTTTTTTCTCTTTCAGTCCACCCATACCTCTGACCACTGCCACTCTCAGAAACTGTGATATCATTGGGTACAATATTACTCCTTTTCCTTGCAAGGGTCACTTACTTTGCGCATTGGACAAAATCCCCAGTGCCTTATATCAAGGCCTGGTCTTGCTTTATGGCAAGAGAGTGAAAGGGATATGGGGAGTTCATTGTTCTTCTAACCATATTCATATGAGCTGCTGTGCTCCCATGAAAACAGCCCCGGGCAGACTTGACTTTATACGGAAGGTGTGACAGCCAGGCAACAGGACTGTATTCTTCTTGTCTCTAACGCGGCTCCTTAGACATGAGCCAGTGTGGCACATTAGATATGAGACAGTTTATGTCTAGGATTTGGACATTTGCCTATAAAGTTTCCTCACATAAATAGAAAAGGGAAGATACTATTAATATAAAGCAAAAGCAAAATTGAGATGATCTGAGCTTACCCCAAACATGTAGAATTTAGGTGACATATGGAAAAACTGTCTAACAAGAGGCACCATCAGTACAATATGGAATTGTCTTTCCAGAAGACTTCTGGAAATACATGATATGCACCAGAGTGTAAGGCTCCCGAGCAGTAAACGATAGAAATCACTCCCTGGGCATTGAGTAGAAAGGAATGGGTGTAGCATCATCCACTGCAGGCCCTGAGCCCGTGGGCAGGAGACATACATGTCAGCTCATGCCCCTTCTGAGTGGCAGGTTTTGGTGGGGCAGGACATAACAGAGATCAAAGGGCCTCACTAGAAAAGATAAAAGGAAAATTCCAGTCTCATACTGTTGCACCTTTTCTATTTATTGCTGAGATTCCCTCTTCTGAAAGGAAACTTTATAGTGATTTGGACATTGTCTGGCTTAGGGAAAGCTGGAGGAAAATCTGCTTCAAATTCTTCTTTCATCTGCCCCCATTCATTTCTGATGGAATTTCCATTTCCAGCCTTGAGGAGACAACAATCACGGGAAAATGAGGTGGCACCCGTGGCTCTTCTGAGAGAAGATGAGGAGGAGGAGGTGGGGAAAGGATAGCAATACCAAGTCTCACTGGCAGGAATCATTAAAGATCCTACGATCCCACCTCACTTTATCCCTGCAGGTAACCACAGGGTCTGGCTCCCTCGGCTGTCAACCCCACAGGAACTGCTGGGACCGAGAGCCTGAACAGACTCACCATTTGCTTTATACCTCTGTCCCGTTAGCTGTGTGGTTTTTGTCTTCCTACTATGAACTGGTATTGCTTTTACAATTAAAACAAAGATACCCAACACAATCAAGGACAGGCTCTTGTTTTCTAATCTTTCTGAGTTTTCACAGCAGGAATGTCAAACAGTACATTTATGAGAAGACATCCTTAGCATCCTACAGAGTGACAGACATCAAGAAGTATTTTTTCACTCAGCAACTCTCACAGGCACATGAGTATCTCATCTGTAAGATCCACCTGGAAATGAGAAACCAGGGTTTAAAATACAACCTCTTACATTTTGAAATATACTTCCAGAAGGTAGTATATTGGCTTCCAAAAGGCAGAACATTGCCTTCAGTTTCTGCAATGAGAAATATAAGAGCAAGTTACCTGCACTTTAGTCACCAAACATGGTCATCCTTTTCCTTTCTTGTGGAAATAAAATAACATTTTTAGACATATTAGATCATATGTAAAAACTAATTCCCAACCACCCAAAAGAAGTGCCTCTCCCCATAAAAAGAATCAAAGAAGCATGTTTGCTCTGGTCTGAATGTTTGTGTCCCCTCAATATTCATGTGTTATAACCTAATCATCAGTGTGCTGGTATTAAGAGATGGGACTTTTGGGAGCTGGTCAGGTCTTGAGGTCCACCCTCATGGATGGAATTAGTGCCCTTATAAAAGAGGCCTGAAGGAGCTTGTTTATTTCTTCTGTCATGCGAGGATGCATAGAAGGCACCGTTCTGTGAAGAATGGGCCCTCTTGGACTTCTCAGCCTCCAGAACAGTGAGCAATAGATCCAGTCTAAGATACTTTTGTTATAGCAGCTCAAATAGACTTAGACCTTGTTCAGATAGAAAAATGTCTAGTCTCTGCAAATTGACTCAGCTCAAACTAAGCCTGGATCTTTATCTACAAACACCATACTGCAGATTGACTTTAGGTGGCCTTTTCTGGATTCTACGCTGACATAAATTGGTTGCATACATAAAGACTACCATGACAATTCTACAACGCTCTGGTGTTTTTTGCATTTTGACAAGAGGGAAATAAACACTATAGTTATTTTCACAATCTGCAGAATAAGGTTTTGATCACTAGATCTCTGCTGAAGAGAAGGAAGGCTTTGTGGCATTAGATGATGAACTCTTGACTAGTTTCCTGGCCTTACCAACCTGAGCAATTATGAACTAGACATTATTGTCCTGGGCCTTAATTATTTTTCATTTGAAAAATGTGGAGCTAAAGCAGATGGTGTTTCATTTTCCTTACAATTCTATGGAAACTTGGTTCATGATGGTTTTACATGGATTTTGTTAGTTGCCCAAAATTCCTTACAGGAAATACCATACTCAGCTCTAGTCTCCCTGGGCAGGGCACAGATTAGATTCAGGACACATTACTCAGATTTATGGCACCTTGGCATTTGAGAAAACAGCAGAAGCAGGAAGGTCACTGTCACCTTCCCCTTGTTCTCCCATGAAGCTGGTCATAAGATTCTCATTCAGGTGGTGCCCTCCTTATACCCAGAGGAAATGAGCATCCTTATCTAAAGACAGAGGGATACAGAGAAGAAACTTAAGACATAGGCCTGGCTATGTTCCTTTCAGTTTATTACCACTAGATCATACCATTTTGTCCATAGCATTTTGTCCATTTTGTCCTCTAATCATATTTCTCGATGACTCTCCACTCTTTATCAAACTTAGCATAAAAACACACAGGTTTCCCTATTTCTTTGGGTCTCTTTTTTTAAACAGTCTTGTGTTACATAAAACATATATTAAATAAATTTGTATGCTTTTATTTTGTTAATTTGTCTTTTATTACAGGGACCTCAGTCATGAACCTAGTGATGGAAACATAAAATATTTCTGTTCCCACACTAAGCACTAAGTACTAAGCTCTAAAGTTACCCCTGCTCCCCCCATACCCTTGTTGCCATTAAACTCTCATCCTCAATTATGCTCAGTCCATTACTTTGCAAGTTAAATTTGCTAAACCAGGTCATAACAAGTTGTTTGCCAATTTGGGACAGTTCTCTCCTCTCCAAAAAGATTAAATTGAAATGGATCAGTTCTTGAAGTTTCATTTTCTGATAAGATATTATGAGTCTGTTGGTGACTTTTATGCATCTCAAACCAAAAGAATGAGTAAAAATTTAACAGTAGACTTTTGTTGGGTGGTACACAATTGAGGCATTGACAACTCTGCATCATGTAGTGTTACCACAACTTTGAGAGTTAGGAGCATTAAAGGAATTAAGAAATATCACAAGAGAATTAATCAACTAGAAGCAACAGTTACCAAACAATGGAAAACAATGGAGATCACCCACTGGCATCAGCCTGGCGGTTAATTCTGGGACTGTAACAAAGGAAAGGGCGTGAAGAAAAAAAATATAGTTTCTGTCTCTTTAAAACTTCCCCCACTCTTTTTGGGAACTGCAGCCTGGCCTGCATCCCTGAGGGAGGTTAAGTCCTTTGTTAAAAGAGATAACTCCATCCCAGGCAGCACCAGCCCCCCAGATGGGCAGCTGGCTGAGTTCACAGGTTTTGTCTTTGGCCCAGATGGGACAATTAGAATAGTTAACCACAATAGTCTAGAACCATGGGGCCCTCCCTTTAAAAGCTCTGTATTTCTACCTACTTTCAGGAAATTTGGATTTTGAGAGGAGAAGTTCTACCATTTTTCCTCCTCTACCAGCAAAGTAATAAAAATTCTCTTTCCTCCTCCCCAAACCACTTGTTTTCATTCTTCTGATGCAGCCTTGGGGACAAGAGCTGAGTTTTCAGTGACAGGGCCAGCTTGTTGCAGCCACAGCAGGCCCTGCCACGCTGCAGCAGGCAGCCTGTCTGAGTGCCAGTGCTGAGCGAGGGGCCGGCCCGCACTTGTTCTCTGGTTTGCCTTTTTTCTCTTTTTTAATTCAGCAACCTTCATAAGCACTTCTTCATCTTAGTAAAACCTCAGAAAGCACCTTAGCAGAGGTGAGTCGGGCTGTCTCCTCCCTTACTCCTTCTAAGTCTCATTTCGTTTGACAGTGTGAGGCCCCCACTCAGCTCTTCTCTCCATGGAAGTCATGGGAGAGAGCTGGGAGATGTTCTGCAATGACACCTAAAATCTGGGCAACCATTTGGTAAAGAGAAAACCATTTTCACTCTTCTTTCTTCCCTGGACCACCATGAAAAGTAGTGGTCATTGATGTTCTTAGGTGGCTTATAAAATTTTAATTAGAGAGGATTATTCCTCGGTTGTTTTGGTAGGAATGAGAAAGGATAACCATCTAAGCACCAGGGTTTAAATATTTTTGATGGTTACAGCTATGTAACTATCCAGAAAAATGTTTATGTGTATATGTGTATATGTTTGTGTCTCTGTGTGTGTATATTAATATATGTGTGTGTGTGTATGTCCTTTTCTCAAGTGTGTGTGTGTGTGCATGCCTCTGCATTTGACCCTTGGAATGCTATCCTATCCCTCATAACCTCTTTGGCCATGAATGTCCATTGACTTGTAACTTTCACGTAAAATATCTTGATGATCTCTTCGTTAGTAATGCAGTATAATCCAGACACCCATCTCCTTGCTTATAATCCTAAAAGGGGGAAAGATAATCTATCTGATCACCAAAAACATTGAATTTAGGCTAAGAGTCTTGGCAGAGTCTTGTCAATTATCCTATGGCTGACTAGTTTTCATCAGAAGACATAGCACTAAACCACTAAATTCTACTTAAGGTTTATACTCAACTCACATTACATTTAAATTTGGGGTGTTATGATAGATCAAATGCACTATAGAGTGATCAAATGTATTATAAAATCTCTTTAATAAAAATGTTTCATATTCAGAAATACACATTATCATATAAATGTTAAATGCAGTGAGTTAATATTAGGAACAGAAAATGGAAAATATTCTTTGTGGGTGGGTTCTCTAAACCTCAAAATTATAATAAATTTATTATGCCCAGACAAATATATTATTTTGAACTGAGCATTTATTGAAGGAAGACCAAGATGTTGAAAGCGGACAAACAAAAAAAATTTTACTTTGTTCATTGATTGCTCTTCTCTTTAAATGGATTAAGAAAATGGGCATTCCCAGTAGCCAAAGTTTTATTTTTTTAGAATATTAAGAATTCTTAAATTTAAAAAATATTAGTCACTGTATCATTATTTTGCTTTTAAACTAATCAGCCTGATTGAGGACACAGGCTGGAGAAGAAAGTGGGGCAAACATCACCAAAATCAGAGTATTTCGCTGCATTAGAAAGCTACTCAGGAGTTATTATTACATGTCATACAACTAGAAATATGTGACCTGGGAGAAAGCCTAGAGGGCTGTAGTGTCATGATCTCACTGCTTGTGTTTTGTGAGCTGTATGTACCCTGTGCAATACTGTGTTTCAGAATCATAAAAAGAAAATAGGTAAGAAAAGTCTTGCTTTTTCAATTACTATTGTCACACAGAGCCGTATTTGACTGCTCACTGGCATGTATTTAAGGAAGTTGTTTTAAATTTAAAATAGTCACTTTTCCATTCTCTTCTTTCTCTACTGGATCCACTTCCAAAAACTTTAGAAAAAAATTGGATCTGGCTCCCCAGCGGTTGGAGAGACCTGCGGACACCAGTCCAGAGACGGCCACCG
>VBSM01000335.1:1339723-1351241 GCA_008086735.1 Cheirogaleus medius | reverse complement strand
AAAAAAAAAAAAATCTTTAGTCGGATGGAGGGCAGGCGGGAGGTGGGAGGAAGTGTAGAGTTTCATAATGTGAGCTGTGCGTGTGTAGAGTTACATAATGATGCGTGCCACCTGGGGATTGGACTCACTTGAAGCACTGGCATGTGGGGGGAGGGGTGGTTGGGGCAATGTATGTAACCCTAACAATATTTGTACCCCCATTATATGATGAAATAAAAGGAAAAAAAAATTAGATCTGACATCAAAGCCTGAAATTTTATTTAAAAAAATAAAAGTTAAATGTGTTTAGAAGCTCCCTTAGGCAACATGATCTAAGATAAATAAATAGAGGGGAGAGATTGAACATCCAATGTGCCTGTGCATATCATCTTATAAGAAACTTGGGTTAAAGTATGCACACAACAGTGGCTGGAGAAGACCAGCATCATAGATGGTATATGTCAGAAACCAATGGCGACAGAATCAGGGTTAAGACCAAAGAAAACAAAAAGGTTTTCAAGCTGAATTTGGAATAGGAAGATACGTGGAAGGTGTGGAAGGTAACTTCTTGGTTATAATCATATAAAGTTATCTGATGACAGAAGAAAACCTAAAACTTTATAAATAATATTTTCTTCTCTTTTGCTTCCATAAGATGGGTGTTTAAATTTAAAAAAAAGATACTTAAAAAATCAGTATGAGGGAGAAGAAATTTAGGAGAGAATAGTATAGAGCAGCATGTGGCCACTTTGAGTAAATTCATGCTGAGAACAGTTTCTTCCCAGAGAATAGGCAGCCTTTAGAGGTGTGATTGTCAAAATACAGTCTGTAATCTTGTAAAAACTATGGAAAATTAGAAAGTTCCTAAAAGGTCAAGGACAGAAATATATCTTATTTTCAAAAGAGAAGCAAAACTGGATTCCTGAAACAATAGCCTTAACAGCAACTACACAACACAAAAGTTACACATGAATTCCAGCTCCTCTATTATGACCGTCCATATCCATGTTATTAAAGGCACTTTAAAAGAGAAAAATACCATATACCAATAACTCTATCATTTTAACAAAATAAGTACTTTCATTTTTGTTCATTCCTTCCGGGTCCTGCCTACACAAATGTACACATTTTTCTTATTTGCAGGTAGTAGGTCAACATTTTTAAATGTTGTTCTTTAATTTAGCAGTATATCAATATTAGGGTTTCTTTTTGTTTTTGTGTTATTTCATAAGCACAATTTTAAGTAAATATATAATATTTTGTTTTATAAATGTGTTCTGATTTAGGTGTTCATTCATTTATTATTGAATTTTTCTTGACTTTATAAATAATACTGAAATGAACACATGATGTAGGCAGTTTTTCTCTTAATTTCTTGGAAGAGTTTATTTGGACACATTCCCCAAAATGGTTTAGGAAATCAAATGTATGAGCAATACATGGATCTTGATAAATGCTACATAATTGCATTCTAACCTGATTAACAATGTGTTTTGACATCAGCACCATTTTATGTTCATCTTCACTGCACTGAAAATTATCATTTTGATTAAACTTTATAGAAATTTTAATATATGCCCAATGAAACTCATAGATATTATGGGTATTTATTTACTTTGATTGAGGCTAAAATTGTCCAATTATAAACTTAATTATAATTCTCATGTTTGTAATAGTCCTTTATGAGTTTTATGCATTAATTAAGTCATAAAGTTTGTTTTTCACATTATGAGTTTTATAGTCTATATTATATGTTATGTTATATATGATTTTTTTATATTTGTGTAAAGATTATAGTCTTTTTGGCCTTTCTTTTGAGTTATTTTCATAAATTTTTAATTTTTACATAATTAAATTGATTTATTTCTTTGAAACTCCTTTAATTGTTTCCAAAATTAAATATTTTTCTTGAAAAATTGATAAATATTTAACTCTATTTTTGCTATTTTTCTATCTTTTGATATATTTCACATTACTTGGTTATTAAGCTTCAAATTCTTATTACAAAACGTTTAAGTCATGATTATTGAATAAAATGTGAAAATCATCCCTAACCCATCTCAGTCGAAGTACTCTCCCCACAGGTAAGCAGTGGTGGCGATGGCGCTTAGTGCTTTGAAAGGTGCTCTCTTGCTCTCTTGCTCTCTTTCCTTCTCCACCCTCCCTTTGTCCACACACATACACACATGCCTGTTAACCTTCTGCATTTACCTGAATAGAATAACAAACGTTTTTCTAAAACTGGCTCTTTTCACTTGTTAATGTCTTGAATCTCTTTCCATCCATATCCATCTTTTTTAATGGTCACATTGCATACCAGCGTATGAACGTTATATAACTTGTCTAAGCACTCATAGATTTAAGGTTGTTTTCTCATTTGGTTGTGAAAACATTTTTATGTAACTCTTGGAGTAAATTTGTAAATATTGCTATGGGATAAATCCCTTGAAGTAGATTAAGGTACGTAAAGAATATATGCATTTACAATTTTGAAAGATAATGCCAAGTTGCTTTCCTAAAATGTTTATCAATTTATGCTCTCACATAAATGTATATTAGATTGCTTTTTCTCTGTATCTGTCAACGCACTAGATATCATTAGTATGTAAGAGTTTGTCAAACTGTGAGAAAAACTGATACACAGCCATGTCGCACTTAATAAGAATCTGGAAGATGACAACAAACCATCATTCCCACCATATCCATTAAGAAAAAATAAATACATTTTAAAAATAAAAAATATGTAAGGACATCGAAGAGCTGTGGATGAAAGAACTCTATAGAAACTAAATTCAGGTATGGAAAAGCCCTTTCTGGGTAACAGAGATGAGTAGCTCCTTCATCATTGGGGCCACTTGCCATGTCTGGGCATAAAGGAATGGAGGATTAGGGCTGAATTGCAAAGGCAGAGTGAGAACTCTGTGCTACATAAATGATCATAGGCCTGCTGCAATACACACAGGACACGTCTTACCCTGGATTCAGGTAAAACCAGGTGAACGGAAACTCGGTTAAGCTGTTAACCATTCCTGACCTAGCTCACTTTCTGATTGGATCAAAGAGATTAGTCTTTCACCCTAGCTGTGAGAATAATCTTGTTTAAAGGCACTTTAAAAGAGAAAAATACCATATACCAATAACCCTATGAAAACCAACTATTTTTCATAAAAAGAAATCTACTTAAATATAAGTTGTAAGTAAAAGGGTAAGAAAATACATACTAACCAACATTAAGGAAAGCTTTAAACACAGATTTTAACCTAAGACACCCAAGATTTAAAGAGGGATCCTCATCATGACATAAGGGTTAGTTCAGCAGCCGTACAACAGGATTTCAAAGATTTCTCAAGGAAATCATGAGAATTAATATCTCATGTTTTTGTTATTCCCTTTTAATAAGAGTCAATATCATAAATTTATTTCTTCCCCAAACTATCTACACAGCAATATAGCCCTAAATAAACACCAACAAGTATTTCATGAAATTTTAAAAATAATTTTCAAATTACTTGTAAGATCAAATCCAAGAATAGCAAAGCCTCTCCTTAGAAAGACATAACTGGGAACCTTGCCCTTCTGGTTATCAAGGCATAGAGACAAATTATTAAGATAATTGGCCAAGGAATAGACAATGGAGCAGAGCAAGGACTCCAGAACTGATCTACACACATATGAACACTTAAGTATGACCAAAATTATACCACAGCTCAGTGAGAAAAGTTTGGACAATTCAATAAATAGGGCTAAGATTGCCAGGAGGTAGCTATTCTCCCATCAAAACAGGTCCCAAGGCAGGATCGTCTCAAGGGATTTGGAAATAATAGGAAATAAAAAAAGAAAGAATATAGACAGAGAAATGAGTGAGATGGAGACAAAGTGAAGTTTAAATGAAGGGGGAGTTAGAGGGTCATCAGCATTCCCTCAAGCTGAGACCATGAGGGAAGTCCTGCATCAGTATTTATTGGTACAGCAAATAGTTGTCTTTTGTTAGAAAATTACGTGTACAGTTCATTTTTTGAGGTTTCCAGGAGAACCTTACCTAATTCTGTCTACAAGAATAGATAGTTACAAAATTTTTCTAAGATAAGCATGTTAAGCCCTAAGTTAGAAACAGATCTAGCTGAGCATGCAAATTAAAGATAAAATGTATAAAATGAGAACACTGAGTCTGTGTACTACTCTAATCTACTTCTTCTAAACACAGAGACATGTGTGAAGCAGGAATATCCTTGAAGTCTAGGATAATTCCACCTGCACATCATCTGCTGGGCAGGCATTTTAATCAGCTTCTCCACCAAGGACCCAAACTGAGCTTCTGCCTTGGAAAAAAGCTCAAGGCGATGGTCAGGCAGCAAAGAAGAAACATTGCTTTGCAAACGTCCTCTGACAATGCCCCCTTGTTGGAGGCAGCTTCTATTCTGTGAACTAACATGTCCACAGATTCCTTCAAGGCAAAGCCCTGAAAAACCCCTGAAACTTTTCACATCTCTTAGCCTATTTCCCAACATCAGATAATTGCTTTTTTATTATATAAAGGGGAAAATGAAATTGGCTATCCAGCTCACACCATACATTAAAATGTATCCATGTTGCTTAAAGGCTTAAATTTGAAAATCAGAGTTTAAAATCTTTTTAGATAAAATTATCAAAGAATATCCTTATTATCACAGTGTTAGAATAATTTAAAAATCTACAAGATAATATTAATATGTTTGCCTACATTAAAATTTAAAATACATTAATCAAAGAAGCCAGGAGTACAGTGAAAAGGCAAGCCATAAATTGGGAGATGTTTTTTTTTTAATATTTATAACCAGAAAGAGACTGTGCCAAAATGGATTAGATTGAACCATAAGAAATTTTTACTTTTGTCTATTAAAAAAGTAACATTTTAGTTATTTCTTATGGTTCAATCTAATAAGTGAATTTCTATGAGTCATTCAGAATAAAAATAAACAGATCACTAGAAAAATGAGCAAAAGATATAAACTAGCACTTCTCAGAGAGTAAAGAGATAGCTAACAAATATTTAAATAGATAGAAACTTCATCAGAATCATAGAATTGGAAAATAAACCATAATTGTATATAATTTCACATCCATTAAATTGGCAAAACCCATACTATCTAACAGTGTTAGGAATTCCCATGTTTTCTAAGTATTGGTGAGGATATGGGACAAAAATCCTTGCATTCAGGTCTGATTTTCCTTCTTGAAATTAAGCAGGATTAAGTACATTTCCTTGCCCTCTCTCAGTTCAAAATTGGAAATCTTCATTTAAATCTGGAAAATTCTCATTAGTTATCTTTTCAAATATTGCTTCTTCCCTATTCCCTGTACTCTTATTCTGGAACAGCTATGAAAGAACGTTGGATCTTCTCTGCTATGTATGTCTTAACTTCTATTTCACTTAAACATTTTTTTGATGTGCATTTTAGATGATTTCCTAAAGTCTATGTTTTAACTCTCTAATTCTTTTTCACTATGTGAAAAGTCTCCACTTTCTAACTCATCTATTGAGTTCTTATTTTCAATCACAGTATTTTCCAATTTTAATTTTTTTGTTCTTTTTCTATATTAGTTTATTTCTTTTTTATAATCTTGTTCTTAGCTGGTGAATTCCATTTCTTCCTATATTTTTAACCTATTATAAAATCTCATATCTCTAAGTCTTTGAATGTAAATTATTCTGTTCAGTAGCTTCATTTTTAGGTACAGTCAATCCTCATTATTTGTGAGTTCATCTTTGTGAATTCACTGACTCACTGACATCTATTTGGAATCCCAACACCAATATTAACAATTTTGCCAGCATTTGCAGACATGTGCATGTATCCATAAGTAAAAAATTTGAGTTGCCTGACATCTACACTCCTAGCTGAAGTAGAAAAGGGTGACACTCTCCCTGCTTGTTTCAGCTCTTAGCCTATAAATAAATGTCCTTTTCACAATATATTTAGTTCCATGTTATTCATGTTTTTGTGCTTTTGTTAGTGATTTCTCTGCTTCAAATGGCCCTCAGTGAGTGCTGGGCTACTGTCTATTGTCCCTAAGCACAAGGAGGCAGTGATGCGCCTTATGCATAAATGTGTGTGTTTGATAAGCTTCCTTCAGACATGTGCTGTGATGCTATTATTGGCCACGAGTTCAATGTTAAAGAATTAACAATATATATTAAATACGAAATAGAAATATATGTGAAACAAAGTTCTATATTGATTAATAAAGGTGTGGCCAGCAGCTTGCAGGAATAAACCTTATATCTACCCTAGGGGAAATGACTCAATATTCACTAATTCAGTGTTTGTGGCAACTTCATGACTGGCATGAATAACAAGAATCAACTGTGTTAGATTTCTCTATGTGTATTAAAGATTTTTGCCTACATGTTCATCTTCCATTGATGCCATCTTCCATAAGAGTTAAGCGGAGTCCCAGAGTTTGATGACCCTCTTATGGGACAGTTTTATAGCTGTGCTTGCCTGGGGCTTTTGTATTCCAGGAGACCTGGACCAGTACTTTGGTGAGTTTCTAAGCTCAGACTTTTCCTGCCTCAATATCATTGTGGATTTGGCCCCTAAATCTTCTCATAGTACAGAAAATAGGTTCTGATTCCCATGAGTGATTCTATTTCCATCTGTGACCTGGAAAGGGTGGCTTGCTCCTGAACTAAGATTACAGTCTAGGTCTTCATGATTTTCAGTCTCAGTTTACAGACAGGCAGACATTTTATCTTCTCCTAGTTTTATTCAAAGAGCCAAATTCAGAATTCCTGCCACAAATGAGAAGGGTGACTTCTGCTGTCACCCACATAGGTGTTTGATCCATAGTCCTTGTTACTTGGCAGTCAGTCTGGATTATCCCAGGGCTGTGGAGCTCCAGCTTTCTCTCATCACTGTCACAACAGATTTGTTCTTCCTTTCTAGCATAGACTTGTCCATTTTTTGCTTTTAAGTCTAGTTCTGTTATATATTTAAAACTTTAGAAATATACCTGGAAATCCTATGGCTTTTGGACTGAGTCAGAGAGTGTCCTACATCTGCTCAGTCTAAAATCTTTAACAGAAGTCCTGATAAGGTGCTTAAAATTCCACAATTAGAGATAGATTTTCTGTGTTAATGTGTCTCCCAAAGTACCTTTCAGGCCATGATAGCTAACAGTTTTGAGCACTTATGATGTGCCAGACACTGTTCTAAGTGCTTTGCTTTCTTATTTATCTTTGTGCTAATACCTGAGGTAGGCATCGTTCTTGCATTCCATTTTACAGATGGTGAAGCTGAGTCCCAGATGCTTGACAACTTTCCCAAGGTTCCGTAGCTACACAGAGTGGGTGTGAACAACCCACACTTTTCACCTGCTGCCATCCTGAACACAGGTGGTTCAGCATACTTATCTCTCTACCCGTGATACCAGTTGCCCGCATGTTCTCCTTGCCTCTTACTCATCTTTTAAGACCCATGTCCCTGTCACAAATGTCACATCCCTATCAATTTAAGGCAGTTATTCTCTCCTTCGTCTGGGTTCCATTGTTTTGTGTTTAATTAATCATTTTATTAATATGTTGTTATTATCTACTCATAGGTTTGTTTTCCCCATTGAATTATGAATTCCTCTAAGGTGGAGACTTTGTTTTATCACCTTTAATGGCCAGTGGTCATAATAGTGTCTGGCACTGAGTGGGTCTTTGGCAAGTGTTTATTGGATAATGAAGTTCTAGAGAGGTAGCTTGCTAAACAGGTTTCACAGCCACATTGAATTAACAGTTTAGATACAATTTTGTGTATGGCTATCAGGATAATACTATTATATTGCAGCTTGATGTACTGGAAAAACATGGACTTTTGGAATCACACTGATCTGTGTTTACATTCTTTTTTGCTACATTCTGAGAGGCATGAATTTGGGTCAATTAAAATTCTCACAGAGAGCTGGTTTCCCATCTGCAACATAAGGCCCCTATGACTCACCATGTGTGGGAGTCAGTCTGTAAGACGGTCCCCAGTGGCCCTGCCTTCTGAAACTCATACTCCATGTGCTCTTCTCTTGAGTGATGCAGAGACTTACTGTCTTGCTTCTAATGGGTAGAATACTGTAGGAGTGACAGAGGTCACTTGCAATATTTGGTTATGAGAAGATGGTGGCTTCCCTCTTAGTTCTCTCTGGAATCTCTCAAGGTTCACTTCACTTTGGGGGAAGCCAGCTACCACATCTTGAGGCAGCTCTGTGGAGGGGCCCACGTGGCATGGAACTGAGGGCTGCCAACAGCCACGTGTGTAATATTGGAAGTAGATCCTCCTCCCACTGAGTCTTGAGATGCCGGCAACCCTGGCCAACACTTTGGTTGTGGCCTTTTGGTAGACTTTGTGTCATAACCATGTGGCTAAGCCACCTCCAGATTCTACAGAAACCCACAGAAACAAAGTGTTTGCTGTTTTCAGCATCTAAGTGCTGGGGTAATTTGTTACATAGTGATCAATAACTAATAGGCCATGCCAGTGGTATTATTACTCAAAACCTATATACTAAGTCACTGGGAGAGATAAAAAGCAAAACAAAACATAGAAAGGGGCAGGCCTTGGGAAACTTTCAAAATCAGGAAAAAATACAAACCCAGATTTGTGTCAATTTAGAAATATTACAACTTGCTTATAACTGATCAGTTAGTGAGATGCTGCCCCACCCTGCCTGTGGGGTTTTAACAGGAAATGGCAGATGTTTCTGTTCAGAAGATTTCCAGGAGAAGCTGAGCCAAGGAGAGAGCTCAGCCACACAGGACCTGCAGCTCTGCGCTCACTGAAGGACTGATCACCACGAGGGTTACCCAGTGGGTCATCTGAGGTCCCTGTTGAATCTCTCTTAATTTTATTTCCACTTTTAAACTTGCATGAATAGTTCTGATGATAATTACCAAATGTTGATATGTATGGAAAATCAGCATTCCACAAATATCCAACTCGGGCAGCTTTCATACACGTGTGGCTGCTTGAAATTCAGCAAATTTCATTAGAATCACATGTTTGCTTAGAGAAGTAGTAGCCAGAAACCAGGCTGAGAACACACACACACACACACACACACACAAGCTGATGCAGGCAAGAAGAAATCTTAGGTTGAACGTGTGAGAATTACAAGCTCAGAGTTGGATCTTCTGAGGTCTCTCTTTGCCGTACTCTGGTTGTAGAATCCTGGATCTGTCTCTCTGTCCTCTGCCTCCGTAGTTACAGAGTTTAGTGGGACATTAGTACTGTCATCTATTGCAGGGTTTCTCACTGTCCGCACTTTATTCTTTGAAATGTCTATGCTAATGAGCATCTTTGCTCAATTGCCAAAATACTATTGCAATTATTATCAAGTAAATATATTTAATCTCTATCAACTACTGTGTATATTATCTGCATGTGTGTGTATGTGTGTTTGTGTGTATGTGTATATATGTGTGTTTGTGCATGTGTATGTGTGTATGTATGTGTATATGTGTGTCTGTGCATGTGTATGTGTGTATGTATGTGTTTGTGCATGCGTATGTGTGTATGTATGTGTATATGTGTGTTTGTGCATGCGTATGTGTGTATGTATGTGTATGTGTGTGTTTGTGCATGTGTGTGTGTATGTATGTGTGTGTGTATACACATATATACAGCCTACCTTTATATCCTTCCCATTTATCCATCACCCACTAGCCTTTAGAGTGTCGTTGGGACAACCAGCCCCTGTTTCTTACAATTTGATTTCAAGTTTTTCGTTTTTTTTTTCCTCAACCAATATCCTGCCCTCACCTGTAAGAACAACCTCAAAGATATTGAGCAAGGGTGATATTTATGACTCATATTACAACTTGAGGTTCTTTACTTTTAATACTTTTGAAATTAAACCCCCCTTGGCCTTCATCTGTACTCTCTTTGTGCTTAAAACTATCTTCAGAACCACCATCTGACATCTTAAAAAGCATGGCAAAAGAGAATTCTTAATTTTTCTACCATTCCTCACCCCCTTCCAAACCCACCCCTCTGCAGCCCTTCTCATCTCAGTAGACAGGGCCACCGGCTGCTTAAGCCAAAAGCTGGGCCGTTACCCTTGGTGCCTCTCTTCCTCCTACTGCCGCTCTCGAGCATGGGTTTCTGACCACGTGGCTGCCTCTGGCCAGTCCTTCAGGTCTTGGCTTAGCCGAGCTCTCCCCAAAGACCTTACTTTTTTGCTTGGTGTGTGGTGACCTCAGCCACCTGCAATCACATCACCCCATTTAGATCATCATCACACCTGAGATTTCTCCTATTTATTTTCTCTTTATTATCTGTCTCTCCCCATCTTGTGCCCTAGGATCGTAATGGCTGGGCCTGTAGTTAGTCCTGTTTGTGAAATAACCTTACTCTGAGGCCTCCTCTCTTCTGATGACTGTGAAGCCACAAGAGCACTCTTTGCTGAAATCCCTTGAGCGTACTCTTCCCCTCATTGTGACCTGCTGTCCTTCCACATGTCCCTGATGTCCCTTTGTCCTGCCCACTTCTGGGCCGGAAGTGGCCTTGCCAATGCTTCGCTCTCGAAAGCTCTGAACTCCTCCTGTCCAGGCCTGTTCTTACCTCCAGTGCTCCTCTCTCGCTCCACTCTTCACTTTTCCTACGCCCCAGAAGCCGAGGGTAGCTCAAGAAATTCAAGTGTGATGCTGATTCAATCCTTACCAAGCACATGTTATCTAAAGCCAGTTGACCCCTCACCCTTCTTAGTTAGGCTTTGTCAGCTCTTGTTACTAACAGAGGAAGTATCTTCAGTCCAGCCTCTCACAATTATTCAGAAAGAAGTTATTTAGAATTTTGGCCTCAATTGTCTATCAATTCATTCACTTACACCTGGCTGTTCTGTTTTATTAAATCCCTTGGCTAATTTTGGGTTCTTCTATCCTTTCAGTTCTGCCTAATTCTTGCCTGATCGTTTTCTCCAATGTTCTGGCTTTAGTCTCCTCTCCTTCCTTTTTCTCCTTTGGAGGTTGTGCCCAACCTTATGGCTTCAATCATTTTCATTTGAACAATTCCAAAATCTATATTTGTCACTCAGACTCTCATCCTTATCCTCAATATTGTATCTACAACTATTCACCAGTCATCTTATCAGAGATTCTTCAGATCTTAAATTTATCAAATTTCAGTGCAAACTTACTGCCCTTAATTCAAAGCTACCTCCTTTCTAATTTTTGTGTTAATAATGCCTTCAAATACCTGCTCATCCAACTACACAACTTTGCAGCGAGCTTTTACTCACTGTTTTCTTTCAGTCACCTAACCCATCCTCTTTTCCAGGTAAGGCTGGAACCCACAGGTTATAAAATGCCCATGTTATAATAATATAAGACTTAGATATCAATGAGAAAAATAAGGCAGTTCCACGAGTCATACACAGAACTAAAACTTGCCCACCTGAAGGACTGCCCTTTGTTCTGGGATTGTGCTGTCTGCCTTTTTGTGCATTAACGGTCTTGTTTTCATAAAATAGAGTTGATAGTAATGTTTAATTTGTTTAAATATCTCCATGTGGCAAAATTACACAG
>VBSM01000335.1:1320792-1339623 GCA_008086735.1 Cheirogaleus medius | reverse complement strand
AAGGCAATCTCAGGTCTACCGAAATTCAAGATTAAGCTAAAGGCAAGATCCAGCATTGAGGGCTCTCCGTGGTCTCTGTACTTCCTTGTCAGACCTGACCCCGTCTGTATTTTATTGTCCTTGTGGTGTTATCACTGTCAGGGATCCTCTTGTGCGTGTGCTTCCACGTTTACTCTCTGTCTCCTTCGCACACGTGTACTAGACACGCAGTTACTTGAGGGTAGGCATTTAATTTTGTTCACTAGTGATCCCTAAGGCCTGCTCCTCCATATAGGTCCTCTATGATTCTCTTGAAAAATATAAATGGGGGGAATAAAGGGAAAAAATGAAGTCTCTCTCGCTCCCAATCCCTCTCCTTAAATCAGCAATTCTAAACCAGGGACAATGTTGCCCTCAGGGTCAGATAGTGTGTGTGTCTTCTGCCCACGGGAAAATCAGCACCAACACGCTCTTGGTGACTATCCACTTAAGAGGACAAAAAGTATCATTTGTACTCACAGGCTGTGGGGAAAAGAGCATTTTGATTTCCTCACTGGTAGCTGCTAGAAGTTGGTAAGCTATGAGCAAAAATATGCAGAAATGGTCAATGTGAATACAAGAAAAGGACAGTCAAAGGAGAGGCTGCTACTCTGGAAAACCAACCAGCCCTTCAGCAAAGAACTCATAATGAAGCGATTGTCGGTGTAGCTGAACTGTTTGTGAATGGGAGCCTTTCTGTTGCATGAATGAATGCAATTCTGTAATTTACAAAGTCTGACTCAAAATGGGCTGAGAGATATGAGCTGATTTAACTGATGGATGACTGCACATGTTTTCCCTCTTGTCACCCACAGGCATTTTGGTTTTGCTCTGTGGCTTACTCACAGCCAGCCTGTAGGAGAAATCCAGTCATTTGTACTGTGATGATCATCTGTTGGCTATTTTCACACTGATAAGGTTTCTGGTCAATGGACTCAGGTCTTCAGGCCGGCGAAGGCCTTACAGCTTTCTTCCAGCAATCCTGCGACGTTGGAGTGTAGAATCCTAGAGTGGAAAACTACAAAAATTCATTTAGTTTTGTTCTGTTGTCTTTTCGAGGCTGTACAAAATTCACTAAGATAAGAGATACGATTTAAAACTTTCAAAGAGGGACACCCTCTGTCGCCTCTTAGCAATGTGTTTCTGATCTCTCAGGTTGTACAATCAGGTTTGTTGTTGTTTTGTATTTTCTTCCCACCTTTAGACTCATGAATCCTTCTTTCAACTAGTTTATCTTTATCCCATCTTCTGTGGTGCTGGAAGAACTGTTGACCGTTATTTAGGAAAGAAGTATATTGTACAAAATTTACCCTGACAGTGCCTTCTGTTATGTGCAGACCCAGTTTAGGGAATAAGTTTTATTTAACTAAAGATATCCAATGGCTTTACGATAACCTCTTTATTCAAAATAGAGTTTTATTTAGTCATCAATACTTCCAGGAACAAGAAAAAGACACAGAGATGTTGCCCTATTATTCTTTTCTTTAATTTCAAAAGATTAAGGGGTACACATGTTTTTAGCTACATGGATTGCTTTTGTAATGCTTGAGTTCCAGCTATAGGTGTGCCTGTCACCCAAATAGTGTTCGTTGTACCCATTAGGTAGGTTTTAGTCTAACCCCTCCTCCCCCTTCCCCCTGGTTGATTTCCACTGAGTTTTACTTCCCTCTATGCACATGTGTGCTCCTCGGTTAGTTCCAGTTTAATAGTGAGTACACGTGGTGTTTGTATTTCCATTCTTGAGATACTTCACTTAGGAGAATGGTCTCCAGTTCCATCCAGATTGTTGTAAAAGGTATTAATTCATCTTTTTTTATGTCTGAGTAGTACTCCATGGTATACTTGCACCCGTAAAGTTAGAATTAAATCTATCCTTATTTTTCATCAATCTAGAAGCCTAAATGTAAAGTGAAACTGAGTTCTCTCAAATAATCCGTCTGCAATAAAGACTTACCAGTCTGGGTCCAGGCAGTGTCCTGTCTTCTGAAATCATGCCGCTAGAGGGAGTAAAACCCAGCAATCTGCAAACCCTCCCCAGGCCAGGACTGCAAGGTTGGCTGTTTGACCTTTCTCTTTAAACAAATGATCCTCGACTCAGTTGCCCCAGAAAAACACCAGCATCTAGTGAGCTGTGTTTATTCTGAGGTTACTATTTCTAAAAATAGTTTTCTGAAAAATTGCCCTAGTCGGCTGGAAGGCACACAGGCGGAGTGGCGAACCAGGGAGTAGGAGGCTGTCCTCCCTCGGGCACCCTGGAGGCTGGGAGCAGGGGCACCAGTGCCCTGAAGAGCAGGGGCAGGGTTTGCAATGGAGGCTGCAGGTGTCCCCGAGGACGAGGACGGGGCAAGCAGACTCACAGATCCCCGTAGGAACAGACAGTTGACTGGCAGCTAGGAAACTCCCTGCTGAGCCCGGGAGTGAGGGCACCGTTGAGAAGGGAGGCTCCTCTCTTGTGGCTATGGGGCCCCCACACAGGTGGCACAGGGAGGGCACGGTGGCCGCTGTGGATGAGAGATTTGCTCCAGCCAGATGGTGAGATGGTAGCAGATGATGAGGCCTCACCAGCCTCTGCTGGTCTTCCAGACAGCACAGGGGAGAGAGAGAGCCCATAGGCATGTGCTAGAAGGTAGAGGGTGGAGAAAGTCAAGATTTGGGGGGTTCTTTCCATTTTCGTTCTCCAAGTTTCATCCTTCCACGTACTTCCAATTCTGAGTAGAGTGTTACCACTTTTAGATTATTTTCATATGTCTTTGGATTCCATTCTAAAATCCCCTAAAGACTTAAAGTAAAGAACTTCAATAGTGGAATTTCTGTCCCTCTGAAGGGTATTTTAGACAATGTTTTTGGATGTCCCCAAACCGTGCAAAGTAGGAAACCGCAGCTTCCCTTTATGTCCCACACACTTATCCTCCTTGGGAGCCCAGCCCTGCTTCCAGCCGCTCCAGCTCCCTGTCCACTCCGCCACGTCACCTTGTGACGGGAAGGTTACCTTGACTCGCCCTCAGTGAGTGGGGCCTCTAAGAGAAGTCGGGACAGGCTTCCCCACCAGGTCCTGCACAATGTCACAGAGGGAAGGGGAAAAGCTGATGTGCAGCCCACACCCTGTAGGACACCTAGCTCTCCCCTTTCTGACAGCCCCCGGCCATGCAGGAAGCAGCTCCTGCAAACCTCCTCCAAGGCAGGTTGCTGAAGGACAAGGCTTTTCTGTTTCCCTGACAAAGTTATGGGAGAATTTAGTCCCCTTGGATATTGGAGGAGCTCGATCCCTGAACTTTCAGTGGCATTGCTGAAATGCGTGGTTTCTGAGCCTTGGGGTATTCGGGCAGAAAGAATACCAGGACCAGGCGTGAGGACAGCTCTGGGTCCTGGTGCCTGCTCTGTTCATATTTCACTCTAACGGAGACAAACCGTTGAGCTCCTCCAGGCCTCAATTTCTTTGACTATAAAATAAGAATGTTAGGCAAGACTTTCTGTCAGATCCTTTCTAATTCAGCAGGTCCCTGGCGTCTGCCTGGTAAAGGCAGACTCTTTCCTACGCCTAGCCCATGGCCCCCACCTCAAAGTCAGCAGAGGGAGGGGGTAAAGTGCTGCCAGCCTCAGGGTGCATAGCCATACTGCGTAGGAGGAAGCAGATTTAGAAGGAAACAAGCTTCATTTATTCTGCCCGATATGGTTATCTCTCTGAGGCTTGTGCCCAGGCAAGCGAGATGAGGGTGCGGAGGAAGGGGAGGGGGACACGCTGCCAAAATGTCAAATGTTTACCAAAAGCTTTGAACTCTGACAATTGAGACTTCCGGTAACTTTTGCCTCTACTTTTGCAAAAAGGGAGGGGAGGGGAAGAGAAAAAAGAGAGAGAGAGAGAAAACAGAAAACGATCCAACTATGAGACCATTGTCATGTAGGTTCCATGCAAAGACTAGGCAAATAATATCCAAATTGCTTGCAAGTGATCTGGTGCTCTTTTCGTCGGCTGTCTTTAAGAAAACCCCTTGTAATAGCTCTGAGCTAACACTGAACTTGAGGCCGTCATGATACTCTCAGGTGACTGTTTATGACTATTATGCTCGTCTGTGTGCTGGGAAAAGGCACAAGTGGCCCAGCCTCTGCCCCCCAGGGCCACATGTTCGTTTGAGAGGAACAAGGCACGCACACGGCCGAGAGGATGGTAAAATGCGGCAGTGTGGAGCATGACACAGGGCAAGGCTCTGCAAGGCCCAACACCCAGAAAGAACACACGTCTGTGAGCTACAGTGGTCCAGAAAGGGCCCAGAGCAAGGTGGGGATGGGTGTGGGGTGTGGTGTGAGTTTCTGTGTCTACGTAGAGGCGTGTATTTTAAAGAAGAAATCATGAAAAAAATTAAATTCAATTGCCATCCACCTCATCAGCTACTTGTTTAGTGAAGCAAGGACGTGAAATACATCATTCTGTGCCCCAAATCTCTAAGTAGGAACCAGGAGAGTGGCCAGCAAATTGTTATTCATTTTGAATTCTGGTAATTGAGGCAGGAAGTTGGCAGAGTCGGCCAACTGACTGTGAGGGTCCCTCACTCTGCTGTGAGCCCAGCTGTGTCCAGCTACAGCTAACGACAGTGTCGGGCAACTGCTACAGCCTCCCCATGTGCATATAATGCTAATGTAGTTAAGCAATTCAGGACCACCCACTCTGGAATTTTTAAATCGTTCAAATACAACATTGAGTTCATGCCTTCTCCACCGGGACTGCAAACTCAGAGGACAACACTGTGCGCTAAAAGAAGAGTTAGCCCAGGGAGGAACCCAGGACCTGAGGCTTGGCAGAAATGCTGGTGGCAGAGAAGAAAGCGCGTGGGGAATGGAGGCAGGAGGCTTCCCAGAAGGGAGGGCCTCACAGACACCGTGGAGGGACTGCGGACTGTTCCCGTCCATGACGCCTCGGTTCAAGGAAATCGGCCCTCCCAGGGTGCATGATGGAGGCGAGGTCCTTAACTGTTTCCCCTGGAAAACACCACTGAATGCACGCCAGGCTATTGTAGGACCCGATCACTGG
Organism: Cheirogaleus medius; assembly: GCA_008086735.1. NCBI lineage: Eukaryota > Metazoa > Chordata > Mammalia > Primates > Cheirogaleidae > Cheirogaleus > Cheirogaleus medius. The sequence continues at coordinate 1,334,579 of VBSM01000335.1, read as the reverse complement.
CCTCCGGGCCTGCCCGAGGGGTGAGAGGTGATGGGCAGGCATGATGGGAAAAGTGGCCGAGGCTGTGGCTGTTCTCTCAAACCCTCTCCTCGCCTGCCCACTGGACAGTTCTGCGTCAGTTCCCGCAACGGCAGGAGGGTTTCTCATTTCAGATGGGCCAGAAAAGAAGTCAGAGATAAAATGGTGGAGAAGGGGTTTCTGCTGCAGTGTGATTTCTGGGACCCTCTCATGCCGAAAATAGTTCACAGTCCCCAAATCCTCCCTCAAAAGGCAAGGTCAGGAGCTGGAGGAAATGCCGGCCTTGTCCCAGTTTTGTCCCGGCTGCCTGTGGACTGCGAAATCTGTGAGAAAAGTCTTGAAACTTGAGTTTTCTGTTCCCCTTCTTATCCACTCTTATTACCTCCCCAGCCCCAGAGAGAAAAAATGAATAATACACAGACAAAGGAGGGGTGTGGTGGATGGAGAGCAGGTTTGCTTGGTGACAGGAGGGACCTGTGGACACGGTCCCTGTACCAAGGCTGGAGGCAGAGAGAGGGCCACAGAGCCACAGAGGCCAGCGCTGGGCTCCGGGCCCCGCAGCTCGTCACAACGCCCCAGCCCTCCTTTGTCCCCCTCTCCCACACCCGCCCGCCTGCCCCCGCTCTGCCTTCGTCCCGGGGAGCCAGCTGCGGCATGTAGGAGAAACGGGCCCTGTCACGGCTGTCTCTAGTGTGTTATTGTTAGTGTTACATTACAAATCCCGTTTCCATGCCAGGGTCCCTCGGGGGTCGTAACCAGGAGGGCCATGACCCTGTCAATAAACAGAACCCCAATCCTTAATGTAACCACTTCGCACGCACTGCTCCGAGGGCCTGTGCACCAGACTCCGCTCCCAGGCACGATCCTCTCCGAGGGCTCCTTTGGAAGGGCAAGGTGTAGGCACATGGAAAGGGACCAGGTACCAATCCTGGTGGCAGGTGGAAGTCAAGCCCGGGCTTGGCCACTGGTCTCCCACGCGCTCCCTGACGGTCAGACCGGTGTGTGCCAGGAGCGCACCATCAGGCCGGAGTCTGTCCTGCCGCCTCCTTGCTGAAGCCCTGATCCCCTTAGGAGACCCGCCAGGCGCTGCGCAGGGTGCGTGTAAGAGCGTGGCGAGCAGAGGGGAAGTGGAGCGTGCAGTAACTTGGCACTCATTACTCAGCGGGGAGACGTGGTTGATTTTGCCCACTTGCAGTCGTTTTCTGCAGATGACCCTAACCAATATAGTGTGTTTCCCTCCCCAAAGCAGGACCAGCTGAAGCACAGTGGGTAGAATCAAGTCGGAAAAAAAAGAAAAAGAAAAGAACAGGACTAGAGTCTGCTCACTCATTCAGCAAATATTTTTTGAGTATCTACCATGTGCCAGGAACACAGTTTCCACCACACATGGATGCCGGAAAAGTAAAAGAGCAGGGCTATGGGTGGGGAGCAGTTTCTTTTCTCCCGTTTTGCACCTAACACTCATACATCCCAGCATTCAACACTGGACCTCCATAGCCGCCACTCACCACAGAGCCCTTGGGCTGGGCCTAAAGAAAAACACATTCTTGAGTGTCTGTTGTAGGGGCTAAAATACTGACATTTAGAGAGAGACAGGGAGAGAGAAGTAGTACTAGAATCTGCCCAAAAAACAAAGCTTCAAAGTTAACTACCATTGCCTGGCTTGTTTCTAAGACATCTCAAAGTGTTAATCTGGGTGTATGAGGGAGGATGATGGGGTAGTCGAGCTAGGTGGGGTGACACGATTTCTGCTTCACTAATTAGACTCAATTACAGAGCTGGAAGGAAACTGACAGATTTAGAAACCAAATTCTCTTCTTTTAGTGAGGAAGCCAAATCCTGGAAGGAGATAGGCATTTGTCCATGGTCACGCACCCTGTAAAGAGGTGGCACGAGGGGAGGAAAAGCGGGAGAAAGGAGCCACAAGAGAGGAGCAGGCGGCCAAAGGCAAGCTTCACTTCTCTATCCCGGGTCTCCCAGCAATCCTTGCGTCGGAGAATAAATGCCACCAATGAGGTAAGTCCAACCAGGGACCCCACAGGCATGCGGTCACTAGAATCAATCCTGAAGGCGTGGAGGTTTTCCCTCACCTACCCCATGCATCTAGAACAGTCCCGCCTGCTGCAGGTGCTCAGTAACTATGGAGCCAACAGCTGCCCTGCGGGTCTGTCATGGCTGCGGATCGGAGGGAGGGAGGGAAAGAGGTGCACTTCGGGGTCCCTAGCCCCATGTCTCCAGAGCATCTGCTTCACACTTTGGGCTCCACATCCACCTTGGTTAACAAGCAGGATCTGTATAAACCAGCAGTTTGGACCAGGGGCTCCCACTCGAGAGTCTACAACTGCAAGGGGCTGCGGAGTTACTACACCCCTCGCCTGAGGCTGCTGTCTCATAAATAACACCTCTCATACAAAACTGACATGACCATTTGCCAAATAAATGTAAATGTGGCTGGAATTAATAAAGATAAATTCATTTTTTAAAATTACAGAATATATAAAATTTTTTGTCATTGATTGTCAATGAACAATCACGAGTATAAATGCCATCATAGTTTATTATTTTATTGATATTCATAAGAGATCAATCTGCTCATAATGGTTAAAAATGATTGCTCTGGGCCTGTCTCCTAATTTCACAGACAGCACTTTATAAACTTCGGCCAGAGAGGAGCGACCTGCCCAAGGTCACTCGGCTCTTTGGTAGGGGAGCTGAAAGGACCACCCAATCCGCTCAGCTGATTTCTGAAATAGCCAGTGGCAGTGACGGTGCCACCTGTGTGCCAGGCACAGCGCCCTTCCACACATTATCGCCACTGTCCTCACAGCGACTCAGTGCGGGGAGTCCTGTTATTATCCCTATTTTAAAGATGAAAAATGGAGGCCTGGAGGAGTTACGTTGTTTTTACACAGCCACGCGATTAGTAAGTTGCAGAAAGGCTCAAATTCTCTGACTCCTAAGCCCAAGCTCTCACACACGTCACTGTACACAACTTAAGAAGAATACGTTTTTAACAACCACTGGTATTTATTGGAATAAACTTCAAGAGCATTGAAAGGCAACCCTCAGTAGCGCCAGCTGTAGCCCCACAACGGCTGCTGTGGGCAAGCAGTGGCAGGAGGAGGAGTCCTAGGAGAGACCCTGGGAGAGGCCCATCTCGCTAGTGGAGACTCGGCACCCCCGAATGTTTCCTGACAAGAGGCTCTCCGGTGTGGAGCCGCAGAAGCTGCAATTGTTGCACACTCCCCAGCAGCTTTTGAGCACACCCTAATGTGAGCAAGAGGCCTGAAAGATCCCAGGCAGCGTGTCGGTGGGGAAACAAAGGAGCTGGGTCGTGGGGTCAGCGGCCCTCCCCGCTGCAGTCCCAGGCCCACGCCTGACACTGCACACACTCCCGGGCTCTCTGCAGAGAGGGAGGAGGGGTGCCTTTCATGTTTCTGGGTGTGCAGAAGGTTTGCGTGTGTTTGTTTAGAACAAAGCCTACACTTAACTGGCACAAGTGAAACAGATTTTATAAATAGATGTGAGCATGAATGGTTTTTATGATTAGCTTGTTTTTAATCACCATGCTTGACTGGTGTCTGTGTTCAACTAAGTAAATATTTCTATGGTGATAGTATACACAACACAATGACCATTATTTAATGTTAATACAAGTACCATATGGGAGGTCTTATCACGCTGCAGCTCCCAAGCATAATAAAAGCAGATAGGAATAGATAGCAAGGGTGGGCCTTGCTGTGCACTGGGCCTGATAAAACATCTGCTCTGCTCTTGCAAATGTTGGCCATGCAGGTATATATGCAGAGATGGTTCTTCTGGGGGATCTTCGGGACCAGATCAGATAATCATGGGTTCCATTTTTTTCTTTGTACTCACTTGGTGACCTTGGATAAGTCTCTATACTAATTGTTTAAACATCCATGCCTCAACTTCCCAATTCTTAGGCCTTTGCATGCCTCTCCAGAGACTAATGAAGATTAATTAGCACATGGCAGAATCCTTGATTGATTTCTATATTTAGAACAAAGAAACAGGGAAGGGTGGTGCGGAAATAAAAATATCTCATTATTGTAAGTAGTCCAATATATAAAAGGGAGACAATCCAGTACATTTTTCATTTACAACTGGAAATTTGAGAAAACCTGAAATTTCCTGAGATTAGTAAAGCAGTCTTATAAAAGACAAAGCCACTTAGGAAATGCACTAGGTTACAAACATTGCCAGTCGACTTTCCACTCAAGAGGGACAACTAGGATGATACAGGACTTGAAACTAAAATTATTCTCTCCTGAGGAAGGGCTAAGGAGAAAGAGCTTTTGGCCTGGTAGAAAGCGATATTTTACCTTTTCACAAAAGCATTAATACTCTAATTTGCCTTCTGTGCTTTAACTTAATAACGCTAGGATGTTTGGTGCAATAGTGTTCATAGTTGGTTTATGTATTATCTGGCATCATCTTCAGAGCTTGCTATGAATAAATAATAATGTTCTGTTCCACACCTTAGTCTTTTGCATCCGTATGCCCTAATGAAAAATATCAACAATAAGAGCTCTTAATATTTGTTTTATACTTTCCATCTACAAGACACTTTTGCATTCATGATGTCCTCACTGGCAATTGAAGATGAGCAGGCAACCTCAAAGAGATGGCTTGTCGAAACGCAGTGTCTAGCCAGTGGAGAGCTGGAGCTAGAACCCGAGACTTGTGGTCTCTAGGCCTAACTTTTAAGGAGCCTCTTCTAATTTGTAATTGGAATTTGGCCCAAGGGAGAGGCGTTCTCCTGGGTGGTGGGGCTTGCTGAGGGGTGTGGGAATGAGATTTGAGGGTACGGCTAGTGTTGCTTTTCCTTCTGGAAATGGTAGCCTTTCACAAGCACCCCACCATCTCCCTGGCCCCCACTGGCAATCAGTCTGACTGCAAAATAAGTTAATTTGTCTCATTTACTATCAGGGAGGAAGTCAGAGGTAGGTGAGAAGAGATGGTGCCTGACAAATGCTTAAAGAAAGAGATTTGGATTCCCGACTACTTTATCTAATGTAATGGGATTCTTTCCAGTGGATTTACTACAGTGACCATAAATTTAGAAACAATATGTTCTTAAACATACTCGGACTGGCCGCTGGGGAACGGTTGGGTAATACAGCTTACGGCATGCGGCTGAGAAGGGATCGTGCGCGTCTAGGCGGGTAGACGACTAAGCTGACCGACTGTTCTGTCTCGAGCCCTGGCTTAAATGAACGCGTGAGCGCGGAGGCCGCGCCAGGCGGGTTCCACGCTCCAGGCCAGGCCACGGTCCAGCCCCTGCCTGCAGGGAGCTCCCCTCACGCCGGGTCCAAAGGCTGGAGTGTGGAAGGTCACCCCTGACGCAAGGGAGTGGCTGGTCCTGGGCAGGAGCAGGGGTCCTGGCTGCGGCAGCCGTGGGAGCCCACGTGTGCGCGCGGGGGCGCGGCCGGAGGGCGCGGTGCACGGGCCAGGCCTGCTGCCGCCCTGCTCCGCTGTGCCCGCGGCTGCCACGCGTGTTTCTCATTATTCTGTGGATTCGTTTTGCACTGAGGGGTGGGAAAAGGCTGGTGCAGCAATAACTGTGTAAGTGAAAGCCATGACTCTGGTTTCCCCACACATTTCCCACGGTCTGTGCTAATGCCTCCGGGCCTCCGGGGTTTAGGATTCGAGCTCTCCGCAAGTATCCGCGGCTCGCACCCACGCGTGCCGTGGAGGAGCCGCAGTCTGTCCTGACGGCCCCGCAGAAGCGGCCCAGCGAGCGCGGCGGGAAGAGCCGCCCTGGCCGCTGCCGCGGTTCGCCGGCTCGGCCCGCAACGCGCAGGTGGGAAGTGCCATCATCGCCTGCTTTCACAAGTGGGGAAACTGAGGTGTGGAGAGGTGAAGGGCATCGCCAAGGTCGCCGGCTAGTGCACAGAAGGACTGGGACTCAGACCTGACAGGCAGCCCTCCGCACGTCTGAGCCCTGCCTCTTCCGGAAGCCAAGAGTGGACGAAGGACAAAGGACAAGGGCGGCGGTTACCCTTTCACCCTCGCCAAACATCACTAACGGAAGGAACGAAACACTCGTTGCATAAGAGCTCTCTCCTTTACCAGTGGACGTTTTAAAGTAAGAACTTACGCCGTGGTTGTCATGTTTCAAAGGACTCGAGTGGAAAGACCTGTGCGAAAGCTGCTGCGCGGAGAGCTCCCTGTGTCTTACCTGTCCAGGTGAACCGCTGACCCCGCTTGAGTGCGGCTTCTCCGCTGAGAGACTTTCCAGTTGTGGCCGGGCGTTGCCCGAGCCGTCCACCCCGGTCTTTCCCTCCCTGTTGACTGGTTGGGGATGAGAGACAGAGGATCTCTGTCTTTGGAAAGTGTTTTCTCTTTTCTACTCAAAACTAAAACCCAAATGAGGCAGATTGCCCTAATTCCACGTTCCCACCAGCTGCCCCATCATCTCGGCTTTCGTAGGAGAAGAGGAAAAGAGTCATTTTGAGCCGTAGCCAGGAGAGTCTCCTGGGTTTGGAGCGTGAGCAAAACGCTATGAGAAGCACTTGGAGAAAGATAACGGCTGAGCAAAAGCCACCAGAGGGGCCAATTAGAAAGCAGAGTCACTATTTAGAGATGGTCTTGCATTCTGATATGTTCACCCAGAGTCTCTGTGGTCTCTTTTTTAAAAATAAGAATATGTACTTTTGAGAATTTTTTCCCTAGGTGATAATATTCATTTAACTCTTGATGATGTAAAATGTATCCTGGGATAATATTATTTTAACCTGGTTCTAATCTTACATTTAAAAAAAGATACACTGTTAATCAACTCTGAGGATCTGATCAATGGAGATAGTTCTGATGAGTAAGACACTTCCCCTAAATCTTTCTTATTTTTTAATAGCAAGTGTTCTTAAATTATTAGGAAGATACATGTCATGCCATATTTTAGCTCCAGCCATATTTCATCTTAAATTAAAAGAAGATAAAAAGGGCCATTTATATACTACTAGGAGGGAAATAAATTGCTATGAAGCTCCCCAAAGACAATATTGGGAAAAGCCTTAACAACAAGCATACTCAAGAAACAACACACACACCAAAAAAAAAAAAAAAAAACTTGAAGTGAGCCTAAATGTCTATTAATACACAATACGTATGATACATAGATATAATGAAAGAATGCATAGTCATGAAAAATAGAGAATATTTTAAAAACATAGAAACATGGCCATGCTACCCTGTCTAGTGAAATAGCAAATTATAAAACACGTTCAATGTTAATCCATTTGATTAAAAAACAAAAATGTGTGTATGTGTATGAATGTGTGGTTTGGGTTGTGCTATATGTACAGATAAGCCAAACCCAAAGGATTCGTATATGGCATACTGAAACAGTTATTTCTTGCTTGTATGACTCTGTGATTTTTGGTTTTGTCTCCTCACTTGTTTGTATTCTATAGATTTTTGACAATAAAATGTGAAAAAAAATCCTCAAAGATTGATATTTAGAATTTTACTTAGCTGTCTCCACGGTAATCCTTGGTGATGACATAATTCTGGTTTTGTTACCATTACGATTAATTCTAAACATTCTGTCCCCTGCTCCTCTGGATTTAATGATTCTTATCCTAACCAGGCCTTTTAATAAAGATGGTTGCTGTCTTGCCAGCTGGATCATTTATTTTTTCTGCTGCTGCTCATCATTAACTTTCATAAACTGATCCTTGTCATTGGAATTTATGGTTTTCTTTATTTTTTCAAGGTACATTAAATCATTAATTAGCCCATCTTCATGGTATGTTTTCCCATTCCCTGAGCCATGTGATTTCCAGTTTAGCTGCAATGTCTTCGAACTTCACCTCTTCAAAGCAACAGAGTGATTCAATTCAACAACTCTTAATATTTTTTGACTATCAACAGGTGCAGAACATGACACCAGGAAGAGAGAGAATGATACCAATAAACAAGGCTGAGCCCCTGATGTTGAGGAGCTCAAAGTCTAGGGAGTGAGGAAAACACAGGCCTAAGTAACCTCAATGCAATGATTTGAAAAGCAGTAGACAAGCACCCATTCCAATGCCGGGATGCATCCTGCACCACTGGCAACTTCTTACAAAATGCTTATTTGCTTTATTCTTGTTAACATATCACAAATTGGAAATATCTCAAAAAGGGAAACATGAAATTGTACATCTTTAATAGGTATAAATGCTCAGAAAGCAAGAATGTGATTGTTTTTTCCCCATTATGGTGATTTCTTAACTAAAATCCAATCCACTCATTCAGGAGTCAAATTATATGTTATCTCTTTGTGTCACCCAAGGTCGCTGACTCCTCACCCTCTAGCCATATAAACACTTTATTTTGCAGGTGAGTAAACTGGAAGACAGAGAAGACCTGCATCGTGTCCTCTTCTCCCCTAAAGCCCATTTTGAAGTCCATGTTAGATCACAGGATTACTGCTTAAAAGATGGGCTCCAGATCCTTCCACTATTTCTCCAACTTGAGGATCTCCTACACAACAGCTAGAGTTTAAGGTTAAAGGCTGGATGTGGGGCTGGACTCTCCAGGCAAAGTTGACTCCACCTGCTGTTACTTTGTTGAGTAGATGAGAAAACAAGGCTTAATGTTTGTCACCAATGTCTCTTCCTATCTCTTACTGTGCAACAATGATAGGTATCTTGTTGCCTTAGAGACTGTCAGACCTGGCATCTCTGTGTATCTGCAGAACACTCAGTGGTTTCTGAAAACAGGTGTGGCCTGGTTGAGCGTAGCATAGCCACAGTTCGGTTTTTTGTTTTTTTTAAGTTGCTTTGACTCTGGCGGCTTTTACCAACTTTCCAAATGTCACTCAGTCTCTCTCAGGGTCTATTCGTCAAAGTGACTGGTAAACTAGTTTCTTACCTGTTTTTTTCTGTATATTTTAAGAGATGCAATACTTGATAGACAAACAGCTTACTGAAGCAAAAACTGGTTCTAAGTGACAATTGTGTTAGTTGTGGCTTGTACATTGACAATTTGTCCTGGTCCTCTTGCTGGTGGTGTGGCTTTTGAGGTAAATTACATGAAGAAAACCAGTTCTCATTTGGTAAACTCCAGTGGGTTACAGAGCTGTGGGAGCTGATGCTATCACTGACCACCCTAAATATAGCCTCACTGGCATAGAGCTCATGATCAGCAAAGGTATTGAGGTGTTTTAATATTGGGAAATTAAGTAGGAAAAATAAACCCCATTCTGCTAGGGACATATCACCAAAAACAAAAAAGAAAGCAGTGTCCAAACAAGTGACTATCTGGAAAAAGTTCTGAAAATCAGTGTATATGGAAAGAGTTGAAGAAACTGGTTGTATTTTGCTAGAGAAGAGACAATTAGAGAAAGTCATTATAAAGCTGACCTCAAATATTTTTTAAAAAATAGTGTGTGAGTACACAACCATAAACTTTAAGGCCAGAAAAGTGAACTTACAATTTAAAAGGAGAAGAATTCAATGCCAGGGAGCCAAGATGCTCTAACAACAAGAGCCCATCTAACAGCAGTGGCATGGCTGCCTCAGGCAGCGAGAATTCCCATCGCAGGGGCCCATGCCAGGAGACGACATGTCCAACTTGCTGTGGAAGGGTCTCTGCAGTAAGAAGGAGATTGGATGAGACCCCTAAGGTCCTTTCCCAGTGCAAGATGCTATCTGTCTAATTAATTGCCAGTCACACTCTTAGGTATTGTCCTGGGCTCTCATCTCTGTGTTATTGAAATCTGGATTCTCTTCTCTCTGACTATTAGATTACAGAGTGGATTCCCATCTTTAAGCAGCAGTCAGCAGAAGTAATGATGGAAGAGAGATAAATTCCCAGACTTCCAGTCTGATTAATTAGTGGCCCAAGCCTCGGTTTAGGAAGATGGAAAAGACCATGGGCCTTGTGAGAGCTGAGTGTCAACACCGTATGCAACCAGGTGCCCATCTGCACTTGCTTTCTCTAAGAGTGAAATAATTTCCTTATTTTCAGAGTGTTTCAGTTTGAGGATGGTTTGATCTTTAGTGTTTTGTGGGTTTTGTTTGTTTGTTTTTGTTTTTTGTCCTGGAATTCCAAAATGCATCATAATAATGATGCATTTTCCAAATGCATAATTCCAGTGCCACTTGGATGGCAAACGACTTCTGTCTCTCTTGTTGGTGAGAGTTAAAAATACACACTCTGCAGTCAAGTTTTGGTCTCAGCTCAGTCCCCTGCATGCCGTGTAGCCTCATGCTGCGGCTTCACTTTTATGGGCCCACCTTCTCATTTCTGAAATGGAGTAAGCACTGTTTTACAAATTTATAGGAATCAAATGAGAAAATACATGTGAAAGTACTGTATATGCTTTGAAGTACCTTTCAAAATTTAGTTAGAGTTACTCAAGTTTTCGGAACTGTGTGTTGTGGTCAGTGTAAGATACAACGAGCTCATTCTTCATTCCTTGCATTAGATTTTTTTTTCTCAGAAGCAACATTTCTTGGTCTTCCAATAGGTTCTATTGATAGAAAGACAAATGATTGATAAGAACCATAGCTTTGAGTCTACACTCGTAAGTGAAACAGAACATGAGGTAAGCACCTGGGAAGTTATCTCATTCTCAAACTTTCAACTCCAGGTTGGCATAAGATGACCAAACAGAGAAGTTATAGGAGCTGTTGGGTTTTATTCTGCAAGACTGACAGCCAAGGTGATACACCTGAAAGTTCTCAGGAAAGACTGATTCTCTCTATCAAATCCCAAGCTTCAACTATTTGTGCTTATTAATTATGAGGACTTGACATCCCCTCGTCATTTTTGCTCTAAAGGGAATATGCTCATAGACAGTCCCTCCAATGCCAACAGCAAAAAGAAACTTCTGCAGTAGAAGAAATAAAATATTTTACAGCGTGGGTTTAGAGCTTCTCACAGGCTTGTGGAAAATAAAATGTGTGACCACACTGTACAAATAATCCCTGCCAATAAATGTTTTGCTGTTTGATTCGGTCCTTTTCTGCATAGCATTGAGCCTGTATGTTTCGTTTTCTTTAAACAGAATCACAGAAGGTAAGCAGCCGCAAAGCTTCACTCTGTTTTCAAAGGTGCAGTTAAAATGTTACACTTCTAAATTGTGGCAAGGAGACACGCCCTGAAGAAAGAGAGCTTGACACCTTCACACGGAAACAGAGAAACCAAGAAATCTTGTGATGTCTTGTACATACCAAGAAAAATGTGTCCTCACCTTGAAAGCCCATTTGAGGGGTGCAGAGGGGTACACTGCTCCAGAGCCAAAAAGCCAGCTCCTTCCCACTCACTTGTCCCTGGTTTTCCAAATGGGTACCCGAGACTTTGAGCTACTTCACACAAAAAGTTTCACAGTGGGACCTCCCTCTGGTACCTGCTTTCAGTATTTCAGGCCCAAATATTTCCTGACATCAGAATCTTCATCAAGAACTTTTCTGTCATCCATTTTCTTAGTGCTCGATTCTCTAGTGATGGGGACTGAGGCTGTCAAACCTTCCATGTTCATAAACACTACTTGCGACGTCCACTTCAGGTATCTGCTTTGTGTGTCCAAAGGGAATGTCTGGAGATACAATCTTATGTGGAAGGAGCGATTTTAGTTGCAGAGTTTCGTGCATAATGGCAGGCGGGCAGAAGAGATTATTAGTTGTCGAAAGAACGCTGCTGAAAGCATGCCATCCAGAAAGCTGCCCACACGGCACGGCCTATGCATGGAGCCAGCACTGTGGGAGAGGATACACTCTGCACACTTTTACAACTTCCAGATACGGTGATTCACTCAGGAAACAGGGCACCGCTTTTATACTGACACTTTCAACCCAAGTCTCCAGCCTGTGGAGTGTAGGGTTAAACTGCAGGCTGGGTAATCAGGCCACCATGGACAAAAATAGAAAATAGTAACTTGGCACACAAATGCCATCAATTTCATCTCTCTCTCACTCTCCTCCCCCCAGTATCTATCGAACACTTCCAAAGTTACCAATGTATGACCATGGCAACTGACAGGTGGGTTTAAATTGAACACTAAATTTAGGCATCTTGACGTTTGATCATTCATTAATTAAATTTCAGATGTTTAAATATGAATTCAACAAATGCGTTTTGAGCACCTATTTTGTGCTAGGTAGCATGCTGATTACCAGGATTATAGAGAGAACAAGACATGGTCCTTGCCCCAAGGAGCTTACAGTTCACGGGACAGACATAAATGAACAGTGAATGAAGATATGGTCATGCTGAGCTCAGGGTGCAAAGGAACTCTCAGCAGGAGCTCCTAGTACAGACTTAGAGGGTGAGGAAAACTTTCATACACGACACGATGTCTAAGTTGAATCCTGAACAACGCAGAGAGGGTCTGCCTGCAAAGACAGACCAAGGCTTCACATTCTTGGCAATGATCCAGCCCAAGGTAAGAGATGGAAGAATATGTGAGGGGAGCCGTGAGTGTTTCAGCATGACTGGACACAGGTGAGAGAGGGAGAACTGAGAGAGACCACTTTGGAGAGAGTCGCTTAGGGACGATCACACCGGATCTTGCATGCTTTTGGTATCATTTACAGCTGAAGGCATGGCTGGAGAGCACGTGTCTGAGGGTGCCACTTGAATAACTAAGGCCATAGAATGATAGCACGGGAGGCATTTAGAGGCAACTTAATATAATACCCACCCTCATGCGTAAGTTCTCTGCATAGCATCTAGACAGCTGCCCCATCAGCCTCTCCACGAGAGGGGAACTACCTCCCTTGAGGAGCAATGCACTACGCGACAAAGCAGCACCCTCCCTCCCAGTCTAAGAGTCTGTGATGTTCTTCCACCTTTCTTTGAAGAAAAATAATCTGATGGTTCCTGCCCTCAAGGCGTTTACATTTTAACGATTGTATAATTAATCCATTAATTGCTAGATAAATAGTCTGTAAATAATCACAGACAAATTAGATGGTAACATAGTAGACTAGGGAGTAGCATTACCAAGTTTTTCAGACTTTGGGATTTATTTTGCCTTATTTCTATGACTTAGGATACAACTGACAACAAGATACAGTCCCTGCCATCAAATAGCTTATGATATAAAGGCAAAGCATGTAACCAAATAGGTAAGGACACTTAATGCAGTGCATGTGCACAGACGAGAAGGAGGCACATGAAACCTTACCCACTAACAATGAAGATATAAGGTAAAGGTCTTTCAGAAATCTTGGGCAGTCCCGTCAGGGATGCCTAAAGAGAGACTGGGAGGATAGAAAGGAGATTGAGTTTCAAAACTCGTCAATGTGAGCTACACAGAAAAACATTAAACAAAACTTCTTGACTCTGGAATTCTGGCTGCTGCATCCCTTTTAAGAGGGTCAGGGGCTTCCCCTGGGTTTAGGACGGAGTTGCTTCTGCTAGGTGGCTTGTGTGTTGGGTATTGTGCAATACAGTACTATTTGAAGACCTATTAACAGGAATCACATGATGTCTTTTATAAAGAAAATCATCCTCCCTTATCTACCAAATATCTCTCTACTTTGAATCTGTTTTATAGTTAGGATATTCTCTGCAAATGATACCAACACTATGGTGACTGGAGACGCTGCTTTAACCCAAACATCATGGCAGCCAGCAAAGAAAGATTTTAGGAGCAAATAGGACTTGAAGAACACATTACATCTCATTCCATAAAATGCTATTCATATATCTTGCCCTGCACCTTCCTTTATTCCTATGTTGGGTGTAAGTTATGCGCTCATCTTCTCCTTCATATCCACAAATCGGAGGGCAGATTTCATTTTTGCTTT
>VBSM01000335.1:1284702-1318699 GCA_008086735.1 Cheirogaleus medius | reverse complement strand
CGCTGGTCTCCAGACTGCTCGCTCCGGACGTCTCTCCTTCCAGTTCTCCTCCGCTACCTCCTCCCGTGGAGTCTCCCGTAGTCTCCTGTGCCCCTCCTTCTGACTCCCGTCCGATGTATGGTCATCTGCTTGCTTCTTTCTTCTAATATCTTCTAGAAGCTGTCTTTTCAGCAGAGACACTCTGTCTGCCGGTGTTTCTCGACCTCCATCTTGCTCTGCCCTCCCATTTTTGCTTTTAAAACCAAGTATAGGCTCTCTCTCTTGCTCTCACTCTCTATCTATCTCTCTCTCTCTCTGCACAGGCACAGAGAAGATGCCATGTAATGCCACAATGATAAGGCAGCCGTCCACAAGCTGGGAGGAAAGGACTTACCAGAAACCTACCCTGCCAGCACCTTGATCTTGGACTTTTGTCTCCAGAACCTGTCTTTCCAGATGTAATCAAGTTAAGATGAGGTCATGAAGATGGGCCCTAATGTAACATGATGCATGTCCTTATAAGAAGATACAGACACACAGGGAAAATGCCAAGTAATGACAGAGACAGAGATTGAAGTAATGAAGCTGGAAGCCAAGAAATGCCAGGGATCGACGGCTACCAACTTAAGCTAGGAAAAAGCGGTGAAGGATTCTACCCACAATTACAATGGGATTATGAACCTGCAAAGTCTTTGATTTTGGACTTCTATCTTCCAGAACTGTGAAACAATAAATTTCCGTTGCATTTTTTGGGGGGAAAAAACCAAATAGGTGCATGTGGTCAAAATTAGCATGGAGTTACAGCCCTTAACTCCATACTTCTGCCTCAAAGGGAAATATTTTGTGTGCAGATGTTTTAAAAATTCAGTACCTCAATGTGTGGCTCACATAGCAGGGTTTCTGCCTCTTCCCAAATAATCCAGCTGTTCCACTCCTGATGTCACTGTGTATACACTTTGGACCGTTACTGCCAGGCCCTAAGCTCTTTAGCTCCAGGGGACCCTTGCATTAGTTTCCTAGTACTGCTGTAACAAATGACAGGAAATCAGTGATTAAAACAAAATGAATTTAATATCTTATAATTCTGGTGGTGAAAGGTCCTAAAATCTATGTCGGCATGGCTGAATTCACACTGGATGTGTTGGCAGAGAATCCATTTTCCTTTCCTTTCCAGGTTCTAGAACCTACTTGCATTCCTTTGCATTCCATGACTTGTGCTTCTTCCTTAATCTTCGAAGCTAGTGTATCATCTTAAAATCCACCCCCCCCCCATTTTTATTAGCCGATTAGTAACAACATACGGTCTTGTGCCCTCCAGCCAAAACATAACCATTCTGGAGCACAAGAGATGACGTCTGAATCTCCATCTGTAGCCTCATTCGCTGGCTCAGTGGCAGTCTTTTCTTCAACTCCAGCTTCTCCAGGCCAGTCAGTAGGTATTTCTAGAAGTCTATAGACAGGCCTTGGAATTCCTGTATGTGGCACAGTGTCCTGAACGTCGGTCACACCACAGATTGTGTGGATTGTTACTTCTGTCTCAGCCAGTCACTCAGCCCATCCATAATGAAGAAACAGGTACTGAGTTTCTGTTACTGTGTCAGGCACTCTGTGGCACGAAGGGGATACAGTGGTGAACAAGATGGGTGTTCCAGTATCATCATCAGCATCAATAAGCAGGCGGAATAGCGAGGGTGATGGCAGCCATTGTCAGGCACACCTTGATAAGCACAACAGCAGAATGCAAACCAACGTAATGCGAAGGAGTGAAGGCTGGAGTCTACGTCTGCTACACCAGTGGCTCAGGAATAACAGATGAGGAATAAAAGACTTAGACCCTGCATTCAGAAAGTTTGCACGTGTAATTGGGTAGACAGAATATTGTACATAAAATGACATGAAAAGAGTTAGTCAAGTATCAGTACAAATCAAGAGCAGGAACAAAGATACAGAAGGGAGGATTGTCCAGTAAAGGGAGGGGCAGTTAGCTCCTGCATGCAAGGACTGCTGTGACAAGTCATGGAAGGAAGCTGGAGAGGTACGTAGTGGGAGCAAAGGAAAGTTTGGACTTTGCACAAAGTGCTTTCCACGCGATGGAAGAATCGCTATTGGCAAGGCAAAACCACCCTGCAAAGTGCATCCACGCAGGCTTTGGC
Source organism: Cheirogaleus medius (assembly GCA_008086735.1). Lineage (NCBI taxonomy): Eukaryota > Metazoa > Chordata > Mammalia > Primates > Cheirogaleidae > Cheirogaleus > Cheirogaleus medius. The sequence goes on along the minus strand of VBSM01000335.1, from coordinate 1,316,567 downwards.
ATATCTAGATGAAAGGTGCTCTATAGATGACATGTGTGACTATAAAATCTAAGCTCCTTGAGGGATGGGACCTTGTTTTATTTACCACTCTGGCCACAAAACCCAGACTATGATCCTGGCACCAAGAAAGCAACCGGTAAACATTTGTTGAGTGGATGAGTGAGTGAATGAGCAAATACACAGACAGAGGGATGAGCAAGCACTTGCACTTGGACCAGGGACTGTCGTAGATCTGGCTTCTCTCTCTAGAAGGCAACACTGTATACTCAAGAGCGGGCTACTACCTACCACTTGCCTTTGCCTGCCAAGGCCCAGAGATGGGGATCTTAATCACAGACACGGCTTGTGCCTGTAGACCCGAGCAGGAAGGGAAGCTTGGGCTCTTCCTATCACACACATCCTGTAATAGTTTTCACCGGCTTGGCTTACAAATCCTATGAAAATAAGAATGAGCAAAGAAACCTGCGGGTATTTCTAGAAACTCCCCTGTGCTTCCAGCTCTCCATCCTTATCTCATGCACGTGATCTTCTCCCCTCCCCCAGCTCGGGCCCTGGATGGGCCAAGCCCTTAGCTGTTGGAAGAAAACCCTGCCGACAGGGAGACTGATATAGCGAAGAGCGTTAGACTAAATATTGGTGTCTAATCAAGTCCCAGAGCAACTAATCGTCACACTCTTTATGTAAACAGTTTCTCCTTCCTTCACCTCGCCTCACAGGGCTTGCGATACCGTAGCTTCTCCAGAGTCCCTGTGAAACTGCCCTCAGCCTGCTTCCTGGGACCTGGGAATGTCTGCGAGCCATCTTCCCTGTCAACCGGGGCTCTGAGGATGGATTTTTGTCAGTGAAGTGAGCTGAGCGACACTGTCCTTCAAAGAACAATTTTCCATGCTTCAGGCTGGGCGCCGGACGTGGGGCAGTGGCGGGAATTTGCTGGCCGGGCCTCCTGTCCTCCCGTCCCCGAAGCGCGCCGGGGCACCCCTCCTGCCACTCGCCTCCTCCTCCTTAGGGCCGGGCGGTCCCTGCTGCCCGGAGCACATCCCCAACGAGGCACAGGAAAGAAAACACAAACGCAATAAACAGCAGGCCGAGAGGGGACACAAAGTAGCAGTGACGGTGCGAACGCGGGAGGAGCGTGGGCTCCCCGCCCCCACAGGCCGCGCCGGTGAGCCTGGACCGGCCGCGACTCAGCCGCACCGAGCGGGCCTGGGCGGCGGGGCCTCCCGAACGACACAGAGCGTGAGGAGACGCGGCCGCGGCCGAGGATCGCGCGGGAAACTAACCGGCGAAGCGCGAGGAGAGCGGGGCCAGGAGGGGGCCGGGGCTCCTGAGGGAAAGGCCGACCCTCAGCCGCGCGGGCGTGACCTCCCACCTCAGAGCGACGGGTGGTGTTCGCACAGCGACTCTCTTTAATGGCTGTTTAGGAAAAGGAGGTCGCGACCCCGTAGGAAATGGCTCCATCGCCCTTTGGACTCGGAGCTAGCCCTCGGCCTGGCCTGGGGACAGCCGCAGTGGCTTCGTCTCGGGCAGACTGAGGTCGGAAGTCCAGTCCCCGTCGTCAGGGGCGGCCAGCAACGCGTCCCCTCGCCTGTTCCCGCTGGGCTCCAGCCGCTCGAGACGGAGCCTGTAACAGGCGCTGTAGCTTTCCCTGTCTCGGCCTGCCCACTCTTTGGGGATTTTCCTATAATTTTTAAGCATTTTAAGTAAAAATTCAGTTATTTGGAATGGTTTCATTCAAGTCTCTCCCAAGGAAATGCGAAATGGGGTCCCTGGGCGTCCCCTGTTCTGCTTTCAGGGCGTCTCTTCCTGCCCAAGGCTCCTTCCCGCGGATTGCCCGGCCACTAAACAGCGCTCCTTCCCGTCGCTGCAGACGCCCGCGGAATTTCAGTCATTCTTCCTTCTTGCATCCTGAAATGAGCATCTCATGAGCCGAGGTTTTCAAATAAGATAGCCTGGAATCATTTCAATAGAAAGATAGCCCAGAGTTCCGCCGTACACATTCAGCGTATGAAAACTAACAAGCAGACGAAACAAAAGGAGTTCAGGGCTCTTGGTGAGGAATGTGCTGTCTAGGGGTTTTGTCTTTGTACATGGAAGAGCTCAGGGAGGCAGCCCTCATCCTTCTGCTCTCAGCGTGGACTGCCGGTGTAGTGCCTGAGGTCTGAGACCCAGTGTCCCAAGGGCGCCAGTGAGCAAGCGAGGCCTCTTCCCACACTGCACAGTACAGAGACGACCTGGCAAGTGCAACTTTAAGTATATCCCACCACTACTTCTGCAGCCCCAGTTACACGGGGAATCCACACACTCACTCACTCACCTCAGCCGGGTCACTCACCTTGTGTTCACTAGAGGAAAAGGGAAAACCACTAGTCTGGAAGGAAAGGGACCAGGAGCTCATGAGCTTCTGTAGCACACGGCCAGGCTTTGGATCCCCGCTCTATCTCTTATTACCCTCATGATTGAGGCAAGTTACTTAATAGTTCCATGTCTTACTTTTCCTCTTTATAAAATGGTAATGATAATAGTGACTTTGCTGTAAATTTATTGTGAAGGTTGCATATGATGACACATTTAGCATAGTGTTTAGATATAGTTAGAATTCAGTAGATTTTGGCTATCACTACTATTAATCTTCCCAGTAAGATTTCTTGCATAAAAGTTATTTTATAACTCTATCTTATTCCTGGAACTCAATTGCATAATTTTCTGTTTATTTTCAATCAAGGGTAAGCTTCAAGAGAACTCTTTTAATATAAAAGCCTCTTAAATCTCTGTCCTCTGTCCTTTCTGCTGGACTCTAAGGAAATATCAGATTATTCCTTATCAAGTTTTTTAGAACAGATTAGGTTATACCATTGCATGTGACTTGTACAAATATAATACAGAAACTACATTGACCAACCACAACTTTGAAAGAATCTTAACAGGTTGGGGACCAGTTTTGCATCTTGATCATATTAAACCCAAAGGCATCATTTAAAAGTGGGAACGCCAGTTGATGACTACCCCCTACGCTCTATTCACTTTCAAAAAAAATAAAATAAAGTGGTAAGCCACTGTAAGCAGAGTTGAAACCTGCAAAACAAGTTAATCAATATGCAAGGCTAAGGTGTGGATACTGAATTGTACAATATAGTATGGCACTAAGCAGTCAAAGCTCCCTATCATACTGTCTTGAAATTTTTCTCGATTAGAATTCTGTTCCATCTGTGTCTTATTAACATTTTCATTTACATTCATTGTCCTACAAAGTCATCAAACAGCCTCTTTTCTGAGCACGCAGACCTTTAGAATGTCCCTCAACACGTCCACCTGAGGATCCCAGTATCTGAAAGTCCATGGGTTTTTTGTCTCACCACAAAAAATGGGTTGTCTTTGCTCACCACACACATATCCTGATCTTGAACCAAAGGCCACTCCAGGAGCCTGCCTATTAGTCTCTGGCCAGCCCTCCACGCCATTCGCCACACTGCAGCCAGAGTGATTATTTCAAAACAAAAATCTCACCAAGTTACCTCCTGTAAAATCTTACATGTTTGAAAAACACAAACCACCTTAAGTAGCTTCCCACTGCTCTTAGGATAAGAACCAAAGTTTTGACATGGCCGACGAGTCCCTGTAGATCCCAGCCTAAATCCCAACTTCCTTTTGGTGGTGCTTTCCCCTTATGGCAGCCAGACAAGCCACCTTCGTCTCTCTACTGCACTACCAAAAGCACCTGCATGTGCTGTGCCCTCCTCCTGGGACGCTTGTCGGGGAAATTCAGGCCCCCGTTCAGGCTAGCTCAGGTCTGATTTGGGGTTTTGTTTCAAATTCATAATACCGATCTCCATTTGTAAGTACATATTTATCATTGCAAATATTTAATCAATACTCTCCCTATAGGATACACACGCCAGGAGCATATAGACTGTATTTGTTTTACCCGTCATTGCTACCACAGTGCCTAGCATATTGTCAGCCTTCACATACATATGTGGAACCTTTATATCTAAAATATAAATCAGGTTAACATATGTTATCAATCTTCTTAAAACAAAAATCAAAGTTACCCAAGACCATGATTTTCATATTGCCAATGTGAGGGTCTTTAACCAAACATCACTTTCCCAGTGAGAAGGCACTGGCAACTATTTCCAAAACTTAAGTTCCTGTCTCCACATTCTCTTCCTCTTCACCCCACCTTATTGTTTTCCCTTAGCACTTACCACCACTTAACATAGACACTATTAAATTGCTTGTCTAGTTTACTGTCTGTCCCCTACAGTAGAATGTTAGCTCCATAAAGGAGGAAACTTTGATTCTTTATTCACACCCATATTCCCAGTACCTAAAACAAAGCTTAGAACACATTAAGAACCCAATAAATACTTGTTTTGAAATACCATAGCCCAACTCGGCCCTCCTAGACCCATGATTTCTGAGGCTAATAGCTTTTCAACAAAGTCATATATGCCATAAAAAAAGATTCCTTTTTCTGATGTGATGAGTTTTTTAGACCTATAGTAGCCACTGGCCATATGGGACTATTGAGCACTCAAATGTGACTAGTCCAAATGTCCAAATTGAGAAGTGCTGTAAGTATAAAATACACACTGGTCTTCAAAGAAGTAGTATTTTAAAAATAATAGAAAATATCTCATGCATAATTTTATATTGATTGCATATTGAAATGATATTTCAGGTACATTGAGTTAAATAAAATATATTATTAAGATAAATTTCACTTGTTTCTTTTTACTTTTTTAATGAGGCTACTAGAAAATTTAAAATTACATTTGTGACTTGTGTATGTCTATTGGAGAGTACTTGTTTTAGAGTATAATTTTCCAATACCTGAAAAAATACTTTTTCGAGAAAATGTTAGGATGCAAATCAAAATGTAAAAAGCCTGATCTCCTCATGCTCTTTGAAGGAGTTTATTATTTGCATTGTATGTAGTGGCTAAGTAGTCCCCCTTCCACAGTTGGGCTTTCTGCAATTTCGGGTACCTGTGGTGGACCGAGGTCTGCAAATAGGGGAGCACAGTATACAATAAGCTATTGTGAGAGTGAGGGAGAGAGAGACTACAACCACATAACCTTTATTACAGTATATTGTTATAAATATTCTATTAGTTATTGTCATTAATCTCTTACCATGCCTAATTTATAAATTAAATTTTATCATAACTATGTACATATAGAAAAAATGTTGTATATATAGAGCTCAAAGATAATACAAGGATTATTTTTTTCTCTGTTATCTGGCACGTAATCATTATTTTGATTTTCTCAAGTTTGGCTGAATTCACAAATGATATTGGTGGCCAGGTTTGTTTTAAAGTTTATATTCCTCATGAAATAGTACGTGTAGGTTCTTTAAAGGTGGCATTTCTATTTTATAGTCTGTAGTAAAAAGCTTATTTTCTGATGAGCCACCCATCTAAAACAAATTGGTTAAATCAAAGAAGAAAATACCTACTGAAATTCATCGGTAAGCATAGCATAAATGAGTGTCCCCGAAACTAGTCTAGAGGTGATATCCATTGAGTAAATATTTCTGCACTGACCAGTACAGTTTTAGAATAATAACATGTTGAACCTATTTTTGAGGAGTTCATAGTTTAGTGAAGAAGATGACCCGCAAGCAGTTAATTTCAACACCATGTGGTAATAATTATCTGATAAAGATAAACGCTGGTGCAATAGGTGCAGTGAAAACAAGGAACCGGGCCCAATGGGTTAGCATGTGTGAGTTTGGGAGGGGGTGACGAGAGCCACACAGAGGAACAGATGCTATATCTGCAATTAAGGGTCAATGTTATTGATTACTTAATAGTTACATCTTCCTTGTTTATCGTCATTTTATGATAGATATGCCAGATTAGTTGGAAAGTGATCACTTCCCCTTATCAGGACTTTAACTAACTGTCCCTCCAGAGTCTGCCTCTGCTAATTAGGAGCAATGAGATCAAGGAGATAAGACAGCTGTGATGAAGATTTTCTGCATTTCTTTACTTTCTAAGAAACTCTCTGCCATCAAAAAGAATAAGACAGCTCTCTCCCTTGACTGATGTTCACTCAGGCAGTCCTCCTGCCAGTCTGCCTGGCCTGGCTCACACCTCTCGGCGCATTCAAGCAAATCCAACATGGCTTCTTGAGAAAGCCTCAATTCTGCCTGCAGAATCACCCTGGGACACATCTCTGGAGGGGATAGGAGACCTTTTATTTAGGTGAAAGAAGAGGCCAGCCTTCTCAAATGCATAATAAAATGTCCAAACTTTGTCATATGCATATCTGGTATCAAAAGCTTGTGGAAATTCCTTCAATCCGGAAGTAACTTCTGGATCCTGCTGCAGACTTGAAGTATAAGTTAGGGACTTTCCACTTCTATCCAAACCATAAATAAATGAATTTGTATTTAAGGAAAAGGAGTCATGTTATTCCCAGTTTAGTGATTTTCATCAAACAAGGCTATCGGAAAGTGACAGTCCTACTTCCTTTTCTCCCCTTGCAATATGTCTTTACCTAAGCTAAGTTTCCAGACTATGTCCTGGGCTTGTACTTAACATTTGATATAGTAAAAATAACTAAATAGATATATAATCATTCTACTGTTCCAGCAAGTGTTAACAGCAAGTGTAACAGCTCTTCTCTGCAAGTGTAACAGCTCTTGTCTTGACCAGGGAAATAACCAAGCAGCACGCAGAGAGTAGGAGAACAGTCTTTATTCCGCCAGCAGGCTCAGCCGACTTCTGATCTTCTGACTTCCCCCCACCCTGCCTGCCCTGTTCACCTCCAGCTTTTATACCCTTGGTAGGACTCAAAAAGCGTCCAATCAGCAACAAGCTTTAACATCCAATCAGCAACAAGCTGTAACGTCCAATCAACAACAAGCTATAACATCCAATCAGGATCACAAGAACAGCATGGCCAGAGGACAGGAGCAGATGGCCGAGCACCGGCCTGGACCAGCACATAAGGCCCCACCTAAGCAGCGTGCACCCACCTGCTGCGGCCTCTAGCTGGCCCGTGCAGCACCGGCCCCACGGGGATGTGGAGCGGTGGGGAGGCGGAGAGCAGCCGTGTCCCAGCACCCGGCGGTTTTCCCCATCACTACATTGACAATTAAACCTTTGTTAAAGAGATAATTCATTATGTGGCTCAATGATCTCCTTGTATTATATAACCAATCCAAAAATTCATTTATAACTCAGAATATTAAAAAAATAGGCTTTTATCTGGTGAAAAGACTATAACCCATCATATTTCTTTAATTGCCTTGCCTGCCAGGAAGCCCAGACAGTGCTAGCATTCAAACAAGCTAACTATATCAGCCTGGGTTAGAGTTTCCCAAAGGGTACTCCACACATCTCTACCATAAGATGTTTTTCAAAATATTTAATGAATGGTCAAAAACGTTAGAAAAGACGTTTACAATTCTATTAGCATATTAACAATCCTAAAAGATCCAACAATAAATGTTTGAATTTGTTTTATCCTACCTTTCCTAAACATATCTGACCACAGAATTCTGCCTTTGCATAATACCTGTTATCCCAGAGCACACAGAGTTGGGAATGGTTGACCTAGGTCACTGACTGATTCATTTCCCTCTCCCTTACAGAGGTTCTTTTTGTTTTTCTCTACTTCTATGTCTACATTTGATGTAGACATAATACCTTTATGTATTATAAGAGACAGATAATGGATAAACTACGAGTATGCATGCACACACACGCACACACACAGAGAAAGGTGTAAGTTCTGCTCTAGTTCTTTTCCTTCCTCCAGCTGTTGATCTCCAGGCTGTTCCTGGCAGGACCAGCACATGAACAAGAGCCTTCTAGGGAAAGCCCAAAGCTCTTCAGGAAGTGGTATGTGATGATGTACCATAGTAGCTGGTGAGTTTCCTTCTGAGTCAGGGCTGCCACAAGGGGGTCCCCAGGAATTGACACCTGTCTGAAAAGACATAAAAATGTTAGTGCTGAGGTCATGACTGCCTCTCCCTTTGTTAAGGGCCCTGTAGGGCTTTTCCCAAGGCACTGAGATTAACAGAATCCAAACCAGATTTCAGCCCAGGTCCCTCCCTCTCTCTGCATTCCCCTGCTTGCTTGTTTTAACACTTTCTTGGAGTATCTAGTTGCCCATTGGTTTCATATCCTTCCACCATGAAAGGATCCACCATGAACGGCTCATTTCTGTGCTGCATCCAAAGCAGCGTCATAAAGCTGTCCCCATGGGTTCATTTTACATTTGCCCCCAAATCATTCTCATGAGAAGACTAACTAAAAGGGTGCTTGAAGAATAGCATATGCATGGATGGCAGTAATAACGCTGTTTCCCATGTTTAGAGATTTTTAACTCTTCCCCCTCCCCGGGCTCAGGCTCAGTCGCTGTCATCAGAGACTCAGTTCTGTAAGGCTCTGCTTGCTGCTGTGTAAGAAATGAACGCTGCTGTAAAAGAATCCTAGGACTCTTCAAAACCATGATTAACTCACAAAATTGACTAGTAATTTTGCAATTATTACGAGATTTCAGAAACACTGGCCAATTTCTCCTTTGTCAACAGCTGTCTGGAAAGTTCTTACCTAAATAACAAATTTTACATCCTAGAGCTTCTTATTTCTAGAACACACCAGATAGTTCTCAAGCCATCTATGCATCATTTCTCTTTGGAAGATGGAGAAAATTAGGTCCAATGAACTGCAGTGATTCGCCACAAGCGAATTTAACCCATTTAACCCATTCCAGATTCATTATGCAGACCATCCGTCTGAGGCCGACTCCTACAACATACAGAGCTGCTTCCTAAACCAAATCTGCCACTTAAAAGTGTTTATAAAACCTTGATCCATGAACCAGAATCTCTTGGAGTGCTTATTATAAGATTAAATTTTAGTGGGAAATTGGTGAAATCTGAATAAATTCTGCAGCTCAGTAAATAGTAATGTACCATATTTACGTAAGAATTTAACATTGGACTTCAGTATATATATCCAAAAGAGTTGAAAGCAGGTACCTGAACAGATATTTGCACACCCATGTTCATTGCAGCATTATTCACACTAGTCAAAAGGTGGAAACAACCCAAATGTCCATTGATACATGAATGAATAAACAAAGTGTGGTATATACATGTAATAGAACATTATTCAGCCTTAAAAATGAAATTATTAAATGTGCTACAATGTGAATAAACCTAGAAGACATTATGCTAAATGAAATAAGCAAGACACAAAAGGACTAATGTTGCATGATCCTACCAATATAAGGTACCCGGAGTAGTCGAATCCTCAAAGACAGAAAGTGGAATGGTAGTTGCCAGGGCTGGAAGTAGGGGATATGGGGAGCTAGTGTTTAATGGGGACAGAGTTTCAGTTTGGGAAGGTAAAAATGTTCTGGAGATGGATGGTGGTGATGGTTGCACAGCAATGTGAATGTACTTAATGTCCCTGAACTGCACACTTAAAATGATTAAAATAGTAAATTTTATACTATGTATATTTCAACACAATTTTTCTTAAAAAGGAAATTACTACTGGGGGAATGGGATGAAGGTGAAGGGTATACTAAATTCTCAGTACTATCTTTTCAACTTTATTTTGTAAATCTAAAATTATTCTTCAGAAAATTTGATTAAAGAAAACCCCATTAATGGAAGACTAGATGAACACCACCACCACCAAGAGAAACATGCTTCTGACCTGCACACCAGGCTGTATCAGAACCTCTGGAGCTGGCAGGTGGGCAAGATGCCTTATTTTTAATAACTTCTAAAATTTAAGAGCCATTATTTCTTTAAGATATTTCTAATAACTGTTTTTCAAATTGTATTCTCCCTTCTTGCCTCTTTTAGTCAGTGCTGGAGTGAAATCTGTGTGAGAATTCCTGGGCCACCAATTCCTCGTGTGCATGTTCTTTTACCACTGTGCTCTGACGAGGCTTTCTGGGGTTGTAGGTAACCCCGGAACTAATGGTGTCACCAGGTCCTGCCCCTTCCCCAGATCCTCTCTCCATGGCTCCTGAGTCCCCTAAACTTCTAATTCTCTACCTTATAAGAAAGACTCCATTCCTGAGAAACTTAGTAACCATGGACTGATGGGGTCGTGACCAAGCTTATTTCTCTCTTTCCTTACCCGCTTTCAATGACCTTTTCCAATAAGGGTCAGCACCAGATTTGTAACTGAATACAAGAACAACATCAGGAAAAGGTGACAAGAGCATCAAGCTTTAAAGCCCTCTTGTCCCAGTGCTACACTCAACAAAAAGAAAGAAACAGGCTGCTCCAACAGGGGCAGGCACGTCAGGCTGGGAGCATGGAGGCCCGGGTGTGAGTCCTGTTCCTTCAGGAGCGCCAGCCCACTCCATTCCTCAGCAATTCGGGTTACTGCTTTTAAAATGGCAGAGTTGGAAAAGAAAGATCCAAAGGGCTTCCCCAGCTTTGAACATCTGTGATTGAATAAACAAGACCGCTCTGACCTTAAATGCCCACTCTTCTTAGGAGTGAAATGTTGTGCATTTGGTAGCTCAAAATTTTTGAATAAAGATCTGGCACTCAGATGACTCAAACTAAGCTTCTAAAAGCAAGAAGATCATGTGACTTAGTCAACGTTTCCAGTGCCTCTAAGAGGGAGCAGCGCTGAGAAGAGACAGTCACCAGAGGCACCTGAGAGAGAGCACAAGTGACTGTCTTTTGATGTGTGTGTAAATCACTCTTTTCTTGATGCTTATTGTGTGTTGAAGAAAAGGAAACTGTAGCAAGAACCAGTTCACATTCAGAGAAGATTGGGCGGGGGGGGGGGCTTATGCCCCCCCCCCCCCCCCCCCCCCCCCCCCGCCGTGCTCTCTTCTCACTTTTCTCCTGTAATTTCTGACCCATTGTTCAACCAAAAAACCCCCTGGAGAATCACATAACATTGAGTCAGCCAGTTCAGTCACTGAAACTTTGGAATCCGGGGTTCTGAAGTTTGGCCATAGCATGCTTGTTGCTCAGGGATGCAAGTGTGAGTACTCAATAAAATCTGGGAGCTATCGATCCAGCAGTAACAGTGCCCAAAAGCCACCCTGAGCAGCACTGAATTAGCATCTTCAGTCCAGCCTAGAAGACAAAGAAACAGACCGACTGAGAGCTGACCCAGAGAGGCCAAAGGTGGGTGGGAGAAAAGAGAACAGTGCCAACAGCTCAAGGTGAGGGCTCCCTTCTGACAGGGCTGCCTTCACAGGTCCAGCCCGGTGGTACCCAGGCAGAGCAGCCTCCAGAATTATCCCCAAATTCCCCTTCCTGCGGTTTGGGATGTCAAAATCTTGTAAGCAATACCACAGCCCTACCAGAATTTTGCCATTCTTTCTGCTGCCTTGATTCTCTTTTGGAATTAGATTATTCTGCCTGGTTTATGGACCTTTGATTTTATTCTTGTTGCCACTGAGGCTGCTGTGATGGCACTGAATTTCTTTGGAACTTGGAGGTGGGCAAGGGGTGCTTTTATAGTTACTGACAGAGTAATCTCAGGGGCACCCTATTTCCCTGACTCTGGTGACCAAAGCAAAATATATATATATATATATATAGTCAACCATCTGTGGCTAAAGAGCGAGGCCAAGCCTGGGGAGAAGTGGGTGGTGCGGTGACAAGGCAAGGCCTCTGCACACCACCCCTTGCAGGCAACGCCTACTGCTTCCCAGCCCATGCAGGCTCCAGGGAAGAGGGCTCCACTTACAGGCTGGGGACATGGACAAACAGAACCACAGGGTAGCTTGTGTGCTCTCAGGGTCTGAATTAGAACCTCAGCTGCCTGTGTTGCAGGCATCTGGAGGCAGTGTGGATTAGAAAGTCACACCTGGCAGCATTTCCCTTGCAGCTCCACTGTTTTTTGCCTAGTGACCTTGGGTAAGTCCCTCAACTTCTCAGAGCCTTACATTCTCCACCTATGAACAAATGCAGCAATACCTCACTGAAAGTTAAGGAACCTTGAACATTTGCAGATGTTCAGTGATGGCATTTTTCTGTTTGAACTTCCTTTGCCTGCACCTTGATAATTTTTGTCTTTCAGCATCCTTCTGGAAAGAATTAAAATGAATAGCTTCCTCTAGTGAATAGCCGTGCATAGAGTTATGGGAAAAAAAAATAACGCCCTTGTCATGGCACCTTTTTTGTTATTAGTTGTGTCACTGACTCACTGTGTATCCTGGATCCAGTCGATTTTCTCATTGCCTCAATTTCCCCATCTGCCTCCTGCCACCCTCAGTTGAACTGAACGAAAGTCCTCTGAACCACCCACCACACCAGACCAACATTAGATCTTGAGGCAGCTCCTAAATACAAGTGGCAAGTGGTTCCCACGTGCTCCTTGTGTTAGGGACTCTCAGATCCCTAGCAGTGAGTGTTGTGCTGTCAGGCAATGTCAGGTAGAGTTCACTGAGTATGATGACTTTTGTAATAAAGATTAGACCCCAATAATCCCTGCTCACAATGCAATTACTAGCTAATCCTGTCCGAGAATCAAGGTTATTTTTCTCCTTTGAGTCGCAAGGAATCCTTATTACAAGAAAAAAGAAAATGTGAAATGCCTATCAGAGATGCCACCACACGCGTCCCCCCCCCCAGGGTTGTGGGGTCAGTGAGGTCCTCGCTGTGCCTTGCATGCCCAAGCACAGAAGCAGAGACAGGACTCTTCAGAACAGAGAAGTGGCTGTGAGGAAACATGCATAGGGGCCTTGGCACAGAGCCTGGCTCCGTGTAAATGCTCACTCCATGTAAAACTTTTCCTCTCATGGTTATTAGCGGGGAGAAATAACCAAGCACGGAAACAACCGCAGTAACAAGACAAAGGAAGAAACAGACCCTAGAAAGGGGGTTTTTCTAGGCCCGATTCTGTGCCCAAATTGCACCCAAAGACCCCTCTAGAAACCCTGCCATGCCTGTCGTGCCAGGGCGTGCCCCTGCCGGGGGTGCTGGCGGCACAGGCAAGCCCCCGGGGCAGAGGGGCCTTGGGCTCCGGCTCTGCGCTGGCTGGGAGCACAGGAGCTTGTCAGACCACTCGCAGCCCTGCTGTTTGATCTTATCATCAGGCCTGTCAGGAGGTGAAGTGCAAGCGTCAAGGAGTTCGTGCCTGTTCATCATTGTGGTTGCCCCAAAGTGGAGCAGGCAAGGTAACACTTTAAGCCGTTTTTGCAAAGAATTGCACAGACAGCAGCGGCTGGTAGAGACTCGGCGGTTCCGTTTCAGAACGAGAAAACACCCACAGAACCGTGAAGGCGGCTGAAGAAACAGCACAGAACACAGCAACACGCACCCGGGCTCACACCAACACAGCGCGGACCAAAGGCGCGCGGCGGGGTGCTCGTGAGCCCACGGAGAGCAAGCGTGGAGCTGAACTCTGTGCTGGGGGCAGAGGTTGGGGGCTGCGGCTGTGCTGGCACGTGGCCCCTGTTGGGCCTTCTCTGAGGAAGGCGGTCCTGAGAGGGAAGACACCTGACAGTGCTCGGGCTCCAGACTGAGCTTCTGCTTCGGAGAACTGAGAACAAGCCCTTTCTGAAGAAAGGGAGTTCAAATCAGTCCCCTTCTGCAGGCGACAGACACTCTCAATTTGCTGAGCAGTGGAGCAGGCAGGGAGGGACGATTGTTGGTACCCGTTACAATTATTCTTGGATAAAAATTTTTCTCAAAGTAGAAAGGCAAACCTTGACTTGGTTAAGAAAGAGTTTGAAACCTAAATGTATGCCACTTACCACCATGCATTTAGCCATTTGGCAAACACAATACAAGAGTGAATGAGACAAAGCTTGACCTGTTCTCATACATTTTATTATCTAGTAAAGGAAGAGATTAAAGAAATAGACACAAATACATAATTACAAATTAATGATCAGTGAAGGCAGAGTGTATAGTGTTACGAGACAGAATATCTATTTTTATCTAGAAGTTTGAGTCTATTCACTAAGCATTTTGAAAGTGGATATTCCATGTAAAATTGTAGGGATATATAAGAATAATAGAATATGATCCTTACTTTCTAGGAGGTCAAAACCTTCTAAGGCAGCAGTACCCAACCTTTTGACACCAGGGCCTGGTTTCATGCAAGACAATTTTTCCACGGATGGGACTGGGAGGGGGAGAATGCGGGGTGGTGGGGAGTGCAGAGCTCAGGCGGTGATGGACAGCCCGGTGCCTAACAGGCCGGGACCTGTTCCAGCCTGTGGCTCAGGGGTTGGGGACCACAGTTCTAAGGGACTCAGGTATGTTGATACATAAATAATAACACTTGCAAGTAGAAATGACAGATTTGCACTAAGTTATTTTATTTTTTGTTTTATTTATGTATTTTTATTTGAGCATATTACAGGGGTACAAATGTTTCGGTTACATGCATTGCCTTTGCCCTGCCTGAGTTAGAGCTACAAGCATGTCCATCTCCCATATGGTATGTATCACACCCATTAGGTGTGAATATACTCATCCCCTTCTCCTCCCTACACCTGCCCGACACCCGATGAGTGCCCCTAAGTGTTGATCAATTAATACCATTAATACCATTTTGATGTTGAGTACATGTGGTGCTTGTTTTTCCATTCTTGTGATACTTCACTTCAAAGAATTGGCTTCAGCTCTATCCAGGATAATACAAAAAGTGCTAGATCACCATTGTTTTTTGTGGCTGAGTAGAACTCCATGGTATACATACGCCACATTTTATTAATCCACTATGTATTGATGGGCACTTGGGTTGTTTCTACATTTTTGCAATTGTGAATTGTGATGCTATAAACATTAGAGTGCAGATGTCATTTTTATAGAATGTCTTTTTCTTTTGGGTAGATGCCCAGTAATGGGATTGCTGGATCAAGTGGTAATTCTACTTTTAGCTCTTTGAGGTATCTCCATATTACTTTCCACAGAGGTTGAACTAGTTTGCAGTCCCACCGCAGTGTATGAGTGTTCCTATCTCTCCACATTCACACCAACATTTATTGCTTTGAGACTTTTTGATAAAAGCCATTCTCACTGGAGTTAAGTGATGTCTCATTGTGGTTTTGATTTGCATTTCCCTGATGATGAGAGATATTGAGCATTTTTTCATGAAACTATAAGAATTCTAGAAGAGAATGTTGGAAAAACTCTTTTAGACATCTGCCTAGGGAAAGAATTTATGAAGAAGACCCCAAAGGCAATCGCAGCAACAACAAAAATAAATAAATGGAACCTGATAAAATTAAAAAGCTTCTTCACAGCCAACTATCACGAGAGCAAACAGACAATCTACAGAATGGGAGAAAATATTCACATTTTACACATCCGATAGAGAGCTGATAACTAGTATCTATACAGAACTCAGGAAAATCAGCAAGAAAAAATCAAACCACCCCATTAAGAAGTGGGCAAAGGACATGAACAGAAACTTTTCATAAGAAAACAGACTAATGGCCAACAAACATGAAAAAATTCACTAAGTTATTTTAAAAGCTACATTCTTTTTTCCCAGAAAAAGATGTGATCAGGCCTTGTGCTATATACTTCTTTTAGTTATCCAGATCTGTGAGATTTTTTTTTATTATTAAGCTTAGCAGACACAAATTAGGCTTAGCAGACACATTTACCCTATAGGAACCATCCAACTGTGGACATGGTACCTTGAACTTTAACATGCATGCAAATCACTTGAGGATTTTGCTAAAATACAGATTCTGATTCAGTTGGTCTGGGACAGGCCCTGGGATTTGGCATTTTTTGTAACAATCTTGCAGATAACAGGGATGCTAGTTATCTACAGAGTACAGTTTAAGGAGCAAGAGCTCAAGGAAGAAGTCTAATTCTACAACGTTACTTTCAATCAGCATTCTTTCTTTCAACATAGTTTACTAAGTATCAACTATGAAGTTGCTTTATACTAAGCCTTAACTATCCCTTTCTTAAAAAATAGTTAGCAGTATACAGTTGTTTGAAATCTGTAAAACCATTTTATATCTAGTATAAATACTCAAAGAATCTTTGAGAGAAATCAATCAAGATGGCAATGGCAAATTCAAGAGTTTTGGTGATGTATTGAATTCTTGAAAAATGCTGAGAGTGGATGTTAAGTTTTCTCACCACAAAAATGATAATTATGTGAGGTAATGTATTTTTTAATTAGCTAAATTTAACTAGCCCACAGTGCATATGTACTTCAAAACATCACATTGTACATGATAAATATTAATATATACAATTTTACATGTCAATTTAAAAAATTAGAAACAATTTAAATTTATACAAAAAGTGTTCTGAACCTCACATTGGCTTTGCTCGCCGGTTTCATGGTGGCAGATGATATAAATTTGTACTGACATGAATTTACATGGCAGAGGTTGCTCTGGACCTCCATACAGAACTCTCAGGTGCTGTCGGGCCAGCAGAGAGCTTTCCAATGCAGCACGGAGTGCAATCTGCCTTCCTCCCCACTCACCACCCGGTCCTCTCAACAGCCTTCCAGCGGGCCCCCCTGCAGGCAGGCTGCCTGGGAGGCCCTGGCCATGCTGCTGTCCCTTCCCACAGTGACATCCATCACCAAAATGAAACCTGACACGAGAATTGCCATTTTAGTGGGAAGATGATAAAACTCATTTAACCTTTCCACTCAATAGGATGATGATTCCCTCTGCTCCCGCACGTTGGCGAGGTTCACCAGAAGAAGAGACTCAAGTTACCTGGGGCATGCTAATGCAAGGGTTATTCTTTCCTTTTCACATGAGGAGTTCATTTCTACCCAGACACTTTCAAACTTCACACAAATGGGATTTCCAAGCTCCAATTGGAAGAAACCACCTTGATGTCCTCCACATTCACATCAGGAAGAGCATCAGCGACCTGGAGAAATGATGAAAGCAGGTAATATTCTAGGCACAGACACAGCTCTTTCTCCACTGCCTTTCAGACTGTCAGGGAAGTAATTGATGTGTCTCCCAGAGCACAATCGCTTCACACCACCAACACCTTTTTGTCCTGCTGGGAATTAACCCTGTCACTTTGTCTAATTCTTCATTGGTAAGAAGTATTCATTGCCAGAGACCTGTCATCGTGGGTGTGATTACTGCATTTGATAGCAG
The DNA here is from genome assembly GCA_008086735.1 of Cheirogaleus medius. Lineage (NCBI taxonomy): Eukaryota > Metazoa > Chordata > Mammalia > Primates > Cheirogaleidae > Cheirogaleus > Cheirogaleus medius. The sequence goes on along the minus strand of VBSM01000335.1, from coordinate 1,299,507 downwards.
CTGCAATATTTAATATTTCCTAAATGTGAGATAATCCTGAAAATATAGGAAAAATTGGAATATTAAGAAAAAGGAGCAATTGTTCTTCATTCTATAACTCCAAGTGAAGTGCAGTCTACATTGTCTGAACTAAGAGATGTAAATCCAAATCTGTGTAACAGAGACAGCCAGAGACTTGAGAGACCATCTGAGTAGAATACTTCTGGTCATGCAGTTGTTCATTCATGATGCAAATATTTTATGAACATTTTCCCTGGGAAAGTACTATTGCAGACCCTTTGCATTATTTTAGGGGAAAATATTTTTAAAAGAGGGAGGGTCAGCTAAGAGAAGACATAGGAGATATAAAATGCAAAAAGGAGAATATGATGAAGTAGCAAAAGCCTTGGGTGAGGGGATTGGACTCTAACCTAAACTCTACCCTCCATGAGTTGGGAGAATTTGAGCAGGACTGAGAATTTGAGCTTCCAATTTCCTCATTTGTAATGAAGAGAACTGGGTCCTTGGTAAAGCCAATGTTCTATGACTTCATATGATTAAAACCTTCCCATCTTCTAAGGACATATGCCTCTCCCAATTTTTTAACTTGCTAGTGATTGCTGGTATTATACTAAATCACTCAACATGAGAAACCCAGCGGATGTGATATGAACTTCACTACCACTTTTCCCAAAATGCATTCTGCCTGTCACTGCTTCACAAACCAAGATCCCATCCTTCACAACTTAAAAGGCAGGTCTGCATATCTCTATAGGTGCCTACAGAGGTCATACTCTATTTACATAAGGAAATAAAAAAACTGCATGACGACCAAGGTGGAAATAAAATTGGATTCTTATTATCTAAATACAATAATTTTATTCTGAATCAATGTGGATACTTGGGGCAGAGTAGCTTGAGAAAGGCATCGTGACTTTACTTGGTGCCAGTTTGGTTTCTGAGTTTAATAGGATTGTTGTGGAAAGAACATAGACATAGCACAAAACTAAGTTCAAATTTTGTTGTTCTATCTCATTCAACTTTCACAATAATATTGGGATGGCAGTTATTTCCTCCAATTTATAGATAAAGAAGCTGATCTTAGAAAGGTTAAATTACTCCTCAAGCACCATGTGCTTGTGTTTAGTGGAGACAGAATGTGACTATAGATCTGACTATTGTTGCTCAAATTCAGGTGCCTGCCTCAGCCCTCTTATCTGTGAAAGCACACCAGCAATCCTAAAGCACAGTTTGGTGGAGAGGGTTAAATGACATGATGAATATCAAACGTTTAGCTCAGCCTGGAACACAGTAGGCACTCAAACTTTGTTGCCTTCCCACATGCAAGAAGACTCAGGTCCATAGGACAGGATTGAGAAATAAACATTCTTACTACAGAATGGGAAAGGGGAAAACAGACACGGATGGAGGAGCAGCTGGGTGAGCTCTTACAAGACCTTTCTCCAAGTAAGTTATCGCTCCGCAGTTCCTGTTGTTGCCCTCGGAAAGGCTTCGTGCTTAGGAAGCAGACCCAGACCGCCCAACTTGTGCCCCTGGGAGGGTGAGCACCCTTTCTGGAATCTCGGTAGGAAGTGCACCCTCCCAAAGCCCACTGCTGTCTCGAGGAGTCATGGGTGATGAAGATGTTTCCTGCCATTCTGTACAGGACAGAGAGTCACTTAACCCTGGTCTTGTTATCATCGGAGTAGCTGGTGATTGGACCCCCACCCCTTAAAGCGAATCAGCAGCCAGGACGAGCCCTTTGGCACCATCCTGTCTTGGTTGCAAGCAAGCAAACCTGTCACCTTCCTGTTTTATCTACACATGGTATTTGTTTCCTTTGACGTGGATTCTTACACTTAGGGCGGAGGGATTTCTCGAAAAACATTTGTTGTATGCCACTGATCCCTGCCCTACACCCCTTTCTCTTTCCTTTTCAAGGCTCCAGGAATTGCTAAATGGCACATCCTGAACACCCAGCACTCTTGGCTAAAAATAATACCAGAGGGCGTGTTTATCTGCATCGGTGCTTCCTCTCTGGGGGCTTGGTTATCTCATTTATCCTTAACGCCATGCTGCCAGGGAGGATGTGGCCAGTTGTCCCAGAAAGGTAAGGAAGGTTTGAAGGGGAAAGGTCATAGGTGGAGCTTCTATCCTGATGCCCAGCAGATAAACTCAGTCTTTAATTTAGCTTAAAACTCTATTTGCTCCACAGTTCCCCTTGGAACTGTGGGAGCCCATAGAACACAAATGCAAACCCAAGATTCCTGGCACATAGGAAAATGCCAGGTTTAAATGGATCAGAACCCTCTGGGCTTCTACTTCTGAGTGTGTTTGCTTTCATCACAGTTACAAACTGAAGATGCCCTGGCCTTGGTCGTCCCTTCCAGTTGCTCCACAGACGCATCCTCCCCTCCAGACCTCATCCACCACCATGGTTTTAACTCTCACCTGTGTGAGCAGATGGCACCTTCCAGTTTTCTGTATCTCTTACCCTCTCTCCATAGTTGAATATATAATAACTACCTACTAGAAGTTGTACATGAATTTGTCACATGCACCTCAAAAATGTGTTCCAAACAGAGCACATCATGGTTTTCCTCGTTCTGCACATCCTCCTATCTTCCCAATCTCTAGACCTAGAAATAATGACCCATCCCCCAAAACATGGAATCCTGGAAGATCCCTGCTCATCATTACTACATGCAAGTGGTTGCTGAGTATCTTCCCAGGGCCCTCCAGAGTCACTTTCCCTCCCCCACATACATGCCAAGGAGACTGATTTGCAGGGCACAAACAGCAGAGCTCCTCTGCCCTCTGGGCGTGGCCTTTGGTGAGCGCTGGCAGGAGAGTGTGAGGGGCAGGAGAGGGAAGGTGCTGCCTTTGTGCGCCCTCCCTCCCTCCCGCCAAGGGGTCACCATGGACTGGCTGCATACTGGACACAGGCTTGGGTCCCATCAGGCATCCCTTTCCACGCAGCTGTGTTTCAGGGTTCTCACAACCATTCCTTCCCACTGGCATCAGGCCCGGAGGTGGGAAAGGCCCTGCCTCCTGAGGGCACCAACCCCAGGGCACTGCTCAATCCCTGTTGCATTTCCTAAGCCCCCCCCTCACTCTGTAAATAGTCCCTGTATTAAACTTCTTACAACACTGAGCTAGAGTGGGGTCCCCTTTCTTTCCTGATTGTACCCAAACTAATATAATCACCAATTTCTGCTTTCCTAACCAATTCAGATGAAATTTAATTACATATATATTTATTATTTATTGAATTAGAAAAGCCAAGATGACATCATATTTTAAGCCCTCAATACACCTGACATTGATTGCTATGTTGCTTCCAAATCTCTCTCCCTGTAGTCTCCTAGCCATTGTTCAGATTGTCAGTGAGTTTTCTAAAATATCCATGTAATTACATCAGTCCTGCATAAGTCCATCAAAGGTCCTTGCCTTTCAGCAAGTCATTTACTTTTACATATCTGTCCTTCTAGAGTAAATCTATTATTTCTACTTCCAGGACATCCTCAATAAATATTTATTAAATAGATGTGTATCAAATGGGACTTCAGATCTTAAAATAAAGATAGCTATTTCCTCTTGCAAGATTATTTTCTATTTGTTGTCCTACTAAACGAGCCCTCTTTCCGTGCCTCCTGGAATGCACACTGCTGGGTCCACTGTGATGCCTTTCTAATTGTGCAGCACTGTGATCAACGAGAGCTTGGTTAGATGCTGATACAAAAATAAAGGTTCTAAACTGGATTTCCTGGATTCAATTCCTGATTTCGCCACTGGGCAACTTAGCATTCTGTGCTTCAGTTTATTATTAATACTCTTTAAAGTTAGGATCATAATATCATCTAACTCATGGATTTGCAGCAAAGATTAGAAGGATTGACGTACACTTAGAATAGTGCCTGGTGAGAACACAGTAAAGTTAGCTTTATTTCTTAATCCATCCTCAGTTCACTACCATCATCCTCATGGTATATACTTACAGTTTGTTTAGCTCACCCTTTCATGAAAACAAACCTCTACCTGAAAACCATCTAACATCAAAAACCATGACAATGCCTGGCATTTGTGACCATGAGCACTTCATTGCAAGTTGTCATGTGGACTTCCCATAGCCTCTGCTTGCATAGACATTCCACATAGACATTCTCTGTAATATCTTCTTTCCCCTTCAATGGCTTGTCAGAAGTCAGGAAAAAAATTAGGAATATTTAAAATGCCTTTGTATGTTATATTTGTGATTCCTTCATGATGTTTTTCAGAACTGGAAGAATATTTCCTTCTACACAACTGCACCTCTCTCCCTCTATCTTCCCACACTTTTTCTTTTTGAACAGGCTCACTCCTATGTCTTCATTCCTTCCAAAGATTAATAAAGAAAAGTAAATTTGGAATTTCAAAACTATACTTATCAAACCAAAGTTATAAATTGCTTTTTAAAAACTGATCATAAAATATAGGTTTATTATATTTTAATATCCTAAAATTCTATTTAGCAGAAAAAAATTATCAAGAAAAAAATAGAAAACCTCCATTTCAACAACCTGAAAAAAATCATCCACTAGTATTTTACAACATTGTTTTCTGTCTTTTTTAGATTTATATGCATTTTTTCATAGTTGAGAATATATTCTATATACAATTTTATGTCTTACCTTTTTCCATTTTGTCAAATAATAGTCACTGATCTAAATTATACATAAAATAATTTTAACCATGCCATTAATTCAATTAATTTAATCAGTGCTATCATAATATTCTACCACTTGTTTGTACCACTAATTTAATGAAATAAATATCTCCTGTTATTAGAAAACTTATTTTCTACTTTTAAAATTATTTCTATGAAGTTATGATAAACTTCTTTGGCTATAAATTTTTGTCTACATTTTCATGAAAGATTGCCAATATAAAATTGCTAGGTTGAAAAATATGAACATTTTAAGACATTTGATTAACCTTAATACAAAATTGCTTGCTAGAAAGTATATGCCTGATTATATTTTCTCCTGCAGCACATCAAGGTCAATGTTAGAGTTAGTATACCCTTAGCAAGTTCTAAATTTACATATTGGTTAATCTTTCCTCATTGAAAGTCAAAGCCTATGTCTTTTAAATGTATATTTTAAACAATAAGTATTAAAACAGATATGAAGTGGCTTAACCATCACTGGAATTTTAGATATCTTTTATTTCACTCAAAAGGACTCCAGTTGAGACAACACTTCAATTTATTGTATATGTCATGGGATGTAGAAGGAAGAGCCCCTCCCATCAGAGAATACCTGGCCGGTGAGCACTACAGCCTTGGAGGCACCCTGCAGACACAGCCGTGGGCAAGCCATGCTCCTGCGATGCACATGTGTCCCAGGCCACTCACAGATTCCAGCTGTCTCCTTGCAGAGACTGAGCACAGAAGGGGGCACACAGAGAGCATTCTTTCCCCTGTCCACTCATTCTACATTTACTAAGGGTCAGTTACACGGGAGAAACCATGCTAAGCACCAGGGAAACTGTATTGCAGGAGAGACTGCCTGCCTTCCTACAGCTGACACTTTAGAAAAAGGAGTGACCATTAAATAATTGATTAATTAAATATCTAATCATATTTGTGATGAAGTACTCTACAACAGAATAATAACTGAGACAGGAAACATTCTATTTGGCAAGTTACAGTTTCTGCATGAAGTATATCATGTGTCTCAAAAATCTTCATACATGAAAATCACTCTATTACTTATAAACACCTGGTAAGATTAAAAATGGCATTTGATTATAACTTCTCTCCTTTATCCTTCTTTGATTTCTGTGCAATCATACATGCTCCAACAACAAATGGAACATGTGCTAGCTCCCCTAACTCAGGCTGTACGTCAGGGTAAAAGATATACCTCTGATGTTCAACAGATTATGGCTGGGCGGAGATGGAAAATCTAAAATCTCTTTGTTTCCTTAAGTTTAGCATCTCATGGTCCCTCAAGGATAAACGCCATGTGGTGAAGAGAAATTTAGCCTAAAGAATTTCAGTGGTCTGTCCCATCCACAGCTCATCATGGAAAGAACCGGCAACTGTCCTATGAAAGAACAATCTAGGTCCTCTAGGCAGCTTTGCAAATAGCCACTCACTCCCCTGCTTGCCCACAAGTGATAATTCATGCTGGACAAGTGGCAAAGAATCCTGCTTGGGCCTCTTGCCTTGTCCATAGCTCTGCAAACGTTCGATCTCAACTTGCAAAGTTATATTCCAGACATGGAGGAGATGCACCTACCCACATGGCAAATGAGGGGCGATATCCTAACTGCCACTCCCATCCACACACCAAATAGAGTCAGGGAGATTAAATCAAAGTTCAGCTCCAGGAGCATCACTTGTTGCCCTGCAGATCCTCTGTCCCCTCCTTTGGTGCCCGTTTGCTTACAGGGGTGCACACAAGGCAGAAAACGCGGCTGCAGAGCTCACACCTGCCGCTAGTGAGGCCTGGCATCCTCGCCCGGCTCAGCTACCTTCCGGTGAGTGGAGCAAAACACAGATCTCTGACACGTAGAGGCCAGGGAGAGGTTCTGGAAGGAACAACGGGACAGGACGTACGTGGACTATTTACAGACCCTGCTGCCCTCTGTTGTGGCGTCTGAGTCACCAGCAATTTCTATTGTTTGGTGCACACCCCAGACCTCCCTCCGCAGCCCCCAAGGTCTGTTCAGTTATTGCCATTGACGGGCCCATCCTGGCTGTCCCCCAGCACACACGCCCACTGCCCGCCATGCTCGTTTCCCCATTGTTTGCCGGGCTGGCCCTGACCCCTGGGTATTTATAAAGGCCACTTCCCGCTGCATCATTGTGTGCTCTGTTGCCCTCAGCTCCCACATTTCCTGACAATGGGGGGAGGGGCTTGTTAGCAACCCAGGTCCAGCTCCCGGCTTCCTCCGTGTCCTGTTTACCCACTCTGCAAGCGACTCCCGGCCCTCCTCAGGCACAGTGCGCCAGCTCTGACTTCGCCCCGCGTGACCGCAGCCCAGTCTAGCGCTTGCCTAAGGGAAAACCAGCCCAGGGCAAAGGGCTTCTGGGTAACGGGATGGAATCTCAAAGGCGCTTCGGCCTCTGGACCAAATCGCTGCTGTTCGGAGTCAAAGCCGAAGGCGTCGGTCTTAGAGGGAGACTCGCACGGCCTCTTTCCCTGTGTTCCCGGCGAGTAGAATTGCTGACGACTGCAGTCTCCGTTTTCCTCTCCTCTGAAGCTCGGACCTGCGGCCATGCGCTGCCAGGACCGTCACAGGTTCACACCAACAGCCCTGCCCCTGGGGGCAGACGTGCCCTTTGCAGAAACATGGTATTTCTGTGTTTTCCAGGATTTCTTTTCTTTTCTTCCTTCGCCCCTTCCTTGCTCTCCACAGAAGAATTACAATGTCTCCTCTTTCAGGCTGACGCACTAAATCACGCACACGGGTGAATGGAGGAGTAGTAGCTTTGTGCATCTGTGGCTATGATCTTTCGACTTTTCAGTTGCTTGTTTTCAGCCCCCATTTGATAGGGGCTCCTTCCACTTTCAGCACACAGGATGAGAGAACCAGGGCTCAGGCAGAGCGACTGGGAAACTTGCTCAAGGTGACGAGCCGGTTTCGAAGCCCAGCTCCTACCTGGGCTGGGCCACTGCTGTCCCGTTGCCTGTGGCCTTCTTCCCTCAGTGCTTCGGTCTGCCTGGCTCTCCCGGCTCGGCTCCTCTCCCGGGGCTTGATGGGAGCCCTGAAGGCACACCCACGAGAAGTGTGGACCCATTTGGAAGGTTCAGTGTTCAAGGAGACTTTCAAGGCCCCTTCCACTGGGGTGAGCTCGGGCGCCAGCCCCGTCTGTCTGGCAGTGACGTTCGGCCTTTCCCACTGTCAGGAGCTGAGATTTCTGCAGCCCCACGTTGTTTGTTATCGCAGTCAGAGCTCTGCCTTGAATGGGAAACACAGGCAAAAGGTGACTGGAGCCACCAACATGCCATCCAATTGGCTGCCCTCGTGCCTTGGTTTTCGGACATGCAGCCACATGTCCTTGGGCACACAGATGAACATGTCTGTGTTTGGCCTGAGCTGCATCGTCCTCCCAGTCCAGTGGTCCCCACCCCTGCCCTCTCTCCCAGCCAGCCTCCTGCTTCATGCCTGGCCCCACTGCTGCTCCAGACTGTGGGGCTCCCGGCAGGCAGCAGGCCAGTCTCAGGGCCGTGACAGGGTGAGTAATGCACGGGCCAGCCGGCAGGTCAGAGGGCAGCTGCTCCTGGGATTGCATCTCCTTAGATGAGGAGGCCGGTAACTATGATCACCCAGTGGAATTAGTTCCCAGAGCCGATGGGCAAGATAAAGCACATTAGCAAAATGTTGCCCTTTTTGATTTCATGCCACAGAAGGCAAAGGCTTGCCTGGAGGACCTGAGCTCACCACTGACCCTCTCCTGAGGCTACTGTGACCACCCGTATCAGCACCATCGTCATCATGTAACCTTAGAACATCAGAGCTAGAGGGGCCAGACAAACCCTCCTTTTATAAAGGAGGAGACAGAGCCCCAGAGGGCTCAAGTGGCTTTCTGGAGCCTGCAGCAGACTCTCCTGTCCATCTCGGTGATCCCTTCACTGCGTTATGCCACCATGCCTGGGAGATGTCTCCCTGCGGTGGGGTGGGAGGCTGGAAGTATGCGCCGCAGAGATGAGGATGTCTCTATTTCTCAGATTAGCTTTGAAAGAATAAAACACCAGGAATGAGCTCTCCACCCCAACAGACATGTCCCTGCTCGCAGGCATGGGGAGAGAGTGGATGGCAATTGCCAGCCCTGGAGACCATGTCCTCTCTACCCAGCACTCTAGGGACCTGCAAAAGAAGCTAGCATCATCACCATATAGCTTCTGTTAATCCCATGCATGTACACAGACTTGTGTTGTCAAACAAACACCACTCAACTCAAACTAGGTAGGTACAGTACCTGACATGGAAGAGTATTCATTCATTCACTCATCCATTCATTCCTTCACTCTACAAAGAGATATATCCAGGTTCAGTCTACACTTATTCATAACATACTTTATCCCAGGCACTAAACTAGGTGGAAGGATAATTCATCTGAGCAATAATTACATTGTAGTTCACAATTTGCAGGGGTAATAGACACAATAAAAACAGTACAGCCCAATGTGGGAGTATGTCAAAAAATACACATATTTACATAAAATAAAGATATGCACAAAGACACTAAACTTGTTTGGGATGGACAAGGAGACCATCAAGAATGTCTTCACAGGGGATATGGCAGAGACCAGTTTTTAATGATGATCAGCTCTGGGGGTGTAGATGAGGCATTGGGCACTCCTAGCAGACAGAGGCCACCAAAGGGACAGATGCAGGAGAGGGCTCAGACTGCTTGGAGAGCCACGTGAAGTGCAGTCTGACTGGAACAGGTGGTGATCATGGCTCTTTGGACAGAGCCAAGGTCACCAGAGGCCTTACGTGTCGTGCCAAAGAGCATGGCCTTTATCCTGAGGGGATTAGAGAGCCATTAAAGACTTAAGTAAAGGGAATGGCAGGATTATGCTTGCAACGAAGAAATGCTCTGGTTCTCAAGTGAAAAGTGAATTGCGGGGAGATAAGATTGGTGGTCAGGAAGCTATGGAGCAGTCCAGGTGAGTGCTTCACTTGTAAAATGCCTCATTATATCAGAAACTGAGCTCATCACTTTCCACAGTCTACATCAGCATTTCCAAGGACAAATAATAATGAGCAGCTACTAGTGTCCTGGCACTATTCCATGTACTATAGACACAGTGGTTAGCAGGACTGATAAGAGTCCCAGTTCTTGAGCAGCTTACACTCTAATAAGGGAAGACAGATGATAAATATGTAAGATAATTTCAAGTACTGATAAATGCTATAGACTGACCACTTCATTGTGTTACTTTCCCAAGATTATATGGAAAGTCAGAAAAGAGCCAAGATTTGAGCCCAGAGCTGAATCCTCAGTCTATGATTCAGCCAGCAAACACTTTAGGTAGAAGAACAGAGGTTGGAATCAGATGTGGCAGGAAAGAGGGCACAGAGAATCTGGGGACATGAGATTCCTCAAAACGTGCTGTTTGATTATCTATTATTGGCTGCAGATCAATTTGTTGTGTAAGTTTAGAAAAATGGAAGAATCTGGTGTCTTAGAATTTTCTGAGACTTGAGCTTCCTGCTAACTTATTCATACATTTGACTCACACTTGATGAGCATTTACTCTCTGCTAGGCACTGTGCTTGGTTTTCAAGAATGGAGATAAACATATCACCCCTGCCCTTAATTTTTCGCAGAAAGGTGGAAAACCAGCCACATAAGCGGAAAATTAGAGAAAGCAGGATAAGTGCCTTTAAAATAGCTGATACTGTAGAAAATGAGTCCTTTCCCATGACAGATGTGCACATTACAGGTCACATGGCACTCGATATCAAAAGACACCTGTTTGTTACTATTATCTTTAAGTAAGTCAAAGAACTATGGCACTCAGTCCAGGAAAGGTGCAGGAAGGCTGTGACGTTAGCGTAACGACACAGCTGTGAGGAACCATGGTAGATCTTGGAAACCTCAGGAAGACACTTAGACTCTATGGAAATACGTGTCATTCCAAATGGCATTTCCATGTAGAGAGAAACATAGCTTATTTCTTTTAGGGAGTTTTGCTTTTTAAACCAAAGGTGCCAGAATAAGCCAGCCAAGTTAAAGAGGCATTCTGTATTTGGCTGGGTGATGTTCACATAATGTAAGGTAGTTTGAAACCAAGCCATTTAAAATTGCCTGAAGCACATACTGTCCCAGATATTCTTACTAGTGGATCAGTTTTACTCTTTCATGTATAAATTCGGTTTCTAAAGGCAGCATGAATCTCAGTTACAGGCCCGAATGAAGACTACTGGAAGAGTTATGTAGGACAAACAATCTGGAGTCAACTGAAGAGCAATAATTATAATCAAAAGTTTGCTGAGTGCTTTTGAAGTACCAAGTGCTGTACAAAATGACTCTTCTTCTTTTAGAAAATGTCCTATGAGGTAAATATAATTTTTTCTGCTTTATTTATGTGAAAAAGATCTGAGAGGGAAAGAAGAACTTGTCCCAGGTTATATAAGACTCTGAATTGAAACCTAGGTCTAAACCTGGGACCTGAGTGTTCACTGTCCTATTCCTCTGCAAGACTCTACAATGATGGCTCATAAATTAGACCAGCAGCAGAGCCACCTTATAAACCTCCCTAAAACTTAAAGTTCTCACTTTTGGAGGCTACACGCATTAAACATGTAATATCACACCCATGTCTTACATTTAAATTTTGTTAAAATTTAAATATTGCTCAAAGACAATCTCTGCAAATGGCCAACAGTTGAGTACATGAAAAGGTGCTCAACTTCACAGATTATTAGGAAAACTCAAATGAAAACCACAATGAGCTATCACCTCACACCTGTTAGGATGGCTATTATCAAAAAGACAAATGATAAGAAGTGTTAGTGAGAAGAGGGCAGATGAGAAACACCGCCAGACAGAGTGTCTCCGCAGAAAAGACAGATTCTAGGAGAAATTAGAAGAAAGAAGCAAGTAGACGGGCATACATTGGACGAGGGTCAGAAGGAGGGGTACCTGAGACTACAGGAGACTCCACAGGAGGAGGATGCAGAGGATAACTGGAAGAAGAGAACTCCTGAGTAGCTTGGAGACCAGCGGCAAGGGTAGGTGGAGCGGTTAACTTCCCCTCCTTAGATCATGGATGGCTGGTGGGCTCCCCGGAGATTGGTGAGACCTGCGGACACCAGCCCAGAGACGGACAGCACCAGTGAGCAGTGAGCCTGTAGCAGATGCAGCACCAGGCTCCCAACTCCATCGGGGCACCTCCGTGTGCACAGACCCGACCACGTGGCAGGCGCCATATTGCTGCACTCTCCCCTCCCTCATCCCTATCCGCGGCTAGCAAGAGAGACAATATGGCCACCAGCTGGAGACATGTCCAGGGAACAGGACCTTCCCTTTTAGGACCCTACAGCGGACTGAGGTGTACTCAGACGGGGAGCTCCTTACCTAACCAGCCCTCCCAGGTGCTGCTGGCCTGGTGATTTCAGGAGGACAGGACAGACCCTGAGGCTGAGAGACATCGACCCAGCTTGGGCTCCCCGTAGATGAAGTAGGACTGACACTCCTCTCCCAGGAGGGGTCAGGGATTGATCTCCGGGGGCCAGAGGGCAGACCTGCAGACCAGATCCCGTACACCCAGGTCTCGCATGGCCCGGGGCACAGAAGGGATATTCGTGAATTAGCCTACTAAGGTGTGTGTGCCTTCAGGGGCAGATCAGCAGGCTAGACGGCAACCCTCCACCCAAAGGGAGGCCCTGTGCAGAGCCCAGGTGGTTACCCAGCACAAGGAACCTCCCAGCCTGCATCACAGCCAGGGGAGACCCGGTGGCGTGAGGCCTGGCCTGCTGGCAGAGGCCCAGGAGAAACCGCAGAGTTGGGGAAGGTGGCAAGGAGTGAGGCCTGCTCCAGACTGCAAGTCTCAGACAGCCACACCCCCACACGCAGACTTTCTGACTGAGTGGGGCCATCCCAGCCCCTTCCTAACAGCTTCTCCCGGAAGCAGAGAACAGGACTTTGACCCCTGCTAACAGCATTTGTGGTGCTCGAGGGCAGGCTTACCCACCCCAGCTCTGCCCAGACACACTCCAAGACCAGCGCTCAATGAAGTGGAGAATAAGGACACATCTGGAAGTCCCAGGGCCCCACCCACCACCTGAGGAATTGGAGTGACTCTCCAGAGGAACAAGAGCTGGTTACAGGACCCAAAAACAGCAGTGTAGCCTGCTCCTCTGAGCAAGCGCCACCTACTGTCAAGGAGGACATTCTGCACAGACTTTTATGCCATCTACTGACTCATCATACAGGGTGTGGTCAAATCTCACCCACAAACACCACCTACTGGCTCAGAGACTAAACAGGGCGTGTCATTATCCAAACGAAAACCTAAAGGCAAGAAGCAACAACTAATCCAGATGGGAAGAAATCAGCAAAGGAACTCAGGAAATATGAAGACCCAAATGGAAAGCACACCCCCAAAGAGGAGCACCAACCCCTTAGAAATGGACACCAACCAAAATAAGACCACTAAAATGACAGAGGAAGAATTTCGAATGTGGATCACAAGAAAATTCAATGACTTGCAAGAAAAACCAGATAACCAACACAAAGAAAATGCAGAAACATTCCAGGACCTAGAAGAAAAAAATCACTAAAGAAATTGAAATAATGAAGAAAAATCAAACCGAACTCCTGGAAATGAAGAATCAATTCAAGGAACTACAAAGCACAGTGGAAAGCCTCAAGACGAGGGTAGATAAAACAGAAGAAAGAATCTCAGAGATTGAAGATAACACCTTCCAATTAAATAAATCAGTCACAGAGAGGGAACAGAGAAACAAGAAAAAAGAGCAAAGCCTACAAGAGATGTGGGATTATGTGAAGAAACCTAATATGAGGGATATAGGTTACCTGAAGGGGAAGAAGAAAACACTCAAGGGTTGGATAAGCTATTTGAAGATATAATAGAGGAAAATTTCCCAGGCCTTGCTAAAAATCTCAATATACAAGTTCAAGAAGCTGAAAGGACCCCTGGGAGATTCAATGCAAACAGGAAGACGTCACGACATGCAGTCATCAGACTGACCAAAATATCAACTAAAGAGGCTCTTCTACGAGATGTAAGATGAAAGAAGCAAGTAACAACAAAGGAAAGCCAATATGAATAAAACCAGACTTCTCTACTGAAACTTTACAAGCAAGGAGAGACTGGGGCCCCATTCTCACTCTTCGGAAACAGAATAATAGCCAGCCTAGAATCATATTCCCTGCAAAACTAAGTTTTGTATATGAAGGAGAAATCAAGACATTCTCAGATAAGCAAAGACTGAGGGAATTCACCAAGACAAGACCAGCCCTATAAGAAGTACGCAAAACATTGTTACCCATGGATCAGCACAATAAACATTCATGAATGTAAATCTACTCAAAAGCTGAAGATCAAAGCCCAGATACCACAATGGCTCAAGAGAGAAAACAAAGCAACAAAGTTCAACCCAACATAATGAACAGAAATCTGCCCCACCTATCAGTTATAGCAATAAATGTGAATCGCTTGAACTCCCCACTCAAGAGACATAGGCTGGCCGAATGGATAAAAAAATACAAGCCAAGTATCTGCTGCCTTCAGGAAATACAAGGATGCAGTTACACTAAAAGTAAAGGGATAGAGAACACTATTTCAAGCAAACGGAAGTCAAAAGAAAGCTGGCATGCTGGTGTTGATTTCAGATAACTTAGTTTTTAAATCAACAAAAGTAATAAAAACAAATAAGGTCACTATATAATGGTGAAGGCTACAGTTTAAACAAGAAGACATAACAATTCTAAATATATATGCACCCAACCTAGGTGCACCCAGATTCATAAAGCAAAATCTACTTGATCTAAACAAATGGATAAACAACAACACCATAATAGTTGGAGACTATAACACCCCATTGACAGCACAGGACAGATCCTCCAAACAGAAAATCAACAAAGAAATAATGGACTTAAACAGGTCTCTAAAACAAATGGGCCTGACTGACATTATAGGACATTCTACCCCAAAACCACTGAATATACGTTCTTCTCATCAGCTCTTGGGTCATTATCTAAGATTGCCCATATCTTAGGATACAAAGCATGTCTCAAACAATTTTTTAAAAAATAGAAATTATACCATGTATCTTTTCAGATCACAATGGAATAAA
>VBSM01000335.1:1271264-1283092 GCA_008086735.1 Cheirogaleus medius | reverse complement strand
AAAAAAAGAAGTGTTAGTGAGAACATGGAGAAAAGGGAACACTAATGGTGGGAGTGTCAACTGCTAGTCACTATAGAAAACAGTATGGACATTTCTAAAAGCATTAAATATAGAACTACCATGTGGCCCAGCAATCCCACTTCTGGGCATATATGGCAAGGAAAGAGAATCAGTATCTGAAAGAGATATCTGCACTACTATATTCACTGTAGCATTAGTCTC
The DNA here is from genome assembly GCA_008086735.1 of Cheirogaleus medius. Taxonomy (NCBI): domain Eukaryota; kingdom Metazoa; phylum Chordata; class Mammalia; order Primates; family Cheirogaleidae; genus Cheirogaleus; species Cheirogaleus medius. The sequence continues at coordinate 1,282,870 of VBSM01000335.1, read as the reverse complement.
AGTAGCCAAGACACAAACACAACCTAAGTGTCCATCGATGGATTAACACACAAATTATGGTATATGTACACAATGGAATATTATTCAGCCATAAAAATGAAATCCTGCCATTTGCAACAACATGGATAAAACTTGAGCTCATTATGCTAAGTAAAATAGAGAAAGACAAATGCTTTATGATCTCCCTTAGAAGTGGAATCTTAAGAAGTCAGATTCATTAAAACAGAGGGTAGAATTAAAACAGTAGTTGCCAGGGACTAGGGAAAGGGGAAGTGGGGAGATGTTGGTCAAAGAGTTCAAACCTTCAGTTGTAAGATAAATAACTTCTAGAAATCTAATGGACCGGATGGTGACTATTAACATAACAATAGTATATTGTATACTTGAAATTTGCTAAGAGAGTAGATCTTAAATGCTCTCACCACAAGCACACACAAAAGATAACTATGTGAAGTGACAGATAAGTTACTCACTGGTTTGTGGTAATCATATTACAACATACACATATATCAAAACATCATGTTATACACAGTAAATTCGACCTTTATTTTTCAATTATACCTCAGTAAAGCTGGAAAAAAGAAAAAAATATAATCTATGTTGAATTACTATAGATTATTTAACATAATGATTAATAGAGTAAACATATTAATTTTTTATTTATAACTTTATTTTTAAGTTTTGTGACCAGTCTTCTTTTTTTGTTTGTTTTTGTTTTTTGCTTTTTGTTTTCTAGTCTCAAATACTTTCCTAGGACCTTGAAAAACGTGTAGACTGGGGGGACCATGGCTATAATGCCTTGCCTGTAGTTTTATTCCAAGAAAGAGCCCTATACAGGTTTAGAATCCCACAGTTGGATTATTAAATATTCAGTCTACCAAAATGAATACTCTACTTTGAGAAATTACCTTTAATTTCATTATGTAAAAGCCTCAAAATTCAAATGTATGATATCTCATGCTCAGGAAATGCAGGGCACCCCTGGTGATGGTGTTGGTTGAGTTCCCTACATCTTGGCTCTGTTGCCTGAAACCCAGTCCAATGTCTTCTTTTAGTTAATCTAAAAGCCACTCAGAAAGCAGACAGAATCTACCTATCACTCTGAATTATTCATGGGCATGGCATAGAGTTCCCATCTCCCAAATCAGGCTTCAGTTTTCATGTTTTTAATTTTACCTCCATATGTATGTTTAAGAGCAGGACAACCTGTGTTATGGCTTCATTTATTTTGCTTTTGGAAGAATGAAAAGAGATTTCCCAAAGCACTGGAAGAATGTGAGATAGGAAAGAGAAAACCAGAAGAGAAATAAAACTTCAGACAGAAGTATGGAGGAAGGAAGTGGAAACAGAGGCCAGCCGAGTTCCGTTCCCCCACTTTCAACCTGAGACTGCCTCCTGAGCCAGGGGTTGCACAGCCTCCCAGGCCCTCCAGCAGGGATCAGTGTGTGCATTTCCACATCAAAGAAACAAACTGACTGCAGAGGCCCCCAGTGAAAGGAGATCTACACTGAGAAGACAGTGGAGTATTTAGAAATTACTTTAAGCGCCAGCAGTTCAGACTTCATTTCTATAATTCCCAATTAGAAATCATCTATTGACAGATCCATAAAGCCACCCACCCGCAAACTTTCCTTTATCCCCTTTAAGAAATAAACTTCAGTGTATTTCGTATAGCTGAAGTAAAACATCTCAGAAAACACAGCTTTGTTCCACTCTTCAGGTCTCAAAAGCAAAACCAGTGGCTTCTAAGGTCACTAGGAGGAGAACACCTGCCCTCTGTGGTTCATACACATGGGAAGGTGGAAACAGAGAGACAATTCATTTCCTGAGCACAGAAACTTTCCGAAATCTTTCCTCACCTCCAACCAGGGCTGAACCCATTCACCCTGAGAATGACAAAGGTTGGAAGGAAGCAGGAAACAGGATGGGCGCAGGAAACCCACACTTGGAGGGCAGTGCTCTGATACCCTCTGCTCTGCGCCGAAGGTCTGGGAATGTCCAGGTGCAAGGCGAGTGAGCCATGCTTGGCCTGCAAGGACAACCTGGTCTATCAAGTGGCCTTCCCCTTTGGGAGTCACAAAAATGCACTTCAAAATGGCCTCTCTAATCAATCTGCCTGGGTGGAGTGTTCCCCCAGCCAACTGCAGGAAGTTCCTTCTCCAAACCTATTCATTAGGCTGGAGCTGTGTAAGTAATTAATCTCCCACTGGCTCTATAATCCTCGCAGGCTGAGAGCCCAGGCGTTGAGTCTAGGTGGGACCATCAAGCCATGCTCTGGCAGCTCAGGCATTACCATAGAAACAGGAGACTTTATTTATTTTACCAAAAAACACAGAACAACAGACGGCTCTCCTTCAGACAATAGGACCACGTCATCTGAGCCCTCTGTGCCCCAGGAGACGAGCCCAGCCCCAAGGCCTCTTTCCTCAGCCTCCCCACTCATTCTGGAGGAGGTGGGCCACCTGACACAAGAACGTGTCATTGTGAAGCGCTCTCGCAGATGTTTCCTGAGCTGAGCCCAAGCAAGGCTGGGAGCAGAGATGTGGGCAGTAGGAGCCCACAGGCGACAGGAGGCGGCCCTGAGCTCAGCCTCCACGGCCCTGCCTAAACATGTGGGCCAGCCACAGGCGAGCGGAACATGCCCTGCAGCAAAGGACCCTAAAACATGGCCGTTCTAGTTAATGAAAGGACTTAGAGATTGAAAAGAGGTACCATCTTTATGGTTGGCAACAGAGAGCACCATTTTGAAGATCAACTCTGAGGAAATCTTGAGAAAATGAAACATAACATGTCCTCTCTTCTGGTCCATCGTTCACCTCCCAAGCTCCCACCTGACCCTCCCTGGAAGCTTCTTTCCGTTACTCCGGTTGGCACAGACCTCTTCTTTCACACCTGCGATGGTGACGGCTAGAGCCTGCCGAGCGTCCGCTCCGTGCCAGGCACTGCTCAGGCATTTCCTGTGGATTGATGTGATCACTCCTGGCAACAGTCCCATGCTCGAGGCACTGGTATGGCCTTCTCCGCATCGGTGATGGCGGGAGGTCGAGCCACGTGTCCGAAGTCACATAGCTACTATGAGGCAAAGCCTGGATTTGAGCCCAGACATTCTGACTTCAGTCACTCACTGTCTTATCACCCTTCACTTAGAATCTCCCATTAATGAATTAATTAATTCCTTCTTTCTTTGTTTATTAATTCATCAAATACTTTGGGTAGACACTGTGTGAGAGACGAAGATGGACACTCGGCAGCCTGAAACGTGGGCGCGGGTCCTTACAAGTGGCAAGTGCACAGACCGCATTTCCAGACGGGAACACTGTGAGGACAGCTGAGGCCGTCTCCTAAGAGCCTCTCGCAGGTTTTCCTGAAGAACCCGGCACTGAAACTGGGACTGGAGGGAGAGAAAACTAAAATAGAAAGCGCTGCTGACAGGCGCACATCCGAGCCGCAGCCCGGCGGAATGTGTGTTTTGTAGGGAGCAATTTTCTAGATGGGTAATTGTGATGTATGTATGGGCAGGACCGGGAATGACAAGGACAAGGCTGGCAGATCATGGCCAGAAAATGAAGATTACTTAGTTCAGGGTTTATTTGTAGACAAAGGGGAACAAATGAAAGTATTTCAGCAAGAGAGTGATGCAACGAAATTGTGCTTTGGGAAGATTAATCTGCAGTGCACATCTTGATTAAGACGAAAGGGAGAGAAGAAACAGGAGACCCATGGTGTGACTGTCACAGAGCAGGCGAGAGATAATGACGAGTGAAACCAAAGTGAGGTGGCAGCGGGCGTGCGGGAGAGCCGCTGGGGAGCGCGCGGGGCTCACAGACCGGCCCGGCATGCTGTGCATCAGAGCCCACGGAAGGGACGGTGCCCACTCGGGGGCTGGGTGAATATTATGCTATTAAGAGAGAGAAAAGTTATGAGGAGGATTTGGTTTATGCAGATTGTCCCAGAGAGTTTGAGCTTGAGACACATGTAAGTGTGTAAAACAGAGAATTGAACATCTTTGAATGTTCAATTCAAACTGAAATCCTTCAGTTTAGGAAGGATTTCAAACATCCTGAAAGAAACTTACAGGTGGTTCACACAATGGTGGCCATTATAATAGGAGATGGAGATGAAACTGACATGAAACAGAAATTACAGCGACAGGCTCTCAGTTCCCTGAAGGTGTCAGTTATCCCTGATTTATACCCAATGGCTGAGGCTGTGGCCAGCTACAGTAGAGGCATTCAATAATATCTGTGGAAGGAATAAAGCCTTGTAGATTCAGGGCAAATTAGAAAAATAGTCTCTTTGGATAGTTGCAGAAGCTTTAAATTCTACCCTGGACAACATACTAGTGTATAACTTAAGCCAATGTGGTCTTGTCAGCAATGGTATCTAGGGCATTCAAAATGGAATTAGGATTTCCCCTTAAGATGATGGCTTCAAAATTCAGAATTATGAAAACTTCGAGGCCACACAACCACAGAATTGAACATCAATGGCCTTTATGTATGTTTTCTTCTTCTCAGCCCTTGGAAGTTTTCAACTTTAAAAGGTCAGGCCTTTGAAAATGGTGGATTTGTGCTTCTCACCTCCATATCCCAGCTATAAAACGGGACAGAGTTCTCAGCTTCAAGCCTGCAAAGAAATATCTTTTCAGACCCTGCAGAAGAATTTTGGATGCTGTTCTAACCAGCAAAGTGATTATTGGATCATGTACTTAACATTTTTAAAACACTAGTCCTTTTTATCTCAAAAATCTTTTCTAAGAATTGTTCAGCCTGCTTGTCAGATTAAAGAGGAAGGATTCCGAGTGAGGGCTCCAGCCAGCTTTCCCCAAGTCAAAGAGTATTGCGTGTACATTTGAGATGGTCAGTATCTAACAATGGCGGACGCACTCTCTGAGATTAATTTCCATTTTAATTTTCAGGTCAGCCCTCTCTGGTATATCTGGGGCGACATGATGACTGTGCAGTGGTTTTCTCTGGTGGTTCTGTGTAGATTGAAGGGTGGTTGGGGAGATAAACAAGGAGACAAACAGAGTGTTACCACAGATACTTGAATTTGTTTCTTCTCATCAAAAGATATTCACCACATACTGGTTCTTTTTATCTCCTGCTGGTCCCTATCAAAGACATTGACTTGCACCTTTTCCTACTTCTCAAATTAAACTTCTGAAAATGTAAAGTTAAATAAAATAAATTTAATTCACTATTTCATTCATATTTTTACTTCTTTTTGTGACTTGCCTGGGTAGTATATGATCAAATTGCCTCACCTTAGCCTTATATGTCAGGGGAATCATTGAAATTAGCTATTTCTTGGGGCCTAACACTCAGATTTAGATTAGTTTCATTGGTCTTATTTTTCATACCCAAAGTGAGATCAAACGCCTTAACTAAGATCACCCAGCAGTTGCAGAGCTATGGTGGGGAAAGAAATCTGCAGCTACCATATCCTAGGAGCACAGAGTAAGAGAAAGAAAAAGGCTATCACCTCATTATCCTCAGTGCCAGTAAGTCACTAGATTAAGGAGTCAGAGACAATAATAATAAGAATTTTCTAAACTGGGTTAAAAGTTGGAAGAGGAAATTAGGATCATTGTGTTTTTATAAAATGCAGACGGGGAGGGAAAAGGAGCACTCTAATAATCCACCCTCAGAGCATGCATTTATCAGCATGTCCACATCCAAGCCTCTGTAAACACGCTCCTCCTCACCACTGGACGTAGATGCACCATGAACCAGAAGCACAGAGCCAGCCTGAAATATCTGCCCCCACACCCCTTCCCTCATAATCTAATCTATTTCATCAATCAATGGACCCACATTCAGTTTTAAGTCTGCTTTGAAAAACAAACACAGACATATCTGTCATGTCAAAACTGATAACTCTAAAGGGGAATTTTGACCCTGGGAAGGATTTTTTATAAATATATATTGACAGTGATGTTACAGTAACATGATTGAGCATAATTGTTTCTATGCTTTCAACTTAAGACATGTTTTCATCAAGGACATCCATGCCTATGAATAAATGAAACTGAATCTGTTTTTCCACGAGGATGTTTGAAATTCTTTCAACTTGCATTTAGCATTAGAGACTCAGGATGAATCCATACTTTGGGGTAAAGTCCCTATAATCAAGTCACAGAATCTTGTTTAAGCTAACAGCCAATTATCCTACCCTAAGTAAAGAGAAACTTGAATTTCTTCCTGTTGTTCTTCAGGGCTGAAGGATGCAAGAAACACACACAACTTAGTTAGGTTTCTTCCACAGCAAATACCCCAGAGCTATGCTGAAATCCAATGCCGGATTACTTCCAATTTATGGTAAGGAAGCATCAATGGCATGAAAAAGTATTACCTTACTTGGCTAATTCATATTCTACTTCCAGTCATAGTACAAATGAATACATGCCCACACCCACACATACTCTCCTAAGTAACCAATTTAGAGTAGCGGATTAGGAAGCTATAACTTTGCAGCCAACCCACCAGCAAAAATGATGCTGTTAGAAATTTAACAGCTTTTGTTAGCACAGAATTTTCAGCCATATAGGCCAAGGGTTGCTCTGAGGCAGAGACAAACCCTGTTGTTATCTTGGCTCCTTAAAGTGAGAGCAGTTCACTATGGAAAGTGCATTATGACAGAGCTGCGGCAGAATGTGAAATCACCCATGTGCCTAAATCTCTACCCCTGACTGGGAACACTGCCCACGTGGAGCAGGCTGATCTCCCATGCAAACGCCTCTCTCTAATCGTGGGTGGAGCCCAAGACGCTGGAAAGATCTACCTGTCACTCTTGAATTTTCAGAACACAACTATAAATACCTTCAGGGCTTATATGGGAGAAGAATGTGTGTAAGTTCTTGAGTGTATAGTTTGTAGATATGAAGTAAAGCACGTAAGATCTTACTCACACGTGTGCTAAGAAGGGCTAAACATGTTTCCCCAGAACCTGTACAATCCCAGGGCTGCAAGAAACTTCCCCACGCCTGGGATGCTGCTGCCTGGTAGGGGCAGACTGCACTTGCCTTCGATTTAGAAAACAGCGTTTGGAACTCCCGCTTTGCCACTATCCGTAAGCTGTTCCTCCCTTCTGTACTCACTTTCCTTGTGAATAAAGAGGATTGAGTTATTTGACCTTCAAAATTCTTTTGAGTGTGAAACGTTTGTAGCTCTTAAGTCACTAAATCCAGCCATGCTAATAGGACTCCAATATTCTGGGCTTGAGAACTTCAAAGTTCACTTCTCTGTCCTCAGGAGAAACTGACTGTAACCTAAGCCTCTTTCCACTCTCCTTTTATTTGGTTTTTATTTATTCATCCACTTTATTCATTTAGCAACATTTATTCCAACACAAGGCACTGCTAGATATGGAAATAGCTGCCACGACTTGAACCCAGCCGACGGTCTTCCATGTCTTTCATATGCATTAATCTCCTTGAACCGCACAGAACAGTGGCCCTGTGAGTGTGGGCCCCATGGGCACATTCCCATCTTAGGAATGAGGATACAAGGAACTGGTCAAAACAAAGGTTTCAGCAATGATTCTGTGTCTAAAGTGGTAAAAGACAAGGCCAATAACCATATCTTTTTACTCTTGGACTAGTGTCTGAGCTACTGTTCCAAACTGCCTCACCAAAACAATATTCTGCACTTTTAATAGAACATTATTCTTTATAGAATACCCTCTGCAGAAAAATATCTATTTTGATCTTTACCAAATCCTGCAAAGTTCTGTGAGCATCAAGACCATCCAACATAAGCAAACAGGAAATAAAAACTTGAGACTATGTTCTGGTTAACACAAATGCTATCAGCTATAAATTTAGCTGAGTTCCCACAGGCCAAATGTAAGGAAGACTAGCAACCATTTAGTTCCTACTATATATCAGGCAGCCACTATGCCATTTTCTTAACATGTATCTTTTTAAAATTACCTACAATAACTCTTTTCAGAAGGCATTATCATTTGATAGATGGAAAAAATTGAGGTTCAGTTAAGTAACTTATTCATAAGGTCACATAGCTCATAAGGGACTGGAGTGAAACTCAAACACAGGCATGTCTGGCTGCAAAGTCCAGGCTCTTCCCACAGTCCACAGAAGCTTCCATAATTCCATACGGGTAACCTCAGTGCCTGGTCACACCAAGCAATTCCACTGACCTCTATCTTTCAAGAGACAGTGATCCCGTAGAACAACCTAACTTCAGTCATATCCAGAAGGGAAGTCTTAGGAGGCGAAATATGTGGAAGCAGCACATGAGCAAATAATATAATCAAATAAGTTGGGTGACAAATGCCAGGATCAGGGCAGCCCGACCACAGTCCTGCAGAAGGACGATGTCCAGTTAGCAAGCAGTGGTTGGTGCTCCTTCCCAAACGCATTATACAGCCTCCTTACTGGCTTCAGCAAAATAATACTGGCCAATTACCTTTTTAAGAGTTCAGTGCTTGAGGCTGGAAGTTTCCTAGCTTTATTAGTCAGGACTACTGGGTTATGCTGCAAGAAGAAACTAGCATTGACAATGTCAGTAGTACAACAACGATAAGAACAAAGTTGTATTTCTCACTTATGCGCAGTCTGCTGCAGGGCAGCAGCTCTCCAGGACAACTCTCTTCTGTGAGGTAGACCAGGCACCAATCTGTTTCTCCAATTTTCTTCTACGACACACCTGGCCTCCAGATTGCCGCAGCAAGAAAGAGAAAACCACACATTCAAGTGCTGTCCCTATAATGCCTCACCCAGAAGTGACACATGCCACTGCTACTCCCAGCCCGCTGGGCAGGCCTCATCACAGGACTCACTTGGCACAAGGAAGCTGGGAGCACATGGATGTTCAGGAAGCTGTAAACAGCTCTGCCATACTGCTTTTCCAGGACAGTAGACTGCATCCTTGCCACATCGCCAGACTGGGTACTTCTGGTTTTCCTTCTAGGGGCACTGTTTATCCTCCCATCCTACTCTGTGCCCAGAGGCTGAACCAGATGCGCTACATCGAATGCACACCTGCCCTTTCACTTCTTGTGCCTAGACGGCCTCCTGTGTTCCTGCAGGGGGCACCTGTAGGACGGGAGAGTGAGGTCAAGATAATGATTCTTTTTTATTCCTGTGGCATCACCAAGAAATGAGGCTGAGGTTCTACATTTTCCACTTCAGCTCTCTCTTTCTGGGTTCCAGAATCCACTCCCACCCCTTGTAACTTCTGGGACCTCAACAACTTACTCTTATGGAGCTGAGGGTATTATACCATTTCTTGTGATTTCCCCACTTCACCCACAACTTTGTAAGTCATCTCTCTGCTAAACTTTTCTCAGATTACCCAATTTACATGCTCCTTCTGTTTCCTGCTGAGATCCGGACAGATACAAGGGAACTCTGAGAAAGGTTTACGTATTTAACCATTGAGAAGAGCTGTTACTATACTCTGTCACTTCAGTTTTAAATTTTTTAACCTTTAATAGAATCTACTTACAATAACCTCATAAATTGGTGTTCTCTCTTCATTTCCATCCATCCTCAATATCATCAGAAAAGTTGGTTCTTCTTTTTGTTTTTTTGGTTTTTTTCTTTTTCCAGATAATTTGTGTCTTTATAATCCTCTAGTGGCTTCTTATTACCATAGAAAATCATCCCAAATCCTTAGCACAGATTACAATAAACTCCATCAATCAACCAATTTTCAGTTCACTCCAAGTATACTGCTCTCAGTTCTCTAGACCACAAGTTCCAAAGTGTAGCCCACAGGCCAAATCCAGCACTTTTATGGAAACACAGCCACGCTTATTGATTTGCATGCTGTCTACGTTCTGCCTGCACACCACAACAGCAGAGTTGAATAGTTAAGAAGAGACCATATGGCCTACAAGTGTAAAATATTTACTATCTGGCCCTTCACAGGGGAAGTTTACTGCCCCTGTTTCTACACTACAGTATTATTAAAAACATTCTCATGTCATGTTGTTTCAGGCCTAGAGTGAGGATTGTCTCTGGCACCAACTCCACCTATAGAAGATTAGACTCGCGTACAGCCTCCAGTCTCACCCCTTTCATAAAACACATCCAATGTTTCCAGCTAGATTTTTCCAGCAGCTGGTTTGCAACTCTACTTAGCATTTCCTATGTTATGCATTATAACATTTTAGTTGTTTTATGTCTGTTTTTCTGTAATAGATTTCAAAGAAACTTGACAAGAATTTCATATCATGTATCTGTATATCTCCTTTGAAACCTACAGAGTGCCCTGCACACTTTAAGTGTTGTATAGCTATATGTCGAATGAAGAATGTATACAGCAGTAGGAAGCATCAACTGTTCTTGTAATCAGAAGGCAACATGATCATGAGAACTGGAGACCATGAAGAAACTGACATCATTTGATCACCCAGAAATCTAAAGGAGAGGAGGCGAAAAAGGTAACAATGTTACCACCCTTCAAGACACAAGAGCTACTTCTGTGAGGACTGATAATCAGCTCTTCCCATCTACAGCAAAGAGAAGGCAACAGAAACCTATATTTACACAGAAGTGAAAATAAACTTTGTTAATGGTTGAGAAATAACCCCAAGACATTGAGGACTTGTGGAGGTGGAATAATAAATTAGGTAACAGTAGGCAACATAGTAGGATGTCCCAATATATTTTAGTATACACACATTCTTTTTATTATCAGCCCCACCAATAATAGCAAAAATATTTGTCTTCCATTAATATATTTTATGTTTCTTATGACACATTTTCACATCTTTTTCTTCTTTTAAATCTCAGAATAATCTTATAGTTTAAATACAGTCTTGTTTTAATATTTGGAAATAAAAAGACCATGAAAATAAGGGCTCAGTCATGTGCCCTCTATCTATTAATAACAAAGAAAAAAAGAAAACGGGCATTGGGCATAATTAGGGATCTCTCCTCCATTCCCTTTTTAAAGTATTTATGGTAGCGAATGGCATTCAATTTCTGAGCAAATCGCATACTGAAAAATAATTGCAAACATCTCTTCTTCTTCACTTCAATCAATTCAGTTGAAGCCAAAGAACAAATGTTACTGACGGCAAAACCAATGCGTACACTAGGGAAGATATAGACTATTAACACAGTCACTTGTCTGGTTCTGCCCCTAATTCATTTTTAAGATTCTTTATTTTTCCCACTACAAATCCATTTGTGAAAATGTTTTTCTTTTCTCTCCTCCCCAATGACTATAGCCAGGACGAAGGAATAAATAAATGATAGAAAGATGCTGTGGTTTGGACTGACAGGGAAAAACCCCCACCCCGGGGCCCCATGGCAGAACTCACTGTTGATTAGATACTTTTTGAATCCCACTGCTGATTGGATGTTAAAGCTTGTTGCTGATTGGATGTTAAAACTTATCGCTGATTGGATGTTAAAGCTTGTTGCTGATTGGATGTTAAAGCTTGTTGCTGATTGGATGCTGTTTAGACCCCCCCAAGGGTATAAAAACTGGAGAAGAACAAGGAAGCGGGGCTCAGAATGCCCCTTTGAGCCCGCCGGCGGAATAAAGGCTTCTTCTCTGACTCTCCGTGTGCCGCTTGGTTCTTTCCCCGGTCAATTGCTATAACACTAGCTGTAACACTTGCTGTTAACA
>VBSM01000335.1:1257816-1269762 GCA_008086735.1 Cheirogaleus medius | reverse complement strand
GGGCACCGATGGCTTTCTAGCAGTTGGCTGGTGCAGTACCAGGGACTGCTGTGTGAAAACTCATGAGTCACCATCGAGACTGTGTGGACCTTAAACCCTGCCACCTTCCTTCCTACCGGGCCAGGGCCCCCAGACCATGACGGTGCCGAGGCCGTGGAGGAGGTCTATGCAAGCCAGCCAGACTTGAAAGATAGTCCATTGCCGGTGCCCAACCTGAAGCTCTACACGGACGGCAGCAGCTACATCCAGGATGGCAAACGGTTGGCTGGCTACGCAGTCACCACAGAGAGCGAAGTCATCACATCAGCCCCTCTGCCTCAGGGATGGTCAGCCCAGAGGGCAGAGTTATGGGCGCTCACCCAAGCCCTCAGGTATGCCTAAGACAAAAGGGCCGATGTATATACGGACTCCACGTAGCCTTCACTACGGTGCACGTACACGGAGCAGTCTACAAGGAGAGAGGGCTATTGACCGTGGGCAGAAAAGAAATCAAGGATAAGGAAGAAATTCTTCAACTATTGGAAGCAGTGTGGGCACTGAAGGAGATTGCAGTCATCCATTGCAGGGGCCACCAGAAGAGCACAGATATAGCCAGACTCCCCTCAGTGGCAATGACAGTTAGCGCCCAGTGCCAGACCTGCGCCAGGAACAACACAGTGGCTAAACCAAGGCCACCCCCAGGAATTCATCACACTGGAGTGTTCCTGTTCATCTGGGGATACAAGTACTTGCTGGTTATGATATGCACCTTCTCAGGTTGGTTTGAGGCTCTGAGAGAGGTCATCCCCTGGTGCCATAAAAGACCCAGCTTCACTGCAGAAGTCACACAGATCCTCTCCAAGGCATTGGGTCTTCAGTGGAAGTTACACGGATCCTCTCCAAAGCATTAGGTATTCAGTGGAAGTTACACATGGCCTATAGGCCCCATAGCTCAGGGAAAGTGGAGTGCATGAACTGAACCCTCAAGATTACGTTGGCCAAACTCTGTCAAGAGACACAACTACCCTGAGTAGATATGTTAAGCATCGCCTTGTGAAACAAGCCAAGATGGAACACGTGACCAGCCATTGGATGGTGCAACAACGTCCACAGGACCCGCTGAAGATCTGGCTCAGACTCCTGCCCCCTAAGAGAGATTGCCCATGAATCTGGCTGGACTGAATAGGACCACTGGCCTGGACTCTTATAGGAATAGTGACAGTCTTCTTGGGAATTGGACTTGGGGCCTCCGCCCCAAGAGACTGGACTAGCTTGCTTCTTGGTAACCCTTTTCTGGGTCTATATGGGGTGCCTCTGTGTTGTTCTTGGTTGGGGTTCACTGGGGGAAGAATGCTGTTACTATGTAAACCAGTCAGGAATTGTAACTACCAAAGTCAAAGGGCTAAAAGAAAGAATCCACAAGAGAAAACAGGAGTTAGAACAGGCTTGGGGCTTAGCTATTGCCCCTAGCCGGGCCTCTATCCTTCTGATGGTAACCATGGGACCCTTGCTTGCTCAGTGCAGTTATTAGATTGATAGAAAGGTTGATGCCGCTGTGTAAACTAATAAGTGCATCAAAAGGGGGGAATGACAGGGAAAAACCCCCACCCCAGGGCCCCATGGCTAAACTCACTGTCGATTAGATACTTTTTGAATCCCACTGCTGATTGGATGTTAAAGCTTGTTGCTGATTGGATGTTAAAGCTTATTGCTGATTGGATGTTAAAGCCTGTTGCTGATTGGATGTTAAAGCTTGTTGCTGATTGGACGCTGTTTGAATCCCACCAAGGGTATAAAAACTGGAAGAGAACAAGGAAGCAGGGCTCAGAATGCCCCTTTAAGCCCGCCGGCAGAATAAAAGCTGCTTCTCCGACTCTGTGTGCCACTGGGTTCTTTCCCTGGTCAATCGCTGTAACACTAGCTGTAACACTTGCTGTTAACACTTGCTGGAACAGGACAACTGGGTAAAACTTTGAGCTATTAACTAAGGTTGTTTTCAATTGCACTCTCTTACACCCATTAACCTTCTTTCATTTCCATTGCCTTTATCGCCATTCTGCCAGTGCTAATAACTTTATTTATAGTCTACTCTCTGGAGAACAATTGACTCAGCCAAAACACAAGAGACAAGCTTAACACATGGAATTTGGAAATCTGTCCTGAAAACCTTGAAAGTCGAGACTTTTAAACAAATAAACTAAGGTTTTGGGAGAGAAGGAAAAAAATATAAAATCACACATTTTGATCTAATAACATTTTTTTCTGCCCAAAAGAAGATACAAGCCTGACCACAGGTAGAAAGAAGAAAATCATAGGAATGTGATAAGAATTTTGATACCATCAGTCTACAGAAAGGACTCCCACTTTTTGCAGCAATGCCCAGGGAGAGACAAAGGGGCCAGAGAATCCCCAGGAGAAACTGCAAATGCATCTGCCAGGGATACTGTAGGAAGAATCTCAGAGCAAATGAAATGGTCACCTAGTCCCCTATTACAGCCCTACAGCTCCAAGACTCAAGAAGTAGCACTGGCACCCGAGCTGTAAAGTAGCCATCACTGAGTGCTGGGCAAGTGGACTAGAGGCCGCCTTCCATAAGGCGCTGCAGTGGGGTGCGGAAGGCATCCATTCATTTTCATCCAGACGGAAGCAGCTCCAGAGTCACTGGTGGCTCTGGCCATGCCTTATTCCAGAGGCAAACTGAGTGTGGGCTGAGCTACAAGGGTATAGTGTCTGGGGCGGGAGAGGGGAGGAGTGCGGGACGCGGCAGAGACAGAAGCTGGCAACAAGCCAGTGGAGTTTGCACATCTCAACAGACACCAGCCTGTCATGTCTGTAGAAAGACACTTAAAGACACTTGTCCTCAGGGTTGAAACAACTTCACCCTCCCCCTCACCAACCCAGATCGCTCCGCAGAGAAGAAACAGGAAAGAAGAGGAAGAGCCTGAAGAGAATGAGATGATCCTCACAGCAGCCCCGAAGGACAGGCAGTGCTGCCCTCCTTTCACCAGTGAGGGAGAGAGGCACTCAACAACTCGCTCTAGGTTAGGGTTAGAGTTGGGACTGGAACCCAGACCCAGGGCTCCGGGGACTGCTGGCTCATCTTCTGCTTGCACTGTCTCACAGGTGAATAGCAATGGTGGCAACACCTGGATTTCCACCAGCTCCTTACACCAGGGACACTGGAATCTCTGCCTTCTATCTCCAGATTTTGCACTATAGTTTTGGGCTTGTACCCTCTTGTCTCAACTCTGATTTTCAAGCTTCATGACCCCGTGGTGAGAATCTTTGCCTCCCTTTACTGCAGAGGGTGCCCCAGGCCCAGTTCTCTGACTCCCACTGCACAGAAATAGCACTGGTGCCTCTGTTTGCTCCTGCTGGTCTGTCAGCTCTCAACAAAGAAACACGGTCACCCAGCCACATTAGCGACCAAAGCCAGGCAGGCAAGAGGTAAGATGAGGCATTTTAGATAATGAGCCACCAAGTTTTATTAAGAAAGACACAAATGTCTAAACAGCCATGATACAACAAGCTTGAAGAGGGACCAAATTTATTTCCTGTGGTTCCAGAGGTCAGGTCAATTACAAATACGTGGAAGGCAAAAAAAGGAAAATATATGGGTTTTTTAAGAAAAAATGTTCTTAAAACTGGAATCAGGTAATAAAATAACTGCTCTGAGGAGTTTGGACTCTATATATAAAAAGCATTCCCCAAGGCCTAAATGTCTCCTATCCCAAGGGGATGCGGGCTGGGGGAGGGGAGGAACTACTATGGGACCTCTATAATCCCTAATTAGATATTTTCCTAGGCAGAGATTGGCAAATTTTTTCTGTAAAGGACCAGATTGTAAATATTTTAGACTTTGTGGGTCTTTAGTCTATGTCAACTACTCATCTCTTCCATCATAGCTAGAAAGCATGACAGACCATACATAAACACGTGGGTATGGCTGTGCTCCAACACATCTGTAGTCATGCACTGCTGAGAGACAGGTAAGTCATCTGAGAGTGTCTCTGGGCTATGCTGGGTGATTTTGTCATTAGGGAGCACTACAGAGCGTGGTCACACGTACACAGTGGAACAGCCTGCTGTGCTCCCAGGCTATGTGGTGCAGACTGTCCCTCCGGGGCTGCAGTCCTGTGCGCGGCGACTGTGCTGGACCCTGCAGGCAATTGTGGCACAGTGGTGAGTATGTGTGTATCTAGACATATCTAAACATAGAAAAGGCACAGTAAAAATATAGTATTATAATCTTACAGGACCACCGTGGTACGGGCAGCCTGTCCTCGACTGAAATGCTGTTTTGCGGTGGCCGTGACAACATTTAGAACAGAAAGCAGGCTGCATTGGGCCTGCAGGCTGCAGTTTGCTCTAGGCACTTCCAAGTCCCCCCGAGGAAAAATAAACTTTTTCTAGATAGTTTTGGCATCACCACTAAAGAACTGTGAGGACTGTCACTTGTCTCTGTTGACTTCCATCTCTTCCTCTGCAAGCTGAGAGGCTGCATCAGAGAATAATTGTATTTTTTTCCACACTGACACCTAATGTTTTGATTCCCAAGGCCCTGGGTCTCTGGAGGCTGCCTGGTATCTATGACACTGGACATCGCGCAGGATGTCAGCAAGCACCCTCGCAGGGCACGCCAGCGCGAGACAGGGCGTCCAGGGAGCGAGAGTCGTCACACGTCCAGGCCTCTCCACTCACACTCAGAGCTTCTCCTCTCCCCTTCTCCAGGGACACATAACTATTGAGTGGCAGCTTTGAAACTGTGTCACCAATTGGCTTTATCAAACCTTCCATGTGACTGAGGATGGTCCTTCCCGACATGTGAGGTGGGACAGATCGCGCCACCGCTCAGCTCCCCAGACGGAATCCCTAAAAGAATCATTGGTGCAGCTAAAATTTAGGGGACCCCCCCAAAAAAAATATTTTAGAAAACAGTGGCTAAACTTTGATTAATTCCTAATCAAAAACATCTCTAGCCTGCACAAACCCTGGGCTGTCTCGAGTGTTACATGCAGTTATGGAATACGGAAAACAATGTGGCTGGCAAACACTATCTCCTCTTCTCTGGCATGGGGCTTGTTCTCCAAACCTTACCACCTGTTGAGCTACTTCATACCTCACCTCAATTTAAAATAAAAGATGAGTTAAGAAACGTATTCCAAATTTTAAAGTGTGTCCAAAAGGCCTAGAGGTCCCATCTGAAACTCTTCCTTTTCCAGAAAGCTGACTTCAGAGACACGAGAGATGGGGGCAAAACTGTGCATTCTGCACTCCAAGATTGGTATTTTGGAGCTTCTAAACCAAAGATCCTCAGCAGGGTTCAAGGGCTGGGAGCTGGTAGGTGTCCCCCCAGTGCAGGCAACAAGAAAGTGCATTGTCTGTAGGAATTGAAAAACAACATGAAAACTAATGAAAATTGAGTCTGCTTCTTACTACCACCATGCACAGGCAACTCTAAACAATGTCAGCGATAAAGTACTCCTTCCTACGGTGTGAATGGTTCCCACCATACCGTCACCCCATGCCAATGGGCGCAGCACTGGACGTCAGCGTTAGGGAGATGTTTAGTGTGAGCCAAGTCGGTGGACAGAGCCATTGTCAGACTCAGGAGTTGCACTGCCCCCTCCCAACTAGACTACCAACAAGGTCTGGGGAGCGAAGGATGGAGGGCTCAGATGCATAGAATGTTAAGCTAAAGAGTCCCTTCAAGACCACCTAGGATGATTCTCTTACTCTATGAGAACTGAGATTCATAGATATGAAATAACTTAAGAAAGATCATGCAGCTGATTGGTAAGGAGTTGACGTCACCGAGCCTTGGCACCTGGACTCCCAGCTCACCTGTCTTTCTGCTACGCCTCTGAGTTCACCGTGATGAACAGATTCTCCTAAAACTACCCATATTTAAATGTGGAGGGGGAAGGCAGTTCTTTACTACAAGGAAACTTGGACTATAAGCCTTTGCTGTAGCTGTTCTTTTAAATCACATCACCCTGGCAGGTAGCCCCACACTTGATGGGCTACAATGACTTGGTTTAGTTCACATTCAAATGACATATGATTTGTTCAAGCTTCATTTCCTTTTCACCTCTTTGGGCCCATTTTCATTTTATGGTTGACTTATTTGGCCTTCTAATTTTTAGGGACTTTCTCAGTTTATTATACTTCCTGTTTCATTCAGTCCCTTATCCTGCTCAGAACAACCATACATATCACAGCCTGAGAAATAGAAGTTCAAGAGAAAGTAATTTGGTTCAAGTCGACTAAGGAGACATGGGCAAAGGAGCACCAAGAACAGCCAGGTCTCAAGGCCTCCCACTGTTTGGCCCTCTTCCCTGGGTCATGCTAGGCCTTTTAGCCACTAATGAATTCAAAGTCATCCCGTTTTCCATTTCCTTTCCACATGCTCTTAAACAAGTCCTAGAAATGTCTCATAAAGTTGTATTATATTCATTTATCCGAATCTATATTAAGTTCCTATCCAAAAAACCACACTTGCATTTCCTTGTGTTCCAAAAGTCTCATTACTGGTTCTGTTCGTATCTGCCTCTGACTTTGCTTCAAAGCCAGCCTTATGCCCGGGGCCAGCAGGCAGAGAAAAGTCCATGTGCACAGCCCAAAGCTAAGCCTAAATCCAGCCCTCAGAAAGGGTCGTCCAGCTCACCAGGTCCCCACTCCACCTGAAGTTTCCGCCCATGCTTCCCTTTGCCCAGCAACCAGAGTGTTCTGGCAATTAGCTAGTTCAAAGCCCTCTCTCCTCATGGACACATTTTATCGGAGAACCCGAGAAGAAGACACTATCTGCAACGGCAGGAATCTAAAAACATCTGCATTTCATCCCAAGCTGTCAATCTTGCTAACTTATTAATAACAGAAGGATGACCAAAAAACTGGATAAAAGGTTATCAACTCCTCTTCTTTCCTCCCTAGCGTCTTTCCAGTGGTCTGATTGATGCCAGATTGCTTGGCAAGGGATAGAAGTGCTATTTTTAGTTGGCTCTGTATCTGAGGGACTTTTATTTCTGCTTGTGAACCTTTATAAATATTTAAGAGAAAGAAAAAGTATGAATGGAGGAGCATGTGTCCCCACAGATATCCATCAAAGCTGTCTGTGGGAGTTATAGACGTGTGTGTAGCTGGAGAGCTGTCTGGAGCTGCAGGGCTGCGTGTGTGTGAATAAAAGAAAACTCTCAAAGCCTTGGAGAGAACTTCAAAGCCAAGAGGAAATCAAGGCTCATAAGGTGCACACGCTGGGATCTTTGTCCAGCTGCTTCCCCTCCTTCAGCCTTTGTCCTCCAGTCATGGGCCACGTGCACACACCTTCTCCCTCCTGGGAAGGGGACTGCTGAGTGGCAGCAGAGTCCCAACAGTTGGACTCCAGTCTTGGGTCTTCCCATGACCACAAATTAACAAGGCACTTCACCCACTGGGCCTCAGGGTCCCGTGTGCAAGATGAAGGTCGGCCTAAGCCCCCAATCTAAATTGTACTTATAGAGAATCCTTCTTCATTATTATGACCTTCATCCAAATTTCTACCTTCATTTCAGAAAAATCTTAAATGTCTTGCCTTTTGTTTTCTTGTATGCCACATTAAAAAGTCAATTCAACAAGCATTTCCTGAGTGTCTGCTACCCAAATACCCAGTCCTGGCACATGGTAGAAAGGATGCTCTGGGAGGACCGTGCTCTCTGGTGGAGACCCTCCTCAGCTTCCTCTGGTACAACTGCAAAAGGCAGCAGATCCATTTCTTCCTTCAGGAAAGAGCTCAGGTGGATCCAAGTGTTAACCAAGATTTTACCCACCCTACCTGTCCATCTCAACAGAACTAATTACATACCCTGCAGAGCCAGGAAGGAGAGGGAGGCCACCCACACATCCATTCAATGGTTCATTCAGTAATGTTTAATAAGCACCTACTAAGCTAAGAACCAAGAATGCAGCATCAAGGGAGCATCAGCCACAATTCTCGCTGTTGTGGAATTTACAATCCAGTTAGGAATTGCAGGCATTGAAAAAAATTATTACAAACCTGATAGGCATGCACAGGATACCACAGTGTGGAGCCCATGGGTTGGGGGTGGGGGTTTCCAACCATCCAGTACACAATGTCCCCTTTACTGATCTCAGCACATCCCTGTAGGAGGCTACAGACACTTCTTTAAAAAGCATCACAAGCATCTGGAACCAGCCCAGGAAATTCCTCCTTTCTTGCCATCCTCTCCCTGCATATACTTCAACTTTCCTGAAGGTCCCACTGGCTTAGCTCTGTGTCTCAGACCTCTGTCTCCATCCACTGCATGTGATGTGTCCATTCCTTTAAGTGAGCAATTCAAGCAGCCACCTTTGTTCAACCCCTGGACCAGCCACACTGGCTGGTTGCAGCTGGCAGAACAACGCCAGCCTGCCCCTTGGCTTGCCAGCCCTCAGCGTCCCGTGGGAGAAGGCAGTGTGGCAGTGAGAACACACAAGTGTGAGGCAGGAGTGTGAGTGTGGCCTGGGCCGGGGAGGGGATGGTGCGAATGCTCAGAGGAGATGAGAGTCCACAGAAACCACCTCGGCTCACTGCAAAGCCTTTGGGCAGAATGCCAGCCATTTCTGTGACTATGAAGTGCTGAAGGGGGAAATGAGAGAAAGAGACTAACTTCCTGGGACTCCTCAGCAGCACAGACATTGCAAGCAGGGACAGTGACCCTGTGCACCTTGCCGGCTCCTCTCACCTCCTCACTCGTACGTGGAGCCTCAGTAGCACAGGCCTGCCTGAGGGACCCTGAGCCCACCCCGCAGCAGCACATGTCTGTGGCTTCCCCACACAGTCCCCACTGCCTTCCCTCCCAGAAAACTCCTACATTCTGTCACAATTGCTATTATGGCATCTCCTTTGAAAATTCTTCCCTGACCACCACCTAGCACGAGAACAGATAACTTCCCAGCAGCACCTCTCTCGTGGCACCTGGCAGTTTACCAGAATGAGGTCCTCCCCTCAGCAGGTATTTCCTGAGCACCTTCCACATGGCAGGTCCTGAGACCGGTTTTTGTCTCCACGGGGCTAGGAGGACGGAGAACAGAAACCGCGCCTTTCTTCTAGAATAGTGTGTGCCTGAGTCCTCTGCCTAGCACATATTAGGCACCCAGCAGGTGCCCAGTGGATTGACGATATACTGTGGATTACCTTTTGAAAGAGCTGATGGGCATGAAATTGGCGGGAAGAAGAGCTGAATTGAGATCTAGGGAATGAGACTCTGTGAACAATATGGAACTAAATTTGATTAAATGGGTCTTTTGCAACAGCATAATTCCATTCCAGAGTGGAAGCCTCCACTTCAGGCAGCTAGGCTCTGGTTTCTAAGTTTCCCTAAGGGATCCCAGACAGGGATATAATCTATTCCACAAGCCCTGTCCTCTTTCCCCTTTTGGCCTCTGATTCTCGGCATTGCAGAAATATTACTCCCAGAAATAAACTGACCTTTTGAAAAGCAACCAAAATCATGCATTCCAGCTAAGGACAATGAACTTCATGTTTAAAAAAGTGTAAGCTTCTGTGCCAACATAATGAACTTGTTGGCTACTGCTATGTTCTCTCAATTTTTAGATAAACATAAATGTGATTCCCAAACATGTGTTTTAATAAAAACATTTTGCATTTTTTCCCTACCTTATCCAAATGTTATTGGAAGTCCAGTGGGATAGTTATACCCTACTTTGTATCTTATTTTAAGTGTCACTAAGACCATAAAATTCCTGTTTCAGAACTGTGACTACCCTCGATGACTTGTGTCATCCCAGACAGATTTGGAGGTGAGTGCATGTGATAAAAATTTAATTTCCATGAGGATAAAAGTAGAAGCAAAAACACAAAGCCCTTTGTTTGAGCTGGATTTATACATTCATCATTAATAGCAACAACAATGGATATTGGCACAGTACCTGACAGTTTTCTAAAATGTACTTCTTGCTATCCTATGTGGTCCTCCCAGCATAGCAGGGAATTGTTTTATTACTACTGTCACTGTCTGTATCTTATGGATGCAGAAACTCAAGTTTGGAAACATGACAGGATTTGCCAAACGACAAATGTAAAATAGGTTTTGGAAACATGCAAGGTGTGGCAGAGTGCCCCGGCTCCAGCCAGACGACACTTGGTTTGCTTCTTGTCTCCCCCACGGACAAGCTTTGCGGTCTTTGACCATAACAGCTGCTACAACAAATTGCTCTGGTACAGCGTGCCAGTCAACCTTCTGAGCACTTGGCATGCCTCATACTGTTTAATCTTCATAAAAGCTGTGAGTTAAACTCCATTCTCATCTCCACTACAGCTGAGGAAACTGAAAGACAAAGGGATGAGACACTTACCTGGAATCTTCCAACTGATCAGTGGAAAAACAGGATTTGAACCCAAGAAATTTGACACCAGACCCTAACATCCTAACCACGGAGAAACTCTTTTCCTCTCAAGTCAGTTTGCCTTTCTCAGCCTCCATATTCTCATCTGTGAAAGAGAGGTAATAGTACCTACTTTGTAGATTATTACAAAAATTAAAAATAATATCCATCAAGTAACTAGTAAAATTCCTAATATGTAGGGAACTCCCACCAAATTTTTAGATTTCACCCACATGATATGCTGGGCCAGGATTTCTTATTCTGAACCTAGACAGGGGTCCATAAATGATTCCAGAGAAAATGCAATCCTCCTAAAACAGCGTCCAAACTTCTATCTCTGTCTCTGTCTCTATCCCTCGCTCCCCGCCCTGTGTGAGAGTACACACATTCATTTTTTGGGGACTCTGTCTACAGCTTTCATCAGACTCTCAAAAATGCCCAGGCCCCCCAGAAAACATTAGCACCACTCAAAATTAGCACCACTGCTGGATCATCTTGAAACAAATCAAACACTCTCTGACTCTGTTTTTTTCATGTGGAAAATCATTTAAATAGTTTCTCCAGTCAACATCTTCCGCAGAAATGCATTTGCCAGTTCAACTTACATTACTCAACTTTTAAGCATGGGCCATAAGGAGATCTATCTTTTTAGGTGGGTGTAATAGAGTTTGAGAACTGAAGGAAAGGAACATTTCCCATATTTCCGTCTTCCTCACCCTCGGCTGGGTAGAGTCTCCCTGAGCGTGCGAGGGTGTGTGTCCCACGCTCACCAGGAGGGAGCAGTGTCCAGGAGGCCCCGTGGCCATCCCAAACTGGCTGCCCTCCGCTCACCGGGAGGCAAGGTGCATGTTTATCCTGTTCTCTAATTACCCTCATCACAGCCAGCGGCAGACGACCGCAAGCAGCTTTAAGCCTCAGGACACTTGGCACCCATGCAGCAGGCTGCGTAGTCTTCAGGACACCTGCCTGGTTTGTCCCCAGAGCAGGCCCCATCCTGGC
Source organism: Cheirogaleus medius (assembly GCA_008086735.1). NCBI lineage: Eukaryota > Metazoa > Chordata > Mammalia > Primates > Cheirogaleidae > Cheirogaleus > Cheirogaleus medius. The sequence continues at coordinate 1,258,401 of VBSM01000335.1, read as the reverse complement.
CCACCAGGGACTGGGCTCGGCCAGGCTAGTGGAGAGAAGCAGGTGGCAGGAAGTGTCCTGGCCCCACAGCCAAAGGGCTATGGGAATGGACAACTCCAGGGAGCCCCAAGCCTCACACTGTCAAAGGACAGCAGAGGCATCTGATGCCGATTTATATGAGGTTGACAAGACGTGCAAACCAGCCCTATTTTTAGTGAGGAGGTTGGCGGTGTGATTACAAAGAGTCTTATTTAATAAAACACCTACTCCAAGAATGCAAGAGTAAACAAAGGCTGTAACCAGTGTGAAACTGCATCTCCACTCCTGTTTCTGCACTTGCTTTCTCACCTCTGCTCATCCGCTACTTCTGCTCTCTCGCCGGTTCTGCCACTTCCTTCAGCGGGTGCTCCGAGAAGCACAGTTGAGCCTGATGCACTCAGTGAGTCCAATATTCCTGAACGAAATCGAGTTATGACATCACCTTGATGATGTCAGGTGATGGTGTGATGATGGTGTGAAGGTGTTATGGTCCCTCATGGGTTCTAGGGTGATGTGGCCCCTTTGCAGGATGGGGGATGGACATATAACACAAAGAGACAAAGAAAG
>VBSM01000335.1:1238822-1257716 GCA_008086735.1 Cheirogaleus medius | reverse complement strand
TCCTAAGATTAATTCTTAAGCTGCACAATTATATGGCAAGTCTGCTACACTAGGGGAGTGCCTATAAGCCTCCCTCCAAACCTCTTCCTCTAGACTCTTCATTAAGGCCTTTCCATTTCAGTGTTTTATGCATTTTAACATTAAAATTGAAATTGTTCAAATTTATCTAGCTTCATCGACGGCAGTCTCTGACGTCACTGCATCATCTGTAAGCTGTGCCATGCAGGGCATTGTTTCTAAATGGCCCTCCCTATTTTCTAACCTATGACATGATGTGTCATTTTTTACACATAACATTGCAAACTTTTAATAATAGTATAAGTTCCAACAGTAATCGGTGGAGTCTGTTAATCAAGTTTGTGGTTGTTTTTTTTTTTACCTGAAACTCTAGAGAACGCCTAATGGAGGAGTGAATAAAACTTCCCAATTATGATCTTCCAATTCGCTTCCCACTCACCACCCGCTCACCTCATCTCCCCTCAGGGACACAGTTCTTGCTCTCCTCCCACACGTTCCTGACCTTTCATAATCTGAGTTCTCTCGGGCCACTGATGGAAACCAACCACCTCCAAGTGCCACTCCTCTGGGGACCTCTTCCAGCCCCGCCTCTGCGAGCCACCGCAGAGAACACTGCCACCACCCCACAACCCCCTCACTTTCCTGCCTTCTGTGACCCAACTCAGCACTGGCTGCCCTTCCACTTGTTTTGGCTTTTTTATCAGCCCATTTGGTTGAAGATTTTATCTTAATCTTTCCATCACTTGTACTAATTATGTACAATTTTGGTTCATTGTTCATCTAATCATATTGTTAAGTGCCCATTAATGCCAAGGCTGCTTCCAACAATATGGCAGACTAATTACCCAAAAACCTCCCAGATACAAAATCCCTAGAAATGCCCTGTAAATATACAAGAAATAGTTTAATTAAGGGGGAAAAACATACCAAGAAACAGGAAAGTAGGAGGAAAATCAAAATCAGTATGAAAGGTGTTAAATAATCCTGAGTCTGTCTTCTCTAGAAAAATCTGAACCTACATTTCTGACTGCTACTGTTTTTATGACTATGTTATAAAAACCTTCAACTCAATATGCTGAGAAAAGAGCTAAATGTATTCCTTCCAAATATTTCCTCACATTTCTTCCCAGCCTAAGCAAGTGGAATCACAGGTCCTCTAGTCATTCCCAGATACTAATGTGTCCATAGGATTAATCTCCATTAATTCTCTCCATATCCTAAGTCCATGTGGCTGGGCTTCTGTCTGGGTTATCCTGTGCATTCTCCAAATCCTCTGCTGATACCAAAGTCCTTCTCTGATAAGCAGGGCCCTGACACTATCTAGTTCTTACCAAACCCTTCCTTGGGGTCTTCTATGCCACGGCAGTATTACTGCAATGATGCTACTATGTCATTTGGGGGCATATCACTTGACTAGAAATATCTACTGTCACACTGAACCTACAGCTTCAGATCCCTAGCCCATATCTTTAGCCTGATTATTATTAATATCAGCAAATTTAGCAACTTGAAAGACTGACTGCCAGCTGCACACCTTTTATTCTATCCCAGAAGAGAGCATTTCCCACAGATAGGGAGACACCTTGAACCTGACCTTAAACTTTAGCAACTGCTAGGTTGCAGGTGTGTCTGGACATACATATATCTGGTGTATTGGAAGTGTGCCTACCTACAGTTTATTTGCATGAGGATCTGATGCGCATCTTGGGAGAAAACACATCTTGGGAGAAGAAAGAGTTAGGCAGAGTATACTGGCCAAGAAATAAAGCCTTGGTCATTAAAAAGAAGGAGCAACTCATAATTTAACATAATATCAATTTCTCGGTTATCCCTCCAAGTCCAGAGCCCCCTGGAATCCTGTGAGTGGGCTCTGGGTGCAAATGGTGTGTCACCTGTAGAGCTGACATGAAGACTCAGCTACAGGCTACTGATGCTGTGACAATTACCAGACTGAATTCTTGGCTGCCATTGTGGACATTTAAGAGTGAAAAGGCAGGTCAGGCCTGAGGTCAGTGAGAGGACTGGTTGGGAAGGATGCCACTCGTTCTCACAGCAATCCAGGCCCGGGTCCAAGGGACGGAAACTGTGATGCAAATCCAGCACAGAACAGGAAAAGGAGGGAAGGGCATGAGATGAGAGCGGATCCGGGGAGAAGCAGTGGGTGTAACAGTAAAGTGTCAGGATGTAGAATCGCACAAAGACTCAACTACAAGGAGTTCGCACCTCCTCCCTTCCCCCGGGCGGGGCCTAGCTCTCACTAAGATCTACCAGCCTCGAATCCTCCCCACTGTCCCTGCCCCCACCCCTGCAAGACAGGTCACGAGGAAGAAGTCGTGGCGACGTGCTGGAGTCCAGGATCATGCTGTGACGAGCTAGTGTGGCCCCACGCACACCAGCCGCCACCCCATTCCGTGCAGCCTGGCCCAGCCGCTAAGGACGCTCAGTTAATCAGCTCTCCTTGTCAGTCTTACACGTCGTCTCCTCCTCCTTTTCTTTATCTTTATCTTTATACCATGGTCAAAGGTGTGTTTTTCAGAGTCTTTCTCTCCCTCCTCCCTCTTTGTAAGAATGAGGTGCACATCCTCATATCTCCTGAGATGACTCTTGAAAAAATTAAGCATGACTCTTGGAAAATCAACATTGCATGTATACAATGAAAACTACTGTAACAGCCTGCTTTAAATAATGAATAAATGAAATGAGTAATCAAGACCAACAACAAGGTGGAGACAGAATAGAGGTGATTCTAGATATGTAATTTCTCCCCTCAAGCAAAAGGAAATTGATCTCATATTGAATTATAACCATTTGACCCTGGCAGAATAGCTCACTGTGCATGTGACCCAGTAGAAATGCTGGGTGGATGACAGATGCAGGCATACTGTGGCTTCTGGTCATAACTCCAGAGAACAAGTAGACTCATGTGTTTCCAAGCACCCTGGACAATCCCTTTGCTCTCCTGGGTTCTACCCCCTGCATCTTCCCACTGGGATAAATGGGTCGTATTACGACTACACAGGTTTTAAAATCACCTGTCAGAAAGTATCCTAACTGTCATCAGGCACAAACTCCTCTTTTGAGATGTGTAGAAACTAGGACCCAGGGACAAATTACTTTCTCCAAGGTCACTATCTAGTGTGGGCAGAAAAAATTCAGGACTTCTAAGTTCAATTCTGAAAGTTTTATCTACAACGTATGAAGGTTTCCTAACTTCCTCTAAAAAATAAGCAAATAATTACTTTAACAATAAGGAAAGCCAAGAAAGTTGTGAAACTTTTTAAACATATTTATTTGCCATAGTTAACTTTTATCTCCTCTCTTGCTCACCTTCATAATCTGAAAGTGTGCTCCAGAGGGAGATGGAAAGAACCGTGTTCTCCATGCCTAGATGAAGTTAGAACTCTTCATCTATCTTATCTATTTATATCTTTGTTTACTTTTTCCATGCCTCTATAGATAGTTGGGATATAAAGATGTCAGAAAATCAGTGTCTCTGAGAAGCATGCCCTACATCCAGGAAATGAGAGAAGATTACATTCATTCTCTTTAAGACATTATCTTATATGTACATAAATATAATTGATTCAAGATGCTCTTACCATGATAGTACATTTTGAATGGTAATTGTGCCTTGATTTCCAGCACGTTTGTATCAATAATCTCATTTTAAAGTCACCAAGGCCTTTTGTTGCTGTTGCTACTGAAAGCTAATGCTAGAAGTATTGTACCCATAGGAGGCTCTTAAAAACCGTTTTTATGTAATTAATATTACCTACACCAATCAATTTTTTCCTTTCTGCATTACCACAGTATAGACAATTTTCCTTTCCAATCAGTTTTTGTTCATGAATATGAACACATCACATTTTAGGCTCTACTGAAGTGAAATGCTGTCAAAATAAATATACTTTTTCAAAACCTATCCTCATTTCCTCTCTTCCCTATTTTCCTACTGCCATAAAGATTTTCCTCCTTTTCGTTAAAGTTTTTGAGACTTTATTTTCCCTAACATATTTCTAAATTACCATCTTTACCAATGTGACTATTTTAGAATACGTCTCTTCTCAATTCTTATAATCTTATATATCTCCCTCCTCGCCCCACCTTTCAACCTTTCTGGCCAACTAAAGTAAAGCTTTGTCACTACCCAAACTATCTTGTCATCTGCAAGACTGGAGCTGTTACCAGGGTTCTTTCTGCTGCTAGAAAGAGTTTAACAACACTTGATTTGCCACAGCCATACAGCATTTGTATCTAGAACACAGACTATCTCTCATTTCTTTTTTTAATATAGTGTGGTCATATTGTCATCAACAACACACATTATTTTGAGCACCAACTTTGTATAGGAACGCAAAAGCTATGAGACATGGCACACACTACCTGAAAGCCACAGGCGGTGTGTGATTCAGATCATGGGCAAGCCATGATGGATAAAGCGTTCAGAGAAATCTTACCTGCTTTGGTCAGGCTGGAACTGGCCATGGAGAAAGGAGAAGACAGAGCCAAATGGAAAGAAAGAGGGAGATCGTTCCATAGGTTATTTCTTGCTTTAAAACTTAGTTTTATAAAATTGATAGATACATAAAATTGTTCCATTTAAAAACTTTCAGACAAGATTGGGTGCATTCAGGGTGGTATATAATGTATTTGTGTGCACTAAAGCAGAAATTTAAAAACTTTTTATGTTAGCCAGTGAGAGGGCTCACACCTGTAGTCCCAGCTGCTCAAGAGGCTGAGGCAGGAGGATCACTTGAGCCCAGGAGTTAGAGACCAGCCTGGGCAACATAGGAAGACTCCAATCTCAAAAAATAAAACAAAACAAAACAAAATTAAATTAAATTAAAAATTCATTATATTAATTTTATGGACATTAAAAAACATAAGCAGAGTAATTATACTTGGCATACATTATATACTTTAATCAGTTTCTTAGTTGTAGCTGCCTCTAAAATTTTGTGACAAGTACTTTTGGAAGGATATATATTTTATTAAGTCAGTACTGTTATTTTTAATTTTGTCCTAAAGTTTCCTACAAACTTCTTAAAAGTTGAATTTTTGTTTAATAAATGTGAAATTACTGGCATTATCAATTGATTCTTCTTTTAGATCGTATTATTTTTTATTGATAAAACATTCTCCATAGGTGCTCAGATGAGGTCAGAGAAAATTCTGCTAAATGGGGGATATTCTTAACTCTAATTTTTCATAAGGAAATGTGCAAATGTTTCAGCCTAAATATCATCGAAGTTTCTGCTTCTGGTTTCCATCCAAATTACTTTCTTGAACAAATATTTTTATGGGCACCAACTCTTCCAATAAGATGTATCTATTTACAATTTTTTAATGTTTCACGAAAAGCAAATACTGCAAAATTTTAAGTCACCTTAACTTCATTCTATTCTGGTAGAGAATATAAATATATCTAATTAAAGATAGAAGTTCCATTAAAAGAATCTTCCCCAAAGTAGACATATTGCAATTCCCGTTAAATTTCGGAATGGCAGCTCCGGTTTGGAGTCTCAGTCTCACTTGATCAGGTGCCCTGCATTGGTAATTAAAGTCAGTTCTTTCTCCTGTATTTGTGTTTATTTTCAAGACCTCCCTGCTTGCAAATTTTGTTTTTAGTAATCGTAATTTTCTGAACTCTTCAAAAGCTAAAATTTTGTGGTATGCCAATCATTAACAATTTTAATAAAAGAGTTCCAAATGATTTGGACCAAAACAATTAAAACTCAGAGAACTTATTTACCAAAAAAGTTCGTTAACTTTATAGAACATTTGCATCGACTTACATAAGGCTTAACCATTTGATTGATGACGGGTAGAACAGCGTATACTTCTTTTTATTTATAGTTTTTTTATATTCAAAGTCAATTTCATAACAAAAAATTTTAAGTTGAATTATTTTAACTAAATTTGAAAAATATTGTCATAAATATTGTCAACAATAGTTTTTATTTTGACTATAGAATATTGTGGCTTATTTGGATAGACACATGTAAATAATGTGCTTGCCACTAATTCCATATATATTTCTATTCCATATGTTTCTTCACTTAGTAAGAACATCGATCATACCATAATGGTTTGTGCCACCAAACTTTAAATTTGTATTATTATTAATATATATAATATATATAATTGTATTATATTTATTATATAATAATATATAATTTTGTCTCAATGTTGAACATCTTAACTGAACTTGCAATATTATTCAAAATAATGTCAGAAATTTCACTTTGAAAGAATGAACTTCCAAAATTTTACTTGATTCTGTGAATGAGTGGAAAATAATTTTTGGTATTATTTTAAAGGACTTTCAATTTGAAACATCTGGCTGTCTTTTGTAACCAGAGTTCTTGAAGAGAATTAAGCTCTAATGTGGAATGGAGGCATCCATTGTATGTAACAAATAAACTTTTCTGTACACACCTGAAAATGGTGTTAGTTATGTGCTCTATTTGGCAGAATTGAGAATATTTTGTTTTTGTCTTTCAAATAACTTTTCTGCCTTCTGTCGTTCTGATAAGAAACCTGATTGAATATGCTACTATAAAAGTGGCAGCATTTAACTACTAGTGAATATTTTCTTCCATAAATGGAGCCAATAAAATAACAGCTATTACTTCAGTTTTTGTATATGTCCACAAGAAAACTTAGAATAAGAAATAAAAGAAATTAATTCAAAAAAACAGTCATTTTTAAAATGTACATGAAGAGTTAAGCTTCACAGCAATATATGTAAACACACCTTCTAGAACTACAGATATTAAATCATTGTCTTGAGGCCCTGTCTTCTTAAAACAACTACCAATTTTCCAGTAGATGCTGATGCTTCCTCAGCAGATCTGTGTTTTCTTGTCTTCATGTGGTCAGGGACAGCCCCACCACCTCCAGGGAGACGGTAAATGTAAACAAACATTTGGTGCAAATAACACACTCATCATCAACTTTCTTGGGAATGAAAATTTGTAACTTAAATTTTTATTAAATAGGCACTTTGATTCCTTTTGAACTTATTTCTGTTAAAGCGTTTATTGAAAAAAAAAATAAAATAAAAAGTAGCATCACAAAACAATAAAACAATGGTTGTAGACTTATACCATACTATGGCGACAAAATCACCATGGTGAAAACATTCACACTGCTCCGTTCTCTACACAGCCCTGCTCGGCTTCTAATGTAGTTCACGTACACCTAACAGAATTCCCCACGTCTGCCATCGATCCCGCCGCCAGGAGGCCCGGCAGCTTCACACATCTTTCAGGCAGTGGCAGGAGCCACGGCAAGGCCACGCCACAACTCACTGGCAAACCCAGAGGCCACAAGCACAGCAACTTCAAATGCTTCTCCCAGCATCGCTCAAGACCAGAAAGAATTAGCTATTCCACACGGCTTGTACCTGAGCACATTTTATCAGTGAGCACCTGGCATTTCTCCCTTGAAACGGAGGCATTAATTAGTTGAATCTAGAAAGACTAATCTAACTACATGTTAAGCCGAGACCTCCTTTCACCGCACGAGTCTCTCACAGACTCGAAGAGACCACAGCAGAAGCCTTCCGTGCAAGGCGGAGGCTGACCAAGCGCAGCCTGACAAAGCGGTCCTGTTGTTCAGCCACAGATGCAGAGCAAAGGTCCGGCCAGCAGAACTCCGGGCAGCAGGCAGAACCTGGACCCTGACGTTGAGACATAGGTTACGTCTATAATGAGCAAAGAAAATCACTTAAACAAAACTTTTCTTAAAAATAGTTAAATGTCCAAATTATTATGTCCAATAAAGATCATAGTTTTTCTAAATAGTTTCTCTATTTTAAGAATGAAAAAAATCTCTGCTAAAATGAGACTGTGTATTCCAGATGGCTTTACCATGCATTAGGTTGAACCAAATGAAATTGCCTTCTTTGTAGTTCAAAAAGAGTTGACTATCAGTAAGTTTGTCCAGATAATCCCAATACTTTGAACCACTCTGCAGTTGGCAGAAGACATGTTGAAGCTGAAGAGTAGAAAGAATTTCAGAGAAACAGTAAGAGTGAAGCATTAAGAAAATATGCACATTCCAGCACAGAGTTAGAACATGGAAGATCAATGACTAGAAAAGTTATACAAAGGTCTTTGCTTTAATTATGTTCCTAAAATTTTATTAAATTTTTTTGAGCAATATTTACCCTAAAATATTCTCAAGGGGATATGAGTTCGGAAACCAAAAAGAAACCAGAGGTTCATGGAGGATACCAGTAATTTGTCTGGCACTTTGCGAAGTGAGAAAGAGAATTGAAAACTGAATGGGACTGATTAGACAAGAAAAGAAAGAAAAGCAAGAATAGATTCTCAGGGAAGATTGGGCCTTGCCCTGAGGTGTACCAGTCACGCACTTAAAACCCTTTAACATCAAAACCCTGTTTAACACATGCTAACGCCCAGCTGGATGTGATTTCCAATCCTCCTCTTAATTTTTCTCAGGTGCTGACCTTGTAAGGACCCAACTGCACGAAGCTCGTGTCATGGCTGAAGCTGACTGACTCTATGCCATGGTGTGGGATTTATTGCGATAGTGAGTTATGAAGGGAACAGTCTTATTTTAATTTAAGATGGCAGGGCAGCATGGGAGACTGGGGACAAAGAGTACTGGCCTTGGACCTATTATCGGTCATGGCTGTGCCACAAACTAGCTATGACAACGGACAGATCACCGCCTTTCTTTAGCTTCTACCTATAACCAGGTCTCTGACCAGTTAGACACCCAGGTGATGGCCCTGTGCTATTTTCCTTAAATTAGGACAAGGCAAAGTTAGCAGACTGCTTCTGTTCTAATGTTTGTGTTCTTAGGTGGCTCCCAGGGAAGGAGAAAAAGAAAGAGCAAAGTCCCAGGAATCTTTAATTAATATGGAAAAAGTTTACAAGACCAACAGAGGCAGGGCAGGGGCAAAGCATAGCGGTTGGGAATTGGGGATGAAGCTGTATGTTTTCCAACGACTTCATACCAAACCTGCCTCTGGGAGCTGCAGAAGATCATTTAAAGAGTTTATTTTTGCTTCTTGCTGAGATCCGTGTGACTGAAATTCAGCCTTGGTTTTTTTTGGTGTTTTTCTTTTTCTCCTGCTGTTTTTTTGTTTGTTCAGGACTGAGCATTTGAGAGATATTTCGACTCTGAAAAAAAAATAAACAAACTGCAGGGTAAAGTCCCATGTCTGGACATTTTTCTTATGAAATTTTGGGGGCTTACATATTTGAGAAACTTCAAAGCATATGTTGTTAATCACTCTATTGGCATTTCATTAACATTTACAGTTCTGACTTATTAAATCTAAATGAAATCCTTATTGGAGACATTTAATATATAGCCCAATATGCTATGAGTAAAGTGTCCAAAAGGATGGAGAAAATTAATTTCCATGTGTGTCTTTCAGGGCAGCTTTCTTTTCATGCAGGCTAGCCTCCAGGAGCTAGAAGATGCCACTCTTTGTTTGTTACCATGCAGATAATTCACCTGCCATTAACCTGCCAGTGAATAGGGATATTAGAGATACTAAATGAACCTGCTTAGAGATACTAAATGAACCATAAAATGACTGTCCAGGCCTCATTTTATAGAAGGAGAGACAGAATCATCAAGGATATGGGATTTACCATAGGTCATTTGGTGGCTAGTAACATGGTCACAGCTTCTGACTCTGGCTCATGGTTTGTCCCACTACAAAGATTAACTGATACTCCCTTTTGGAAGTTGCATTATCAGTGTAGCATCCGCATTTGCTGTGCAACCCTAGGTCCCGAAACCACTTGCTCCTCACTGTTTTATTTTTCTGTTAACTTGGAGATTTTCACCTTTGGTTGAAGGTGGAGAGTTAGAACAAATGAGTTAGTTCTTTCTAGGAATATATTAGAGATAGCCAAGCAGAAGGGGCTAGAGTCAGTAGATTTAAGAGAAATTAAGGATTCTTTCTATGGAAACTTCAAAGATCAGAATATTGAGAAATATGAAGTTCTGGTGCTAGCAAAAGTCTGTTAACATTAACCCAGCCTCATTTTCACTAGGATCTTACAGTCTTTTAGACACCGTTCCAAAATCAAAAAACTCTGAAACCAAAAGTTATTTTTAGTGAGTCACTAAAACTGTTTTGGCAGCAAAACTTGATATAAACTGATACAAGTGTATTTATAGACTTTATTTATCCTACTAAGTATGAATATTCAGCAAATATTGATGCATTGTTTAAAGGTGTGTCTCCAGACCCTGCTGGGGTGTATGTAATGACATAGGCATTATATTACATTTCTAAGATTCACAAAATTTCAAATTACAAGACACATCTGGCAATTTGGGATTTTGCATAAGAAATTGTGGACCTATACTGTATGAAAGTTGTGTGCTGCTTTTAGAGCCTTGAGAAAATCCAACACATGATTTGTGGCACTCAAGTGAGATGATGTAACCCAATTTTGCATCTTGCATCTAGGCACAGAGCCTGTTTTGAGTGGCAGCATCTGTTATATGTGCAGAGCATGTGTTCTGTGCCATACCAAAAGTAATCATGTTGGCTTTTTCAAAGGATGTTTGAGGGAAATTCTTTCCAAGAATTGAAAAGCCCCATAGCCTAGATCCAGAAACAATTCTTGTGCTTGGAGCACACGCATAAAAACTCATGAGCTGATGGACTCAGTAAATACAACAGAATTCACCATTACACTAGTAAAAAATTTCCCAAATGATGTTCCACGGAAAACTGTCTTGAGATGGAAAAGAAGGCTGCAATCAAAAATGTTTGAGAATGCTATACATACTTTATTCTGCTTTTGAAAACTGACGATGCACGTTCGTTGTTACATGCTCTGGAAAATCCTGCAAAAGCAATAACACACACACAAAAATAACTGTTTAACTCATTTTGACCACAAAACTCATCATTTCTGAAAGTACCTCATAACATCCCAAGGTTCATTAACATTTCCATGAAACAAACACTGAAAAAATTACTTGCTACCCATTGAACGTTGCTAGCAGTTCTGGGTTCTCTGGCATTCCCAGATTGGATGACAGACAGAGAACAACAAGGAAACCAGGTCATGTAGGAAAGATTAGAGGCACTTGCATGGGGGAGATCAGTCTGGATAAAAGACAACTTGGAACCTTCTGATTCAATCACTAATTATTGCTTTCACATGTTTTGATTGATACCTTAAGAGGTTCCTTCTGCAGCTAGAGAGATGAAACAAGGTCCTTTATGTAAAATTTTCTGGTTGGCATATTTTAGTTGAACATGTTTTTTAAAATTATGGTAAAATATACATGCAACAAAATTTTCCATCTTAACACTTTTTAAATGTACAGTTCGGCAGTGTTAAGTACATTCACAATGTTGTGCAACCATCACCACCATCCAAATACAGAAATTTTTCATCTTCCCACACTGAAATTCTGAACCCATTAAACAATAGGTCCCCATTCCCTGACTACCCTAATATTTACTACCATTCTACTTTCTGTTTGGATGAACTTGACTACTTTATGTAGTCATTGGAATTGGCAAAAATATTTGTCTTTTTGTGACTGGCTTATTTTACTTAGCATAATGTCCTCAAGTTTCATCCATGTTATATAGCATGTGTCAGAATCTCCTTCCTTTTTAAGGTGGAATGATATTCCATCGTATATATTCCACCAAATTTTGTTTAACCATTCATTCTTCCATGGGCTTTGGGCGGCTTCCACCCTTCAGCTATTGTAAATATTGCTGCTGTGAACATGGGTATGAAAATATCTGTTTAAGCTCCTGCTTTTTTCTTTTTTGGGGAATATACCCAGAAGTGGAATTTCTGAATCCTATGGTAATTCTGTGTTTAAGTATTTGAGGAATGACCATACTCTTTTTCCACAGCAGTGACACCATTTTATATTCCTACCAACAGATGGCAAGGGCTCCAATTTCTCTAAATCCTCACCAACACTTGCTATTCTATTATTTTTGATGGTAGCAATCCTAATGGATGTGAGGCGGTATCTCACTATGGTTTTGATTTGCATTTGTCTAATGATTAGTGATGTTGACCATCTTCTCATGTGCTTGTCAGTCCTTGTGTATTTTCTTTGGAGAAACTTTAGTCAAGTCTTTTGCCCATTTTGTATTCAAGTTCTTTGTTTTTCTTGTTGAATTATAAGCTGAAGACAATTTTTAAAAATCATTAACTCTTTCTAAAGGTAAAATTCACTGCCTCTGATATAGCGAATTCTCATGATTCGAGGTGTTTGAACAAAAACCAGAATTATAGCTCTTTATTTATCTAATTGATTTCCTATATTAAAATATGCTTATGGTCCAGTTACTTGCATTAATTGACACTTCCACTTGAAACTCCACTAAATTGGAGTTTTAGTCATTTATTCAGCAAATATTTATTAAACACTCCCTATGTGTTGGGCCTGTTCTGGGTACTGGGGATGTAGCAATGAATAAACCAGTCTTAGAATTGAAGACCTTATCTTGTGACATGTGGGAGACAGAAAAGGGAAAGAGTTACTTTATTGGAACCATAAATATCTGCAAGATGAGAATTTCAGGTAGTGGCAACAGCAAGTAAAAAGAAGCTGAGTATCTTCATTAAACAGCACAGGCCATGAGCATAGCAGATCCGGGGGAAGTCATCACCTGAGTAAGCAGAGCATACAAATGCCATGGAAGGAATTTCGTACTTTATTCTAAAGATAAAGGAAAATCCATGGAGTGCTTTAAGCAGTGGAGGCACATGATCATACTGAGACTTTTAAAAGCTCAGTCTGCCTGCTGTGCGGAGAGTATCCCTAGCCCAGCAAAGCATGCCGCTGCCCCGGCAGCTGTCAAGTCGCCCTGCAGTTGTGCTGTGTCTGTTCCCGCTTTCTCCATTAGACTCTAAGTTTCTCGAAGGATAAATCCACGTAACATTCCCAGAGTCTAGTACACAGTAATTAAATGAATTATAATGCATTAAGTTGATCACCAATCCTCCCAATTTTGTGGGGTAAGTAAAATTGGTTTTAATATCTTCATTCTAAAGATGAGAAAACTGAGTTACAAGTGATGATGTCCCCAAGCTAGTAAGAGTCAAAGTCAAGACTGGAAACAGAGTCCACTGCAGGAGCCAGATGTTCCTGAATTCTGTGGGAGCCCAGGATTTCATCAATTTGTTTGTTCAATAAGTACTCATTGGGTTCTTACTAAGTTCTGGGCACTGTGCTAGATTCTAGGGATTCAACAGTGAACAAAACCAAAGACAATCCTACTTTTATGGAATTTGCATTCTAGATAACCTCAAGCATTCTGCATGTGTAAGATTTTACAATGGGATCCTCTCTATAATTCAGGTAAGGTACATCTTTAATTTGCACAAAGAGTAAAAGCAAAATATCTCCTAGAAATGAAAGCAGAAGAATCAAGGAAAAGTTGCTTTATTTTCTAGAAGCATATGTGCTTATGCTTCCTGAATTTGCCCTCTGCAGGTTCGTGTTGGCCAGCAAGACACAATTCCAGAGGAGGGACACAGCCCCAGAAGCTTGGCCCAGTAGCTGCTTCCAACAGGCACCTTCTACTCCCCTCTTGCCCCTCCCCCATGCCATGTCAGGCTGGTCTCAGGGCTTTTGCGCACGTTGCTCCCCATCTTGAATGCTCTCTCCTTTCCTTCCTATTGAAATCTTACCCATCTATATTAGTGAGCTCTGGCTGCCATAACAAAACACCAGACTAGGGGACTTAAACAACAGAAATTTATTTTATCACAGTTCTGGAAGCTGGAAGTCCAGGATGACCAAGTTCCCGGCAAATTCAGTCTCTGGTGAGGGCTCTCTTCCCGGCTTGTAGACAGCCACCTTCTCTCTATGTCCTCACGTGGCAGGGAGGGAGCGAGAAAGAGCATGTACGAGCTTTCTCTGGTGTCTCTTCTCATAAAGACACTAATCCTGTAGGATCAGGGCCCCATCTTTATGACCTCATTTAATCTCAGTTACTTCCTTAGAGACCCATCTCCAAATACAGCTATGCTGGAGGTTAGGGCTTCAACCCTAGGCAAAGGAACCGAGCAGGGAAGCACAGACATTCAGTCCATGACACCACTCTTCAAGGCTTAGCCTGCATCACGCTTTCTTGGCAAAACACGACTCAATCCAAAGCCCACTAATAAACAACTCTTTCCCAAACTCAGCGACACCAAAAATTGTTTTAATAATCCACAAAACTATTATGTAAGAGATTCGCATGTCAGTGAACAATGACGCTTTCTGAAGGAAAAAAAATCATATCTCAGACGTCATTAGAATCTGCTGGGACCTGGCAGTGTGGAGACACGTGGGAGATAACTAAAAAGCACTGAGTGAGTGAGTGAGAGATTGCTGTTTTCTGGCCGTGTTCCTACCTGGTGCTCTACTAGAAGAGGTGTGAACACCTCCATACGAGAGGGGCACAGTCCAGCGCAGCGGCGGAGCGGTGTCCCCGCCCAGCTGCCGGCCACGGCTCTGCTCTTCTGCAGGAAACATCAAAGGGCAGGCAGGACCGACCGGGCACACAGAAGCCGCCCCTCACTCGCTCCTGATACCTCCGACAGCAAAGTGCCAGAACAAATCTCTCTTCTGAGCCCGGAGGTAAATGTGGCCATTTATAGATAGAAGGAGGAGATTAGGTACGTTGAAAGGGGAAGGCTTTTATGCTTCACTTTTGATCCCCGCCTGGCACCCCCCAGAGCTGCCATGTGCCCCACACCTGATAAATACTGTTTTATAAATGGCAAAGAAGAGAATTTAAAGCCATAAATCTATCCCCACCACCCCTTGCTTTTTTATGAATCTAAAGGATAATTAAAACCATGCTCTAGCTTTGCAAATGAAACCTCGTCTTTCTGGCAGCCTCCATTTTAAATGGACATGAGGGGAGTGTCAGTGCAAAGGGCGGCCTTGGGCTGATGCTGTCCAGGCTGGGGGCGACAGTCGCTGGCCACGGAGGTCTGGGTGTGTCGGCATCACCCAGGGCTCTGCAGTGAGCAAGCCCTCTGCACAGCTCTGCCTGCGCTTTGAACTTGGTTCATGCACAGCAGTAATGAGGCCCAGGTCAAGATTTACTTCTTTTCAGAGAAAAAGGAAAAAAAAAAAAACTTTGTTCTTTGGCCATAGATTGCTCCTCCAAGCTTCAGCACTTCTTTTGGTTATTCGTCGACACAGGAAGACCGAGAGCAGGAACGCGAATGGATCAGGACCGCCAGAAAAACAGTGCGGGCACCACACAGCTGTTCATCCAAATCAGGCGTCCTCAAACTACGGCCCGCGGGTGTTTTTGCCCGTTTGTTTTTTTACTTCAAAATAAGATATGTGCAGTGTGCATAGGAATTCGTTCATAGTTTTTTTAAAACTGTAGTCCAGCCCTCCAACAGTCTGAGGGACAGTGAACTGGCCCCCTGTTTAAGAAGTTTGAGGACCCCTGATCCAAATCATCGCGAAGGCTACGGGCAATCAAGCAAAATTCTTGTGATGCAGCTGTAGGTGGAAAATGCATGAAACAAAATGTTTCTACATCATGACAATGAAAAGTAAAAATAAATCATTTTTACAATATATTTTCAATTATCAAGCGATATATGTGCGCATGGTTGGCATAAGAAATAATAACAGGCTTCCACATGAACGGCCTCTGTCGCCTTCCCGCCTACTCTCCAGCCTGCTGCCGAGCAAAGTCTTTTAACTATTTTCCCGATTTTTTTCTGGGAGTTAATGCCATATCTTTATAATATATATTTTTGCCTCTACTTTTAATTCATTCATTTTATACATTATCTTTTGAATTCCCACTGTGATAGATTAGGATTTAGCTCACACAAACTCACTCCACACCCATATCTCTTAGTAAATAAAAATTACCCTTTATTCTTTACTGCTTTATAATCACTCATTATTATCATGCTTCTGTTTCTTCTTTCACCAACTAAAGGCGTACCTTTTAGCATCCTTCTTCATCCCTTCAGCTCTCAATTCTTCTCCCCTCAACCTTCTATACTTCTTTTATACTGCCACAGCTGGTGGCGGCTACACTGTATTCCATAGCCAACTTTCACTGCTGAACTGATTCTACAAGTTGAAAGTCAGGCAACCCTGACTGTTATTGTGACTGTGTCAGTATTTTGCACACAGCAGAATTAAGTAGTGTTTTCATGATTATAGTTCTTTCTTGTAATGCTTTATGCTTTTGCTGGAATTTCTAGATGACAGTTTTTTAATTTTTTTGCTTTTTTCATAATTTAAAATTTTATATCAAAAATCCTTCACATTCTCTTTTTATATAATTTCTCCTGCCTAGGCCCGTCTGTCCCCCTGCCTAGTCTAGAGCTGTGTCCTTCGGGCCTTGTGCATTGCTCCTGCCTGGATTTCATTTCACTCCTTTCTGGAACAGTTTCACTGTCTAAATCCTATGTCTTCTTTATCAGATTACTCCCTGGCTTGCTGCAGCTGCAGCAAACACACATCCCTGTTTCCTTCTAACAAGATCCTGCTTCTACTCCAGAATTCCACACTTTTATGCATCTCCTGAAGTTCACCAAGTCAGTTATGCCAGTCTTCCACCTTGCTACTGATTGATTGAAGAGTGAGCATATTCTTCATTCTAGACAATTAATCTCGAGGGAAATTTTGTTGAGGAATCTCTGATGAAGTCTTTGCTTTAAATTTTTAAAATATCCATAAAAAGAGAATGGCCTTTATTCCTCTGGTCATTATCATATCTGTACATAATATTAATTTGCAAAAGCAATCCTGCAACGTAAAGAAGGCTATCCCAAGAACCATGCAACTCACCAAGAATAACAGAACAGAACTACAGGAAGAATTTTAAATTTTGTTGACATAATTGAGTCAAAATTGTAGCTATCCAGCCTAGACTCCTTATTACGTGAGATAATAAATGTTTTTGGGTGAGCCAGTTGAGATGGAGCTTTCTATTCTTGCACTAGGAGAAATCTTATCCAACACAGGCATTTCTTCAAGAAGCTTCCTGAAAATGAATGTGTCAAGAGAATTTTCTGAGTCCTTAAAAGTAAAAACCAACAACAAAGTATTTACTACAACAATTTAGTGATAGTTTGGTTGGTTGGGTATAGAATTCTAGGTAAGAAACTCATTTTTCCTGAAAAATATAATGCAATCTCTCCAATGTCTTCTGTCTTGTTTCTCTCTCTCTCTCTCTGGGCTTTAAGTCACAGTCTCTCTGTGACTTTACCATGTATTTAAGTATGGCCTTCATTCATTCATTGTGCAAGACATTCAAATATTGTTGTAACTGAGGTGTTTCCTTTGGATGGTTAAATTAATTCTTTGATATTTCCCCCTTATTTATGCAGTTCTCTCTTTCTGGAGACTTGTTGATGAGAAATTTGGCTTCCTGGATTGATCAGCCATGTCTATGACCTTTTGTCCTCATATTTTCTATGTCATTACCTTTTAGTTACACATTCTTGATTTCATAGAATTTACAATCCTTTTTAAATTTGTTGTATAAAATCTTATTTTTAAACAATAAGAGTTCTTTATTCTTTGATTATTTTCCCTTACCATAGCATCTGTTCTTGTATTACGCTATATTTTCTCAAATGTTTCTGTTTTTTATATTTAATGATAAAGCCATTAAACCTTGATTGGATATCCTGCTATTGAGCTTTGCTATTATGTAATCAGGCACAAACTGGACATTACACTGGGGGTCTTTTAAATGAAAAGTTATGGAAGTCATTTCTCTAGGTCAGTGGTTCAACAGGGCTGATTTTTCCCTCCAGGGAACATCTGGCAATACCTGGAGACAGTTTTGTTTATCACAACTGAGGAGAAGGGGACGCCACTGGCATACAGTGGGTGAGGCCGGGCATCCTTCTAAACCTCCCCCAGTGCACAGGACAGGCCCCAACAACCAAAGTCCGCCAGTCCCAAATGCCAGAATTGCCAAGGCTGAGAATCCCTGCAGTAAGGCCGTTGAGGTTTTTTACAAAGAACCCCCTACACACATTGCGTGTTTACCTAAGGGGTTAAACATCTACTTCCTTTAGGCTTCATTCATTTGGGAAGAGAAGAGGTGGTTCTGTACACAAACTAGAAATTTCTCTGGGTTCAGCCCCTATCCCCCTCTCACACACCACATTTCCAGTACCTGAAATTCTCTGCGGTCCTAATGGACTGATGTAACTCCATTCCCATGTGTTATTGCCCATCCATGCCATCAGCTTGTTCATCTGTCACCCCCCGACATGCACTTTCCATCTTCTAGAAACTTGTCAAAATCTCTGCTAACGCTGCCTCTGTTCTCTTTATTATTATTGTTTTTATCGTAAGTTTAATGTGCTCTGAAGAAAAGAGATAAATCCACACAGTCAGGCCTCCATCTTTGAACAGATTCAAAGACTTAATTCATTTATTCTTTTATTATTTATTTAGCATCAACAGTGTATCAGGTTCCAAGCAGGGTGCTACGCACTGGGCACATAACAATACATGAAATGCAGGCCTGCTTTTAAGAGCTCTGTCTGGTGGAGAATTAAGGAGAAGGCATAACAGTATAGTATACTATAAAGAACATGGGTTTTAAACCAACACACTTGGGTTTTAGTCCCAGCTCTATTTACTGGTTGAGTGATCTTTGGCAATGCAATTCAAGCCTCAATATATAAGCCTCAATTCTTTCAAAAAAAGAATGGAAATAATCATAATATTAACTTCTTCAAAAGATCACTGCGAACCTTCAATGAGATAGCTCACTCAAAAACACATTATAAAAAGCTGGTGGAACACAGATTATACCAATTCATTTTGTGCTCTCTGTTTCCTTCGCCCTGGCTGGGCAAAGGATCTTGACTGTAATTAATATTTAGTCTTTTT
>VBSM01000335.1:1208638-1231768 GCA_008086735.1 Cheirogaleus medius | reverse complement strand
AAAAAAAAAAAAAGAAAGAAAGAAAGAAAAGGAAGTTACCCTTTCATGACAATTTGCATAGGGAGAAAGGGAGCTCTTTTAGATGGAGGGAGGAAAACAGTCCCGATAGGAGCCGAAATCCCAGGGAGCAAAGCAAGCAAGTGAATGCTGAGCTCAGAGTCAGCTGCCCTTTGGCCACAAGGTCGTCCCCGCAGCCTCCCACACACAGCCCACGGGTCCACGGGGCACGGCAGCCCGTGGGAGCAGAGGCAAGTGTGGTGTCAGTAGAACTCACCTCCTTCAGCAACTGGGCAGTTTGAGCTGTACTCTGTGGGTTTCCCCAAAACTGGTGTCCCAAACATTCTCTGTAAGGCCCAGAAGGCTCAGTGGCTCCCTAAGGAATTTCATTGTCCTATTGGACTCATTGATTTTTAGGATATTTCAAAAAACTCATCAGCCAAGGTCCTGAGGTCCTGCCAGGCCATGATTCACTTCTGGCTTGATGATCACTATTCATATCTTAGAGACCTTTCCCACTATACAGAGGAGTAACTAAAAGAATATTTACAGAGTTTTGAGTTTTGCCTAGTGGCATGGTAGTTTCACATTATCTATAGAAATTAGAACACTATAAATCCATGTGTATGTGTCAGAAAAGAAAATTGGCAAGATTAATAATTTCATTAAATGACTGCATTGGATTTTTTTCTGTTTTCAGTCTTTTGCTTTTGTGTCATGCTGGTACAAAGTGCATGAATTTTCCCTTGTCTACACCTTCTTGAAACAGATGGACGGCACGAGTCCCAGTGTTCTGACACTGCGGCCTTCATGTCCTTCCCTGGTCTGTGTCCCCACCACTCATCTGCGCGGTGGCAGCGGATCTGTTGAGAGCAGCCGGCACCAGGCAAAACACATAGCGTGCTGCTTTGCCTTCCGACCGCGGCACCAACTTTCCAAGGAAGCTCACAGCAGAGGGGCTTTGTGTTTCTGCAGAAGTGTTTGTTCTCTGATCCTGGAAAGAAACGAAGTGGGAGAAGATGGGGGCAAGAAGAACTGATGGTGGGGGACCGGGAAGTTATGAAAGGCCCCAGGCCAGTGTGGGGATAAGTGGAATATTTTTGAGAAATTAACTTTCAAAACCATTTATAAGACTGACCTCATTCGCTCCTAAAATATAGATCTTGTGTCTACATTAAGCAATAGATAAACAGAAGGAGAGAAGGCCTAGCAGAGAAGCTGAGCTTTGGACTGGAACTGGAAGGATGAATCAGATCTCCACAGCTAGAGAAGAAAATGACAGCCAGAAGGAAAGCTCGCCCAGGCGCACAGAGGCACCGATGTTCTTGGCACGCACAGGGACGTTGCGCAGCATTACGGGCGGACTTTACTGGGTGTTCATGAAATCCAGAGGCTTCTGTCTTTGGCCAAAGGGTGGCCCACGAGGAGAAGAGGCTCTGTGGACGCCATCACAGCCCCTCCCCCTCAGTCAAAATAATTAGGAAGTCCCTTTCACTCCTCCAACCCTTGTTATCTCTCACCTCCCAAAACCGTGTATCACGTGCATGATCACACACGCACACCGCCCTGTACCGTTCACCTGCCTGTGCATAAAGTTCTGTCACTATAGTAAGACATAAGGGCTTTGAAGACAGAGGTCAGTAAGCAGCTCTTTTCCAACCGCACACTCTACAGTCTCAAGCAGTTCTAAGCACAAGCATATACTTAATAAATATTTGGTGGGTTGAAGTGAATGAGATCAGCTGGCAGGATAGACGTTGTGTATGCAAAGCTCTCCCTTGGGCTTCTTAGCTCTGCATTCACGACTTTGTTCCCAAATACACAAAATCTGGTGGAAGACGGTGTTAGCCTTTGTCTTAGTTCAAGAGCAAATGAAGGAAGATAACAGACACTGAGTGTCTACTAAATACTTCACTTGCACTAGTTTCATTTTATTTACTAAAAATGTCCCCGTGTCATAATAAACACATTGCGATGAACAGAGGCTGGGAAAGGCAGGCGGCCCTGGGAGGAGCACAGGTGCTCCACAGTAGGAGCAGGGCTGGTGTGCACATCTGCACGCCTCCCGCCCCCGTTGCCTCGGGCTCTGCACCTCCCTCCAGTGCTTCCTGGGAATCTGAGCAGCCTTTCATTTTACTAAAATGAAATTCCTAAAGTTCTCCTTTAAAATGAAATGTTTTATCTCCATTCACAAAAAGAAAAAATTTCCTCTGACCAATGGAAAAAATAATCCATTGCTGGCTGGCTGGCAAGGGGCCCAGGCGAGTGGGCCGGGCTGTGAAAGAGAGGGAGACAGATTCTCATGGAAAGCAACTACTCCACCCACTCATGTTTGTGTTTCTCTGAGGTTAACCCAGGGCCCCACCGCCGCCCAGCACATCGCTTTGGTGACCGTTCCCACCGTCAGCATCCAGATAGCACAGAGGGTGAGGCATTAGAACCTTATCACTCCTATTAAAAGATAAAGCCTAAAATTCAGCCTTTATCAATAAAAGCTTCATGCACTCCATTCAGCGCTCACAAGGAAAGCAGACAGAATGTTTCTGATTCCAGCTCAAGTTAGACCCAGGCAGCATTGGCCTTGCCCATGGAGCCTTGAAGAACGTAATTAAAAACAGAGTGGTCTGCTGTGTTTTGATATTAGCCAGACCCTCTCTTTAGGAAATATACGGCAATAAAATGGATGAAATGGGAGTGAAATGAATGAAATCAACATCCTTTCTCAAAGTCCACCAAATGCTTTGTGAAAATCCATGTTTCTTCCGTATGGACTGTTCACAGTTAATTTGCAATCTCAGCCCCATATAGCTCATCTACCCATTGATTCATTCAATGAATTTTTTTTAATTAAACAAAAACTCTCCATAAATTTGAATTGCACTAGTCACTGAAATATAAACCTGAATTAAACAAGATCCCTTATCTCAAGGAGAGGGGAGGATGAGAGATATAGACAAATAATTATTCTGGAAGGGATCTTAGTCTGTCTCTCCAGCTTAAGTCACGCTGTGATGAGCTCCCTGCCCCCACAGTGCCTCCACACTGAGAGCTACAGCCATCCTGGCAACTTGCAGCTTTGCAGACATGCCGTCCCTGCTCTTGCCATCGAGATGTGCCCTCGTTTCTCCTTTTCCATTAATCAGCCCACCATCCTCCCCTCTCTTCCCGATTAATTCTTACTCATCCTGCAAGGCTCCACTCAGATGTCAATTTAGCCAAAAAGCCAAAAATGGACAGTGACATCTTCTCCCCATAGGTTATGTGTCCTCCCATCTGCTCCCAAAGCAACCCTCAAATTTTCCTAACAAAAGCTTTACATACTTTACATTGTATACGTTATCTGTATATTTTTCTTTCTCCTCTACTATACTGAAAACGCCAACAAGCAAATGAGCCATGTAGTAATTGTTTTACAGCCTTAAGTGCTCAATAAATGTGGAAAGAAGAAATTGCTTGTTTTTGCACAACAAAAGGAGAGTTCAACTCCAGAGGAGGGGAGTGGAGAGGGTCAGAGCGGGCTTCACAAAGACTCTGGGGCTGAATCTTGAAGAATTAACACCAATTCACCACATGGACAAGTTTTGGGAAAATGTTCCATGCAAAGCAAACAGCACATACAAAGCCATAGAGAAAACAAATGTTCAAAGAAATGTAAGTATCCTAACATGGCTGAGGTGTAGATTGTGAAGATTAGTTTTATGCGTCAACTTGACTGGGTTAAGATCACCCTCACTAGTAGGGGTGGGCATCAGCCTATCCACTGGGGCCCAAACAGAGCAACAAGGTGGAAGAAAGGTGAATTCTCTCTCTTTTGGGAGCTGGGACATCCAACTCCTCCTACCCTCAGACGTCAGAGCCCCAGGGTCTTGAGCTCCGGGACTTACACCAGCCCCCCAGTCCCACCCCAGCCTGGGTTCTCAGGTCTTCAGACTCAGGCAGAATTACACCACTGGTTCTCCCGGCTCTGCAGCTTGCAGATGGCATCTCAGGGGGCTTCTTGGCCTCCATAATCATACGAGACAATCGCCATGATAAATCATTCCTTTATATAGCTCTATGTATCCTCTTGGTTTCTGTTTCTCTGGAGAACACTGACTAATATAGATTATCAAGTAGTAAAGTAGTAAGAGATAAGATTGAAGAAATAGACATGGAGTAGAGCGTGGAAGGCTTTGAATATAAATATATGAAATTTCATCCTATAGGCATGCAATAGAGAACATTTCTTACTGTTTCTCTCTGGCAGCATATGCATACACAATCATTCTAATAGTGTGCTAACACTCACAACACAACATGAAAAATGAATCTAGTGTAGGAAAAATAATCTATATTTTATTCTGAAAGCAACAGGTACAACTTTGGATTATTCACTGATTATCCATATCCCTACTTAATTCCAGGAACACAGGCAATGATGGAATTTATTTCACGGGGGAAATATTTTTAAGCTCCACCCCAAATTATATCATCAGACTCTGAGTTCCAGGCATGCATGTTTAAAAAAAATCTTCATAGGTAATTCCAGTGTGCACAAAAATTGAGAACTACCTAAGCAAACTGGAGCCAGGAGAACACACGTTCTCTGAATCCATTGTCCTGTCATTTGTCTTCACTGATGTGTTGGTTACTTTAAAATGATGGGTTTGAGCCTTGCAAAATAACTCATTTTTCTCTCACTCACTCTTTGTTCTCAAACTAGGTTTTAACACAATCCATTTGACAGAGTAAGGCTGCCTGGGCCAGACTGCCAAGGTCAGTAGCGAGAGCACATGCAACCCTGAGAACTGAAAGACGGATGAATGTTCAAAGGAGATGCGACTCTCGTTGGTGAAGAGCCACTAGACAAACATACCCCTGGGGCGAGCGCAGAGGTGTGGGACCAGGCACAGTCTGCTAATGTGACGATCACTGATGGACGCTGGCCAGCTGGCAGGCAGAGACCCCGCCTAGAGGGCACGCCTGACACTCAGTGCTTCCTCTGCAAAGACTGCCAGCCTCTGGCGTAGCAGGGACCCAGCTAATCAAGTTTTCCTCCACAATTAAAGTGAATCCTATCTTCCATTGTCATTCCTAAACCCTCCAACACTTTTGTAATATTCTGTAATTCTGAACCCCAATCAAGATGAATAATTGTATGGTTTTGAGTAGTTACAGGAACCACCAGGGAAATGTAAATCGAAAGTGTAATGAGACCACTCAACACCCACTAGGAGGGCTAGAATCAAAATTACAGACAATAACAAGTGTTGGTGAGGATGTGGAGAAAACTGGAACCCTTGTATATTACTGATGAGAATAGAAAATGGTGCAGCTGCTTTGGAAAAGTCTGGCAGCTCCTCAGAAGTTTAAACATAGTCACCAAATGACCCAGCAATTCTTCTCCTAGGTAGATGCCTAAGAGAAATGAAGACACACATCTACACAAAAACCTGTACAAGAATGTTTATAGCAGACTATTCATAATAGCCAAAAAGTAGAAACAACCCAAATGTCCGTCCACTGATGGACATTATTATATACATATAATGTATATATACATGTACACATATATACACATATACATCTATAGTCATATAGATACACATATATAGTCATATATACACATATATATTGTCCCATATATAGAGTACTTTTTCTACTATATCACAATACCATGTTAAGCAGTTCTGTTTGAATCACACATAAGGAGTTAAATTTACTGAAGTATTACAAAGCCACCAAATGAACTTTCACAGAAGACCTAAAAGAGGAAATTAAAGATGCAAGTAGTTTAAGAATATCTGTAGTTGATTCAGAAGCTTAAAACCAGTTTTTTCAAAAACTGTTGTTAAAAGTAAAATTTTGCCCAAAGGAAAAAATGTCATGTTCTAGACATTTACTAAATATTTTGTATGATTCTCTATGTTACCTTCAAGAAATTCTGACTCCAGTTATGTAGACCAAGGTGACAAGAGCCATTTATGTAATCATCTATAATTACACAAAATTCTCTCTTCAGCATATGGCACCCACTAAACACGACACAAAACAGGGCATGATGAGTTGATTCAGGCTGATGTCATTTCCACGATTCTAAACCAAGACTCTCCAAGACAGCCTGGGCCGCAAGTCCCAGGGCCAGTTGAAGACTGTAGAGAGTTGGCTTCTTGCTATAGCAGGAACCCAGACAGCTCAGCAGGGTGCTCTGCTTTAGATAGAGTGACCATGTGTCTTGGATTTTCCATGACAATCTTATTTTTATGTATTGCTCCAGAATGTTTATCATAATGCTCTCTTTCACAATCAGAAGTGTTCCACTTTCAAGGGTGAGTTATAAAATAGCTACCCTAGCCGTATGGAGTGTGCTTGCTCATTTAACAGTCGACATTCATGGAGCCGCTTTCACACGTGGCCCTGTGCTCAGGACTTCATAGAGGTTATTAAGCAGACCCAGCTTCATTCTGCGAAAGGTATTTTCTTTCAAAATAACTCTAAACCTGTCTGAATTCCAGCTTAACTCCATAGCAGACATTGAGTGGCTTCAGGAAATTAGTTTGTCGGGTTTATTCACATTCACTGTGAAATGGGAATAATTCCATGAGTTTTAGCACACCAGGTAATAAGTAATGGTCTAGGAAATAATTAGGCTAAGGAATTGGGTAGAAACTGAGTAAGATGCTTAAGTACAAATGAGGAATGGGTTTAGCAGACTGTGGATGGTGAGTGTCCAAATGAAGAGAGGCACCCCAATTTCTGCCTTATTGCTCATCTTGTTTTAATTGTACATATCTTCTATGTATCTTGTGTTTATAAAGTATCAATTCTGACTGAAGGGGGTTAGATGCTGCATTTTTTCCATACTTTGCTGGACATCTGCTGACTCTAGCAGTAAAGGGGTAGTAAGATGACCAAGAAAAAAAAATAATTTCAAATCATTGTGAATATTATCCTGTCAGTGTGAAATGCCATAACAAAACACCTCTATATTTTGATATCATACATTTATTTATTTGTTTATTTGTAGATGAGTGGTTTTGGTGAAGAAGGGCTCTTGTGTTCTTGGGTAGTGTTGGGTTTCATGCTTTTGAGCTCTTTCCCAACTACGAAAAGATCTAGAATCAATTAGCCTTTGTCAAGGCTGTTATAATTCAGGGTCTGGACTGAACAGATGATTATGTCATTGAATTGTCATTAAAGAAATCCTGAGTCATAGATATTCTGATTTTCATTTTGCAGGTGAGTTAACTAAAATTTAGAAAGAAAGAAGTGATTTATCCAAAGTCATGAAAATAATAAAGGAATGAAATAAAATGTAAACTCAGATCTTCCAACTTCAAGATTCGCTCTCTGTGCACTACAGTGTATGCCAACAACATGGTTGCCGAGAGCAAGAGCTGAGGTGAAGTGCCAGCCACCAGATGGACCATGCATATTTTTCATATTAAAATAGTTAAGTCTCTTGCTACAAGAATGGCTTATAAATAATAAGTTTTTTCTCCACATACTACTCTATTGCACATCCTTAGAAGTCCTGATTCTATTTTTAATTCTTTATATTTTTCTAGTTACTGAATCCCTGTATGATTAAAATAAGAAAAGCAAGGAAAAAAGGAAACTATTCCTTGGAGTTTCTTTCATGCTCTGTTCCCAGCCTGTGTGTGTATTTTCTGATGTGTTTTTAAAAGGTTGCATTGACTCAGCAACAGGATAGCCAGTTACATGACAGTTCATCTCTGGTTTCTATTACCCATGATTAATGCCAGGGATCGTGTTTATACCCTGTGTCTACACACCAGTTAGGGGCTCAGGGAATTTGGTTCTGGCTCTAATAAAAAAAAAAAGTGTGGGGGTGGGGAGTGTGGATGAGAGGGTCCACGTAGCTAAGCAGGGAGCTGCAGGCATTTCCCGGGCGGTGGGGTGCGGGCAATGGGCCCATGAAAGAGGGACTCCCGGTGAAAAGCGTACCCTTCCCTGTTCCTGACGACTGCCAGACTCCATTCAGGGACACTCTTAAGAGAACATGACGGAAGGCAGGGCTGAAAGCTGTGTCCTTGTCAGATCACACGGCGAACATATCATCATTCGATTAACAACCCCCTCAGCTAGCCACGAGTTCATTGCAACCTGAACTCAGCGCGGAGGATGCAGAGCTAGGGATAAAGGAATTGCTGGGCGATTGCGCTGGAGGGCACCTAACCTCATGCGTGTTCTCTGGGCAGTGGTCCTTTCCTTGATTTACGGAATAATTCTATCTGAAGGTTGGTATAGACCTTGATATTCTCCTCACCCAGCTCCCATTTTGTGTTTGAACATCTTCTATCACGTCTCACCAAAGATCACACCGGGTAATTCCAGGAATAAAGAACTCCTTACTTCCTAAGCCACTCCAGGCTACACTGAGGCAGCTCTAACTGTTTGCAAAACCATTATTCATTCATTTAACCAATGTTTATTAAATGCCAATTAAGTGCCCAAGGCCTGTTTTAGACACTGGAGAAAAGCAGTAAGCAAACAAACCAAAATAAATAATAAAAAATCCCTACTCTCATGAAGTTTACTTTCCTTATGTTAAGCCCAAACCAAAAGTTGGTCTTACCTCAACTTCTTCCCCATTGGGTATAACCCGGTCTTGTTGTTAGGGGTGACGAAAGTGCCTAATTATTCTCCCATGTAAATAATTAAAGACAATGACAGTGCCCCATTTTCTTTGTCTTTTCAGTCCCTCCAATTACCCTTAGTTACATGTTTTCAAGGTTCTTTACTACACTGGTTCCAAATTTCTAAACTTTCTCTGGTTGTTGCTATTCCAAAAAAAAGTACAATGCTCAGAGGTTAATACAATACTCCGGATGTGCTCTGACCAGTGCAGAATACAGCAGAGGCATCAAACCCTCGTTCTAGTTCTCAGCTGTCCATTAATACAACCTGAGTTTACACTGTCAATTTTGTTATCACAAATCACTGCTGACTCATATGAAACCCTCAGCTAATTTTTTCAACTGTGTTATGCTAAGGTCCATTGGAAATGAGTCCACACTAACCAGCAACAACCAAACCACCTGTGAAATGTTTCTGAAAAACAAGTTTGGGGTCCCTCAAAGAAGACTACATTAAATTTTTAGCTAGGACATCCAGGACTTGAGGACAAGTGTGCCTGGTGCCAGCCAGAATTCTCTTCCATTGAGTGAGAGATTGCAAATGTTAGTTATAAATGTCAAGTCTAAACCTAAAGTATCTGGAAACAATGAGGAAAGGGCAGCTCTAACTTGGAGCAGTATCTGCAATAATGAAAGTTAATACATTTTGAGCACCATGTACATTATTTAATCTTTAGAACAACCCTTTGAAGTGAGTACTAATTTTACCAGTACCTTGATTTTTGGACGAGAAAAACAAAACTTGTTGAGATTAATACCTTTCCCAGACAGATTTTAAGACAGACAAATTAAACTAAGACAGATTTTAATAGTGAGCAGAACTCAAATATAGATTAATAGACTCCAAAGCCCATACACCTAACCACTGTCATCATGACTTCTCACCTCCACTGCTAGCTGTCAAGCAATGTTCCTTGAGAGGGAAGGAGATGCATCTCCCCTAACACATCATTCTCCCTGAATCTTTTTAGCAAAGGTTCAACAATCAAGCTTAGAAACGAATATTGGCCCAACAGACCTATTAACTTGGGAGGAACTAGGCCAGCTCCTGCTGCAGGTTCTGAGAGGCAGGCATGCTGTCTAGGATGCCGTTGCAATTATCCTTCTGCTTCTGACCTGGTGAACGATGATGGTGTCCACCTCACAAGTCAAACAGGGGATTGAGCTTGACAGTAGATAGCACTATCCTAGCTCATGCCCCTTTCCCATAGTTTCCAACAGGAGCTTACTGCATTTATCTTACGATCTGACCCCTTGGAGTGGTCTTTAGCTGCACACACACTAAGGGTGAGCTAATGGACATGTTTTGGAGGCCACTTATCCAACGCACTCTAGAGTTAGACCTTGCCCACTTCTTCCAAAACATTCAAGGACCCTGAGATCTCTGTCTGCTCGGCACAAAGCCACAAAATCTGACTGCGCCCTGCCCAAGCAATAGCGAAGCCCTGAACACTCTCCTCTGATTTCAGGTAGCTCATGCTCTGGGAAGAGATCTTTCCAAGCCTGCTCAGCATACTCGATTAACTAATGATTAAGAAAAGGGAAATTCCAGATTCTTGCACAGTGAATACACAGTAAAGTCAGGCACAGAATCCCTCTCGTTTTCTCCTCTTCTTATGCAGAGACACGTATTTTCTTTTGTTTCTCCACCTATATATGAGAATTCACTTTTTCTTTCTTATTTTTTCTGTGCAGCTTTTATTCCTATTCCCTTTTTCCATACTCACCAGACCATGTAACAATAGAACTAGAATTATTAGTTTGCTGGAACTTTTTTTAAAAATTTTTTTCTCTTTTCTTTTTGAGATAGGGCCTGTCACCTGGCTACAGTGCAGTGGTGCGATCGTAGCTCACCGCAGGCTCACACTTCTGGGCTCAAGCCATCCTCTCACCTCAGCCTCTGAGTAGCTGGGACTACAGGTGCGCACCACCACACCTGGCTATTTTTTTCTTGTTTTTTGGCAAGGTCTCACTATGTTGCCCAAGCTGGTCTCAAACTCCTGGCCTCAAGCAACCCTCCCACTTCGGCCTCCCAAATTATTGGGATTAAGGGTGTGAGCCACTGCACCTGGCTGCTGAGACATTTCTATTTGATTTACCAAGAAGCCCTCCCTATGGCCAAAATAATTGGATAGCAATCAATAGTATAGCAAACGCAGATAAACAACAATATGCTTCTTAAGCACTTACATGGGGTTCAATTTATCTCCTTTTCATTCGATTTAAGATGGAATTCAAGGATTTTTCTCATGAAAGAGCCTCAGAGAACATGCCTGCTAAACTTGCTAAAGTCATAAAGCTAGGTTACAAAGAGAACATGGCTCTAAATTCAGTTTAGACCCAAAAGCATTGATATCACATATACTGACTCATTTATTCCACAGTTTTTCTTTTCTTTCTTTATGTGAGGCACCAGATAAGGAGCTCTGACAGAGTCTAACAGACTAGCCTACCATTGTCAAAGTGATCAACAAAAATAATAAAATTGGTGAAATACAACCCCTACAAAGGTCTATAATCACTGACCCACAAATTCGCTTGAAGATTGAACAAATCTTTCCACTTGAAAATTAATTTAGGTGGTAAAAATTCTCTGGATATCTAGAACAGCAAATCTTTAAGTCATCTGTTAGATGACTAATACCAGAGTACTGCCCTGTGAGGGAAAGAACCTTACAGGAGATGAGAAAGCCACAGAGAATTCATCGCAGACTCCAGAATCTGCCAGTTCCTGGAAGGACTGGTTAGTCCCAGCGGTGTTGCAGATGATCTAAGAGTTTCCCCATCATAAGGGAGCCTGGTGGGTGGTCTTGACAGCTTCAGCAGAGTTCAAAATGGTCCACAGGGGTACAGTCCATGGTGACAGCACTGAAGAGTGGCAGGTCAAGTAAGCCACATGTGGTTTTTCCTTCTGATCTCACACGGCATTTGACCCTTGCTCTATGGGACTCAAGTTCACTGCAGGATAAGGATGGAAAGATACAGGGGATACGAAAGGCCACATGAGAAGTGTCATGAGAAAGGGACAAAGGGCATGTTGAAGGACTTTCAAAGCTACCTCTGAATGAAAGTGATCAGGAAGAAGTAGCATTTGAAATGGATGTGGAAAAATAGGTTTGATCTCACCATAGGGGATGAGGGAGGAGGCCACTCCATGCAGACAGTGACTAAAGTCGGGGTATGCAAGGATGTTCAGGGCATCTAAAATTATTCAAATAGTTGACGGATATGTAGGGGATTAGAGGGAGTAAGAAGATGATCATATCATGTAAAGAATCACATTGCCTGTCATGTTAATTTTTTAAAAATTTTGTCAAATGAGGAAGTGTGATTTTTTAAGGTCTTCCTGTACAGGAGAATAAAAGAAGGGGAGTACCTTAGGCCTCCCCTTAGACTGTAAGCTGCTGGAATAAAAGGGAATATGTTTTATATCTTTTACATCTTCCTAGAACAGAATTTGGTTTCAAAAAGTCAGTAAAATTCAGCAAGCACAGGTATTAGTGATATAAAGATGATTAAGACAAGGTTACAGTCTTCTCAACTAGTGGAAGAGGCAGAGTTAGAAACAGTTGCCATCAACGTCATTTAAAAAATGATACAGTTATTCACAGGATGCTTGGAAGCACAGAGGGGCACTAAATATTTATGCTCGATAAATAGTTGTGGTCTAACTGTGTGGGAGTGTTTGGAGATCTAAAGTTGGCATGGGACGCACAAACACGGAGTGTGATTTTGAAGAGACCACCTAGAATCGCTTCATTTATGAGTGGCCCTGGCTCTGCCACTCGTCACTTGCCATGTGAACTTGAGCAAGTAAACTTTCTCAGAACCTGTTTGTTTGTTGACAAAGTTAGGAGCTGAATGGCAGTAATTTCTAAGTTTTGGTTTTGATAAGCTCTAATTTTAACATGGTTGATTTTATTGTAATATTTTCCTGGTCCCGGGCACCTTCCTCCATTGCCTGTTCAACTGTGGGCCTTAGAGCTGCACAGTTTGGGGCGCCATAATCCCCCCACCCCGCCCACCCCAGCCTGCAGGTCTTGAACCCCTCTTTCAGGAGACAGAAGCAGGGTCGGGTGGGACTTGGTAGGCTGTGTGCATGCCCTTGGGGTGTCTCGGGCTGATCTGTGGCCGCAGCAGCGCCGCACCCTCCACGCGGAGCCCAGCCTTTCTAGGGTGCCTTGGAGTCCCAGCGCTTTTCCCAGCCCCCGCAGACAGCTGAGCCACTGCTCCCACTGGCTTGCAAGAGAAAGAGACTTCTGTGCTATGTCTAATGTTATCTGGTCCATTTTAAAAATGAGGGTAGAATAGCCAGAGCTCCTCCCTCCAAGGGAAACCCTCACGGTGCTCTTTTAATTGCGTGACGAATGAAGCCCTGCTGAACTCCTTTCATAAATCAAGCAGACAATGCCTGGAACTTCAGGAGGGAATATGGAGTCAGAGAAGGGGGCTCTAAAAATAGCCTTAAAACATAGAAGGGGAAAGAGAAGAACCAGAATGAAGTCTCGGAAAAGAGTTCGATTTGAGCTGGCAAGAAAAATTGAAGAAGCATAGAAGTTTCTTCTTCTCAGGCTAGTTATTGTTGGCAAGCACCAGGGGTTCTGCTGTAAAGACCTCCCATGATGTGCAGCAGAAAAAAATTTTTAAAAAGATGAGAGCACGCTGGTGTTTTCATTTTAATTAGGGTTATTTATAGGGCAGAGATTGCTGTGTTTACAGGAGTGCGTTTTCTTTGTCAGTGGTCATCGTCAGCTCTTTCGGTCTTTTCATTACAGAAACAGAGAGGCAACCTACCCGCTTCTGGTTAGCACCCATCTGAGATTCCAGAAACTTCTGCTGAGTCAGGTAGGGATTGAGCTGAGTCTTAAGAAGCAAGAGTTCTGAGTCTCTGCCACTCTGCCCCAAGGAAGATGCAAACTGCTGACCCACCCTGGACAGATGTCACTGGGCAGGAAATCTCTGGCGTTAGCCTGCAGTCTCAGGAGACAAGGAAAAGAAATTGCAAATAAGTCTCCCAGTGCCCAAGCTGATAAGTCGGAACCTGAAACCACTCAGAGTAAAGCCCCCATATCAACCCCCTCCACTCCTCCAGGGTTCGAGAGAGGGAAGAAGGGCCCCTGAGTGTTTGCTGCTGCCTAAAAGGAGCACTAGAGAAATGAGTTGGAGATCCAAATGCCAGTCCCAACTCTCCCATGAGCAGGGTCCTGGACAATTCACTTTGTTCTATGAAACTCAGTTTCTTTTTCTGTAAAATGAAGAGGCCTGTGCTCAGCGATCTCCAGGAGTCTTTGCTGTTCTCGCACTTTCTGAACCAAGGAGTCCTGCGAGAAGAGGTGAGTGGTGCCCCTGTCCGTTTTCTCCAGGCGCCCTTGCCCGGGCCCTGGATTCTCAGCCCGCCCGGCAGCCTGTGGCTTGGTGCCCACGTCTGAGAAGAGGGGAAAGGGACGCGATGGCAGCTGGTCGGGTCTGCTCAGCGCCCGGAGACAGCACATGTGCAGATAAATAAATACAGGAAAACATCTGCGATGGCCCGGGCACCCCGGAGCACCTGAGCCATGGATTGACATGAGTAATTCTTTCTTTTGCTGCAGAGAGAACTTATGTGCCTTCAAGGGTAAGGAAGTTACAAATCATATTTATTCAATAAGCAGTTGCCCAAATTTAAGGGCATAATAAGCAAGGTTTGATGTAGAGGGTCAAAAACAAAAAAGGAAAGACTGAGCAGTTGGCTCCTCACCATACACAAAGCCCCAACTGTCCCCATTTTATACCAAGCTTCTTAAGCGCCTGACGCACACACCCCGCCCTGACCATCCTGTCCACTCAACGGCCTCTGAATACGCCTGGCCTTTGTCGTCTTGGGCAGGGTGGAGAAAAGAAACAAAGGTGAAGGATCAGAGGGAATGGATCTTGAGGAATTTATGACTAGCTAAATGAGAAGTGGGAGAAGAAATGAGAGAGAGAGATAAAATCCCCACAGGAAGAATCCGCCCCCCCTGGACAGGACGGGAAGGGTGACCTGGGGCTGCATGGAGAACCTCAGGGCAGACTGAGCTCGGCCCTTGCCTGGCCCTCCCTGCCACGTCCCACCTGCACCTCTCCCTCGGCCCATGACCTCTCAGCCACGCCTCCCACTCCGCTTCTGAGCATCCGTTTCAGTAAGCGAACAGCGTGCTCCCCATAAACTTACACAGACGTAAACAGTTCTTACTGTCCAGCTAACTACAGACAGACTTCACTCTCTGCCTCCTTCAATCTCTTTAGAAGGGAAAGACAAAAGGAATGATGAGAAACTATTTTTCCAGGGGCCCAGCAACCAAAGACAAAATCTTTGGATTTGGAACGAGGCTGAGAAGTGTTGGAAGAGAGATTAGCAATACCACGAATTAGCTTATAAGTGCTGCGGTATACACCCCTGCCGTAGTAAGGAGAACCCCCAGCGATTCCATGTGTTATTGCTAGGAACTCAACTTCTGCCAGCCAGTTTGCTTCCAGACCTTCCCACCTCTTTTGTGGTTCCCATATGCTGAGAAAGCCATTCTTTAGGAGGGGGAGCTGCTATCCATTCCTCAAGTTGTGCAATCATTAGTTTGCAAAACCAAAGCCAATTTCTTCTGCCCGATTTTATCTGACCCCAAACAATTAAGGGACCAGTGCTGGTCATTTGCATGGCATTTTGGATCCCAAAAAGAAATATGAAAAAGAAATCACTCATCCTTTAGGGATTGGCTGAAATAATCTCACAGCAATTTTTCAACTCAGCCCATAGAATGTTTACAAATCTCTTTTGACACTAGACACAGGCCGGTAATGATATATCTGTTAGAAATTGCCCAAAGGAGTTCAGTGCTAAAGTTCTGGAATTGGACCCAAATTTAAAAACATCCCAGCCTGATTTCCTTTCAGTCCAGCCTAATATTTTTCTAGTTCTTCTTCTTCTAGTCAACTTTGAAACAGCTGTCCTGTTGCTAGAATAATTTCTTTATTTAGTTCACAAGTTGGGGGAAGGGTAGTCTTACCCTGAGAAGCAAAGAGACTCACATATATATTTAGATATTCCTGTCTCCAAACCAAGGCCCTTCTGCGACGCGACGCCAAACATGGCCCATTGACCATCTAGGGTTTCCTTGTTGGCAACATTCAGAACTGGAGACCCTAACAGACATTAATAAGCCCAAGGACCAAGGGCCAATTTACCTTTTCTCCTATGTGGATCAGGGCAAGGACAGCTCTCAAATGTGCCCTGTTACATTTCTGTTTCTACACTTTTGATGCTCAGGAAGCTGAGGGCTCCATTCACAATCTCCCTGTCCCTAAGATGAACAACTATCTATTAATATACATCATTCCCCTTTTCTTCTTAGTCCAAGACTTCTTACATCTCTGAATCAGCTCTACACATCTGGCATAAACAAGACTATTTTTTAATTTGTTACTTCCTAGTTTTCTGAAAGTTGACAGATTCTGCCAATCTCAGCAATTCCTTAATTTTTTCTGCCATTGCTCCAGAAAAGAAAAGTTTAAGAAAATATTGTCAGATCACTTTTGCTAATCCTACTTTAGCAAGAAGATCTGCTCCATGATTTAATAAACTTCTAGCCTTTCTCTGTAACCCTTCTTTCTGATTCTTCCATTTTCCTTAGAAAGGAGGCTTTGATTTAATCTCAATTGTGTTGAGATAGATATTTTTCAGTCATTAGCTTTCTCACTACAGTGTTGGCAGCAAAGTCCTTAATTTGTCCCCTTATGTCCACAGTAGCTTTCAGTCTGGAGAGTGTTAAGGTGACGGCGGCAGCAATTGCAAGACAGCTCTCCGGCTGGTGTTCTGTTGCCTTTCTGTCTTCTAAGACTTTTCCATGCTTTGAGATTTCTTGATCCCCAGGAAGAAGGGAACCAAACACTCACTCTACGCTTCAGCCCCCACACACCTCACGGAATCATGGCTATACTGAGACACTACCCACTCGTCCTTCTTTCCTTAACATGGATACTGAGCTATTGCTTAGAACTGGGCCCACTTCCAACCATTAAGAGATAGGGAATTTACCTCAAGGATATATGAGTCTAAGTTAAACTAGAATAATGATAATATGGTTTCTCCGTATGTAAGTCATATCCCATTTCCACTAACTACCATTATATCAAACATCTCTGGTGAGCAAGATGATGTCAAATGCTCAGCTGAGGCACCCCTTATTTCAAGAAATGTTAGATAGATTTACATGCAAGAACACTTTTTAAAAAGTGGACAAACCCTTGAGATCATAATGGAATGTTGTTTGTGGAATAATACAGTCATCCAGGGGAATTTTCTTAAATTTTATTTTTGCTTAGTCCCTCCTCTACCATCCCTTATGACTCGATTAAAAGGATAAAGGCTCCACTATGACCTGCAAGACCAGGTATAATCTGGTACCTGCCTGTATCTCCAGTCTTCTCTACTACCCCCAGCTCTTTATTATTTCTTTGATGACAGTGACCTGAAACATAAAACGTCTTTCTCCACCACAGTCCCTGGCAATCCTTACACGTGCTGTTTCCTCAACCTAGGATGCCTTTTACCGTCTCTAGAATTTAAGTAGCCCCTACACATCCTTCAGCTTACAGAGATACCATATTTTCCAGAGAGAATCTCCTGTCATCTCCGGACTAATTCACTGGTGGTGAGCACCTGTAGCTTTTGTCCCCTTGTATCCATTCAACCTTCTGATAATAAACATATTCCACCCGTTCTGAGGGACCATCTTCCTCCTCACTCTTAGACCACATGCCTCATCGGCCGGGCTCCACGTGGCACAGGCTCATGCCAAATAGTGATTGTCATGGAGCTAGGCTCATTACTCAATCAGACTTTCTCTGAGGATGCTGGAATAAGAATCATGTTTTTTGCCACTGGGCTTAAAGTTGGAATGTAAGAGCTAGAGGTATAATATCTACAAGAGCCTTCAGAAAATAGCGTGCACACAGTAGGTGCAGAGCTGTAAAATGGAGAAAGAGAAATCAGATTCAGATGGCTTTGGAACTCCTGTTGCCAGACAGATGTCCCTGAAGATTTTAACTTTTTATAAAATTTGTTTTCTTTTTTGCAAGTCAGTTTGATTTGGATTTTCTTTCATATTCAAGAGAAAAAGTCCTTGTCACACTCTCTGAGTGCCTTGAGACTTTTTGCATTTTGGCAGCTGTGACAAGGGTGAGCAGTTGTGCCTTTTCTGTCCTTCCCACTAGATCGGAAATTCTGTGGAAGTCGGAACCATGTGATTATTATTTATCATTGTTTCTCCAGTTTTTAGTACAATGTGGAACACACAGTAAAATGTCAATAAACATTTCTGAATGAATTAATAAATGAAAAGATGATAAATGAATGGGAAATTCTGAGATCCTAACTCCTATCAGACTTCTTGTTCCAAGGTGCAGATTTAAAAAATGTGCCTAATGTTGGACTTGCTATTCTGTTATGGAAAGACCTCTATTAGAGGACATGCCCCTGTTCTTTTCACTCCCTCGTTGCTCTGGAAGAGTAACTTCTCTTTGTATGCCTTAACTGTATAGCTCAGCAGACTCCACCCATACTACCTCCACCACTGCAAAACTTCTACGAAATCTACCCCTTGTCTGGGGCGATGGGGAGAGGAAGCATTCGTGCCATGCAGAGCGCCTCTCACAAGCCTGTATGACCTTCACACCTAAGCCATATTCTTCAACAGCTCTGCCAGTGACAAAGACAATAGTTTAATCTTCAGCCTATTGGCTTTTGTTCAGCTGGTTGTAAACTAAGGCAGGAAAAATGGGATGCTATTTATTTTCCCTACAAATCCCAACATACTGATGGAAACCTTTAGGAATCGAAAAGAATTCGAATTTGGCAAACTACATAGCACTTGTAAACTAAGGCTCCTAGTGGGGTCTTGATTACAGGCTTAGGCTATCAACTGTAGCAACTAGAGGTATTATGGGGTTTTGACCTTATGCCGTGGGGCTGGTTTCTATAGTTGTGTGAGTTGTGTGGTTGGCTTTCAACTAGTGCAGCCCGCAAAGACAGATCTAGCCTTAGGCTTTAGAAATAAACCATATGGGATTTCGACCTTTGCAAGTCACTGTAGTTTATAGCAGCTTTGTTTGCAGGTGAGTAGCTTGTCTTAGCACCCACAGACCTTAGCAAAATGCCAACTAAATGGGGGTTGAGGGAGCTTAGTAAACATCTGCAAGCTGTGTTAATTCTGGCATGAGTTTGATTAAAGGAAAGAAAGCGTCTCCCTAATACTCGCCTTTAAGCACTGCGGCAGGACAGGGAGTGGCTAGGGCAATGTTTGGGAAGGGATGAGGAAGGACAGTTGTTTGCTGCTTCAACTGCACTTCCCAGTTGAGAAAGTAGGTCTTAACTTTAAACTTCAAAGGTAGTTACTCTCCATTTGTGCTACACAGCACTGTTACATGAGATGCTAGCTTTAAATTTTTAAATCATGAATAGTTAGTCCTAGATGAGGTGCCCATAATTTTGTTCATTGTTTATGTTATTTTGAATCTTTTTTAGAGCCAAGAGAAGGAAATGGGAAAGAAATAACTTTGAATTCATGTATTTTATCCACAGGTCCAAGAGTTACCACAGAGTAAATTACATAACTTAGTTACTACAAAAGTTTAGAAAAAGGCCCTAGACTTCAGAGTCCCAAGCTATAGTGTTTACTACAGAAGAGTAGTACGTTGTTTTAGTAGACAAATAAAAAGGAATGAGGGTCCTTATAAAAAATACCATTATCCTTGGAAGATATAGAGAAAAAAAATCAATAAAATTATTGTTAACCTAAAGGCTAAAGAGAAATTTAATTACCTCTGTTTAAAATACTTGTTCACTAGCAACTGAGCATGCTCAGAAAATCCAAGAACTGAATAGTATGGGGGAAAAAAAACAAACATGTTTGAGTCATACAAACAGAATAGGCACAATGAAATATTAAGAAAAATTATCCAAAAACTGGAAAAAAAATTAAAGAAGGGTCAGTGGTGTTTCCTTTCAATATCATACTGGAGCACTGTTTAATAGGCCCACCCAGAGATTCTTTAGTTTTCTTGAGGAATTTGTTTATGTTTGACTTTCCTTTTACAATTTTATTAGAGTCCACACATTATAAAGTTTCAGGTTCACTTGCATAATTCAGTCTAGTGGAGAAGATAATCCCAAAGATTACAGTTTTATTGCCCTGTAGGACATTAACCAATTTGGTATCTACTCTAGTTATTTATTTATTTATTTTTATAATGGCTATAAAATGCCCAGTTGCTCAAAATTGTCATCTTTGAGCCAGTTTTGCCATCTTACTGATTTCTTCAATAATAAACTAATATATATTTGAGAAGTGGTTCCTTCATTATATATTTGGATAAAAATGCTATTTTTAACTCTTTAAAAATTACTCTTTAACAGTTTTGGAGGTCCCATTGAGATACCCACATAGGCTTATCTTCCAGCGCCAATTAAACTGTGTTTCCTAAAAGTACATCCAGAATTGTCTTTTCTGGGTTCCTGGAGTGATTCTCAAGTGGTACCTACAACTTAACTTGTCCTAACTCATTTTCTGGCCTTTTTCTCCTGATTTTATGTTTTGTTTTTGTTTCTTTACTTGTCCAACTTTGGTTCTGGGTATGATTTTTGTGTGCCTAAGTTATTCCCCTTAGATGGAAACAATGCTTTGGAATCTAGTTTTGTCATCTGACCATTTGGTGATCTCTCAGATAATGGGAATCTATTTTTCTAAAGTGAGAAAGAGCAGACAATATGGTTTATTATTATTTTTTGCCTTTTTCTTCATTTATGATCTCAAATAAATATTGTATTTCTTCTGAAAAGGAGAACAAATCTTTGAGATCTAGTCTGGTGAGGGTTAATGTTTTTGTGTTTACTTTGACCCATCTCTAAAACTGTAGAACTAAAGCCATGGGCACCTTGTGTATCTATAAATGAGGAAATCCTTTAACTCTGAGTATGCGAATGTGAAATATTTTCCTACCTCTGGAGTATAATAACAAATTAAGTCATAAAGTATTTTAAATTATGTCTTATGTTTTAATTAGTTTAGAGAGAATAAGTGCTTACATAAATCTAGTATCTTCTCATATTTCAGAATATTTTCCTATAAAATAAACCAAAATTATAATATTTTAAATATATATTTTTTAATTCTAATACTTTAAATACATATAATATATATATAGAGAGAGAGAGACAAGGTCTTGTTCTGTTGCCCAGGATGGAGTGCAGTGGTCCAATTATAGCTCACTATAATATTAAACTCTTTGGCTCAAGCAATCCTCCCATCTCAGCTTCCCAAGTAGCTGGGACTACAGGCATCTGGCTAATTTTTTTATTTTTTGTAGAGATGGGGTCTTGCTATGTTGCCCATACTGGTCTCAAACTCCCAGCCTCAAGCAGTTCTCCCACCTCAGCCTCCCAAAATGTTGGGGTTACAGGAGTGAGCCACTGTGCCCAGCACTAAATATATTTTTAAAGAAATAAAAAGTCCTTTTTGTAGAAGCAGCTAGCCCGGAAGCATTTATATCTAAACATCCAAGTTTACTTAAGCAAGATGAATCTTGCATAAATCATACTGGTTTGTTTGTTCATTTTATTTAAAAACTGCCATATATAGTTCCACTGATCCTATCAATTATAACTATAATACAAATATACATTTTATTTTTATAAGATTTGAGTTGTTTTCTTATAAAAAGACTAGTTATTCTGAACTTCCTAGATTTTTTACACTGACTTACTGGTCAAATTAGCTAATATTACTCCTACATAACCATAATTGTGAAAACTATAAAATTATGTGTTCAACTGAAGTACAATTTTAACAAAGTTTTAATATGTTCTATAATATTCCAACTTACAAATAACTTCTAAGATCCTTGGTTAATTTTAACATGGACTGATAATAAATCTAATTAATTAATGTCTAATCTTTGGACACCTATAACATACAATACTGAAGCACTGATCACAGTATAGATCATAATATATATTTTGTTTCTTATTTTTATATTTTATGGAGTGGCTGTACCTTTGGGTCATGTTAATGAATATGCTTTTATATGGCCACAGTAGAAGGACTGTATGTGGCTATAGGGGGTTGCATTGTGTATGTCACATCCTTGCAGGTCTGCCAAAACAGTTGCATATGGACAGTTATCAATCACCTCCCAGTTTTTACTATGAAGGTAGAGTGAATTATTAATAATTTAGTTACAAGTTATAGTTAATATGGGTGATTAATGCTATACTATCAGAGATAGTGGCAGGAAAATATAACTATGTTTGCAAAGTAATGGAATATACTTTTGTTTCTTAAGGAAAATATGAGAGTGGTTTTGTTCTAAACTAAAGAAAGTATCTGGTTTTTCCAGGATATGATGAAGGATAGTGAAAGCACAACTTGAATGTATTCAAAAAATTGACTGCATATATAAAATTGTAAAGGGTTCCCAGAAAGTAAAATGTTATGAGTTTTGTTTAAAATAATTATAAAATTCAATCTAATAAAAGCAATGTGTTAAAAGTTTGATAAAATTTGTTGATTTGGTGGAAGTATTCATTAGATAATTTTTTCAAGAGAGCTTATGAATACTTATTACTAAATATTATATTAACAAAAAAGAGAATTTGGCTTTCACTCTGTTAAAACTACAATTGATCCTTAAGTATTTAGTTTTTTCTCAACAAAAGGTAGCAAATGGCATTCTTTACCAAATACATAATATGCCCAGATAGCAAAAACCCCATATCTTGCTAGAATAATTTTCTGTGCTTTGATCTGCCTATTTTTTCTTCTTTTTCTCATTGATTTTTTTTACAAGGAAAACACCAAACATACTTTATTAGCACAAAAAAGCAGCCATAACAAGGAACAGCAAGCAGAAACATACATTAGCAGCCAAAAGGTTAGTGTTGCATACAAATATAGCTTTTTCTTTTTTGTAGCCTTGGCAATAGCCATAGGGATGTAAAATAACATTCCGTAGCAGCAGGTAAGGAAACTATGGAGCACTCACCAGTGGTACAGAGCACATTAACAAAAAGACACAAGAATGGTTTTGGCTACTTTAGTGTAAAATGTCTAGG
The DNA here is from genome assembly GCA_008086735.1 of Cheirogaleus medius. Taxonomy (NCBI): domain Eukaryota; kingdom Metazoa; phylum Chordata; class Mammalia; order Primates; family Cheirogaleidae; genus Cheirogaleus; species Cheirogaleus medius. The sequence continues at coordinate 1,209,013 of VBSM01000335.1, read as the reverse complement.
ACAGAACTGTAAATTCAGTTCAATTACTAAGAAGCAAACACTAGAACTTGATATAACTTCCAAAAGAGTTCACCCAAGTAGTATAACATATTATTCTAAGTGACAAAAAGGTGCTAATTAAAGTTATTTACAGATACAATGATTGTACAGTACCTTTTAAATCTTCAATTTAGGTTTCAGATTTTTCCATTAAGGATTAACTGCACTGAAATTCTATAAATTATACTTAAGTAATTCAACTGTAAGAGTTTACAACAAAGAGATAAATACTGCCATCCAAATTATTAATTATAGTTTAATAATCTCAACATTAGCAACCACTGTAGTTACTATTATCTGACTTGTCTGGGCATCTTCTACTCTCATTTTCTTCAT
>VBSM01000335.1:1191988-1203498 GCA_008086735.1 Cheirogaleus medius | reverse complement strand
TCGCGGCCGGTGAGCGCCGTACCCAAGTGGTTAAAGATGCTTCTCTCTGGCTCTAAACTGCTACCTACTTAATCTGACTCTTCTCTCTTGCTGGTGAGTCTACTCATAGTCTCTGTAAGACACCTTTCATATTGCTGCTTTCTTCACTCTACTGGGCCACCGCTTCAACCCGAAATGGCCAGGGAATCAAATTCTTATTTGAGTCCTATTTATTCTTTGGGGCTCAGCTCCAGCTTCTATGAAGCCTTCCTGAACCACTCTAGTTTCAAAGACCTCAGTACCCTTGAACTCCTAAAACCTTAGTGTTTGTACCTCCCATTAGGTAGTTTGTTCTGTCATTTAATTTTGCATAATTATATTCTGTCTCCAACTTTAGATTTTCAGTTCCTTGAGGATCTAAAACATTTTTTTAGGATTTTTTGTACTCTCAAAGCAAGTAGCACAATGATTTCACACAATGTAGGTGCTCGGATGTTTGTTCATTAATTACATACCCTTTAAAATAATTTGTTAAATAATTACAAATATGTAAAACTAGGAGTTCTCACCAAACTGCCTCCATTAGGAAAAATTAACGAGGACTTGTTTTATTCAGAATATGTTTCATGTGTTTTTGTGCTGCTGTTGAGCCAGAACCATGAAACAGGTTTGTAAAGTGCTTGCTGGTATTCCTTCTTGTGAGTAGCTTAGACTTTAAGGTTACATGCTTCCAGAAATAGAAAGGGAGTATTTAGGTTCCTTCCTTCCCCTTCAAAAACGCCTGTTGAATCATCTTTTGGCAACAATGCCAAAGTAATTTGGAAGTGTTAGAACACTTGTATACACAACATAAGTCCCTTCAAATAATGCAGTTGCATAAAACATTAATGTTAATTAGTCAAAGTAACTTTTTCTTTTACACCAGCAGTTCAATGCAGATGTGGTACCATCCTGGAAAAAGAGCTTTAGAAATCTGAGAAGAATTTTGAGTTGCCACTATATTACCAGGGGATAACATGGGCAGTCACTGTGCAATGGCTGGGGATGGTAGGTATCCCGCAGTGTGCAGGACATTCCTATGCAATGAAAATTACCCCACATTCCAATTCATTTTCAAATGTCCCTCTAGACATTCATATGGGTGAAAACCATTTATAATTATCTGAGCCTAACACTTAATTTTATCTACATATAAGCACCTAGGGTCTAATTTTTGTACAGTTTAAATACATGAATTTTGAATTTTGAATTTTTTTAAAATTTAACTGCTATGTATATCAAGGGAAGATTACATTTTGTCTCACATAAAAATTTAACAAGCTTCATTCATCATTCTTAAAAATCGTATTGCCAGTAGAAGTGACACTTTTGATATCTGAATGTTTGTTGCAACACATTCATCAGATGTGGAACCATCATCTCAAATATTTCCAGAAAAATCTTTTCTCCAGATGTACCCAACTCTATCATACTTCCATCAACACTGAATACAATCCCAATTATACTTGCCAACTTAGTTTATGATTTTTGTTTACATGTTCATGTCCCTGCTTTCAAACTGAGAGCAACTTAGGAGGAGGGATGATGCCTTATTCATTCTTATATTAAATCTTTAGAATCTTGTGTAGTACTCAGTATATAGAAGATATTTTATAAATGTTTAGTTAATCCATTCATGCATTCTTGCTTTCATTTTATAACAAATATTTATTTAGTATTTACTGTAGGCAAAACACAATGCAATTAACAGATGAGGGAAATATTGCAGGCAGCAAATGGAATAAAGGCATTGATCTTACGGAGCTTAAACTTTAATCAGGGAAAGAAAAAATATCAATTACTCAATTTTTAGCTTTGATAGAATTGGCCTAAATGCCACAATTGACAAGTACAAGGTGCTGTGGCAGAGTATAAATAGGGGGACCAAGCTTAGGCTGGAAGAGAAATAGAAAGTTATACCTAAGTGTATCAGTTGCCTATTGCTGTATAACAAAGCAACCCAAACTTAGTGGCTTAAAGCAACAACTATTTATTATTCTTCACAAATCTGTGGATCAATTGAGAGGTTCTGCTGATCTGGGCTATGATCTCAACTGGGCTTCTCCATGAGTTTGTGGTCAGCTTGCAGGTCAGCTGGGAGTCGGCTGGTCTAGGATGGCCTCCGCTGTGATCCTCCAGAAGGCAGCTTATTCCCGGGGTTCCAAGAGAACGAGTGGAAGCCTACTAGGCCTCCTGAGGCTCAGGCTCAGAACTGGCACAACCACCCTTCTGTGGCATTCTATCACCCAAGGCAAGTCACAAGGCCAGCAAGAGACTCCACCCCTCTGTGGGAAGAGCTGCAAAGTCACATGCAAGGAGTGCAGACAGGAGGAGGGGTGGCCACTTTTGTAATCAGCAGCACCAGGTTAAGACCTAAAGAACGAGTAGGAGTCCACCAGACAAATGGGATGAGAACTGTGGTCAGTCCGCAAGGGCTGAGATGGGAACAGCATTCCAGAGAGTCAGGACTGCAGCACTCTGAGAGTGAGGGGTGACTGGTACAAAACGAGGCTGGGAGGAGGAAGGGGATCTTGCAGTGTAGGCCGTGTTAAGAATTTGAGCCTTTATCTCAAATGTTTTAAGCAGGAGAGGGAGATGGTCAGAACTATTGAAATGTCCTCAGGTGGTATCAATGTGCACCTGAGGTTGCAACGCTCTGTGTTGGAGAAAGGTAAGACTTAGGAAGTTGTTATCACCAGTTATCCAGGAGAAAGATGACAGTAGCTTGAATGCGTGTACTTAGTGAATGAAGGAAGGAGTGAGGGAGTGAATGAATGAATGAAATGAAATCCCACATGAGAGGTCTAGGGTCTACCGTAGGACTGCCTTGTTTCAGATTGCAGCTCTGGCACCTGCTAGCCGGGGACCTTGAGCACACTATTTCACCCCTTTGCGCTTCAGTGTCTCCATCTCCAGTGTGGAGGGAGCGGTTATGCCTACCTTAGCAGGGTGTCATCAGGACTAATGAGGTAATGTTCATGGAACATTTAACATCCGGCCAAGCACTCGATAATCGTTAACTGCCGCTATTATTGTTACGAGGGTGCTGTGTGGAACAGTCCGCTATCTCGTGCAGGAAGAGCTCTCATCCCCATGAGACTCCCAAAAAGAAGCCCTAGCGTAATGCCACCTCCGCCCTGCAGCTCTGACTGTGCTCACGTGGTTGCCATTAAGCCACAGCCCAAGCTGGGGACCAGATACTGTCCATTTCTTCTTGGCTTGCCATCCATCCTCTCAGGTCTGCCTGCTGCTCTGTCAGCGGCTCCAGCTCATCTGGGGGAGGACGGGGAAGCCAGGCAGCCGAGACTCTTGCCGCCTGCTCGCAAAGGCTCGCCGTCTGCGAGGGGGAGGAGAGCTCCTGTCCGGGGATATGTATGGCTCATAGCAGAGGCCGACGCCCTTGAGCTGTGTCAGAGACCAGGGTTGGCTAAAAGCCTCCCGGAAACAGCAGAGCGCGTTTGTGGCCTGGCTTTCCCCACAGCTCTGTGCAGCTCCCAGGTGCAACGCCACGGGAAGCCGCCGCCAACGCTGCAGCCCGCGCCGGAGCTGTCTCTGCGCATGCGTGGGTCCATGTGGGCGCCCAGGGAGGCTCCACTCTCAAGAAAGGCGGTCTTGCGGCGTGATGTGCGAAGAACTGTTTTAAGTAGATCAAGTATTTTAAGAAGGGCTAGAAAATAAGGCAGACGCTAATGTATCAGAGTGGTGGTGATTGTCTTTGAGTGGTAGGATTAGAAATGTTTTTATTTTCTTTGTGTTCTCAGTTTTGCCAATAAGCATAGAGTATTTTAGTAATCAGAAAAAAGTGAATATTTTAAAATCAAACATTAAGTACATCAAGAGGTTCCCCCATTTTCTCAGTGAATCAATGAATTGCTTTTTATAATCCTATATTTCAGTTCTGGAGATACAAGGTTTCACTTAGAACCAATCCCAATATATCCCACTTAGGTATATTAGATACACATGTGACCCTAACAAACCCGATACAAAAACTCCCCTGACTTTCACCCTGATACCATCTCTCCATCAGCTCTGGCCACTTAAACTTCCCTGGCCTATTCCTCAGGACAACTGGTCAAGATCTCAGCTTATGGTGTAAGAGGTGAATTAGTTGAATCTTAGATGAGACACGTCTTAGCTGTGTAACTTTGGCTGGGTTACTCACAGAAGCTCATCATCTATACAGTGAAGATGAACATAATATCTACATCATAGGATTTTAATGAAAATTAAGTGAGATACTACGTATAAAGTACTTAGCATAGTTCCTGGAATAAGGGAGATTTGAAAAAAAATGCTGTTATCATGATTCTGGTCTCTCTGGCTACAACACACTTGAGTTGACCGAGATCCCCGGACTCTCTGGTCCTTTGCCTGATATGAAATATAAATGGAAATTGAAAAGGAAGTCAAATAATAAAAAGAGGACATTGCCAGTATGTGCCTTGTAGAAATCACCTAGATGATACTGGCAGACGCAAAGTGTTGTGTGAGGGATGCTGGTAAGAAGGACCTTTCCCCAAATTATCTCCCGCCTGATTAGGTATCTCTGCCTGAAATTGGTGGCGATTATGAGCAGAGCTTTGCAGACAGCTCGGTCTGTACCTTCTCTCACCTACTTGCAGCCGTGGGATCCCTGGAAGGCTACTCTCTCAGGGTTTCTCATCTGTCGCTGGGGTAACAATACCTGTCGTACAGAGCTGGCATGGAAACCCTAATCCATGGTGTCATACAGCACACACCCAGGAACAACCGGGGGCCACTTCCTTACTTCTTTCAGGCTTGCATCAAATGTCAACTTACTAAAAGGCCTACGTAGTTGCCCTGCACACAACAGCTCTCCCCCAGCCCCGACGCACACGCACACCGTCTCCCCGGCCTCCAGCTCCGCTTCACTCTTCCCCAGCAGCCGTGTCTCCACCTGAAATTTCACGTGCCATGAGGTGGGGCGGTGGCATGTTTTATTCACTGCTCTACCACTACTTGGCAGGCAGTAGGACTCTGTAGGTATTTGAAATGAATAAATAAGTAAATTCCTGGACTAATTAACTAGTATTTCAAGGGAGAGCAGAATCCTTAGGAAAGAAAGATTAATGCCACAGTTTGATGTAGGAGGGAGTCCTGAGATTGGTTTCCATCAACTAATTACTCACTGATATAATGCTGGCCAGACAATTGCTCCCTGAGCCTCAATTTCCCCATCTCTAAAATGAGAGACAATATCATTTACCATACCTACTTCAAACAGCTGCTTGGAGAATAAATTTCAAACATGGAAATAAATCTGCTTTGAATTCACCATATAAAAATAAGAAGTTGGTATTAAATTTTTAAGTAACATAGCAGTTTATTTCCTGGGTGACATTGTAATAGAAAGATGTTCCAGTTGGTATGGGACAAAGGTGAATGCTCTATTCAGGATCAGTGTCTGACTTTACACCTCGCTGCTTCTGCTGGACCCACCCAGCATGATGTCGCCGGCTGGCCCTGGGTCTCGGCCGCACAGCACTGCCAAGGGCATGGCTGGAACTCCCCGGCCTGCCCTGTCGAGCAAGATGCCCTTGGCACAGCCAGCCCTGGAGCCAGCCCAGGCTTAGTAATGGGAGACAGAGCTTGTCGCCAGGTGAAGCAGAGTTTGCGTCAGTAGTTGTCGCTTTCTGGTGGTTGCCTGGTGACCCTAATGGAAAATGAGCCGAGGTGGACCTTACCACAGAAACCACTCCCTCAGCTGGTGGGCGCATCATCGGAAAGCCCAGGTGCCATGGGGGGGCGGGGCTGCCTCCAGAGGAGCTGTCACAGAGGCGCCCTGCAGGAGTGGTGACAGGAATGGACAGAGAGGAGCAGAGCCCGGGGCAGGGCGAGGGCCGAGGCGCGGCTCTGCCCTCAGTGTGAGTTGTTGCCCACGAAGGAAGGGTGGGCCCGGGGCAACACTTCGCGCTCATCCCCAGGCCCATTTTTAGGTAAAAGCACACACAAAAAAATTCCATCAGTGGTTGATACTTCACAGCTTCAAAAACACATCCTCAAGTTGTTAAGACATGCTTCCTCAGGCCTACGGCCTTGACAACTTCAGTAAGCAGAGAAAGCAGGCTGGGCACACTCGGGGCAGCCACCTGTCCAAGAGAAGTGGCATAGCTGGGACAGGAGCACCTTCCTGGCTGTGTGGCCTCTAGGCAAGAACACCAGGAGGAGAGCAGGGCGCTGCTTGTTTGGGAGTATAGATGGGAGCTCAGTGGGACAATAAATGACTCCATGCATTTAAACGAGACCGAGCCCAGGGCCCAGCTTATCAAAAGTGTGCAGAGCCACTGAGTGCTGGACACTCTGTTCTGCTCTCTTCCACCCTTGTCCCAGTTGATCCCAACACCATCGTACTATCTGTAGGCATTAAAAGTCTTGCTTGAGAGAGAAAGAAATCGAGGCTCTGAGAGGTTGAACAATTTGTCTGAGGTCACACAGCTACTCAGTTTATAGCCAGGATTTAACACTGGCTCTTCTGATTTCAACTCCAACATTCTTTCTCCTAACGTCCCAGGAGAAAGCTATTTTCCATCACATACCAACTCCCTTTCCCTTGGCCATCCCTTCAGCCAGTCTCTGGGAAGTAGCACCCCACTGCAATGCTGGCTTGTTACGATCTTAAGGAATCAAGAACTAATTTCACTGGTTTATTCATTTATTCATTTGTCTATCTGATACCTGTTTATTAAGCAGGTACAGAATGAATTCTAGGCATCAAACTAGGTGCTGAGGATGCCACAGTGAACAGGAGATGTGATCCCAACCCTCAAGGAGCATAGAGATATTTATCCCCCGAAAGATGGTTTACAGACTTCTGAAGCAGCTCTGGAAATAAGACATGCCAAGTGCCCACCTGGGCACAGTGCTCCTCATGACTACCCCTGCTGTATTTGAAATAAATATGATCTTCACGTTATTACATTCTCCTCCACGCAAACGATTTCCCAAGCGGCTCGTCAGCAATCCTTCCAGTCCTGCCGGTGATGAGCGTCTGTCCAATGCAAAGGCTGTAAGATTGTCAAAAATAACAAACAAGTAATATTGTCTATTATTTTTTTAGGATTGAAGAAAATGCTGCTGGGAGTATGTCAGTGAATGTTACCAGCACTTGCACAATGGCTGAGCCACAGCTGAGATCAGTCCCCCTGGCGGGTCCTGAGGCCCTGCCAGGAGCTAAGCCCTCCCTGTTGCCTCCAGGCCTCGGCGTTGGGAGGGTGCTCAGGTTTCTGGGTGCTGCACTTCCTTTGTACTTGGCTGCAGACAGTTTCCTGTTTCTAAGAAAAGCCTTCTTGGATGTCTTATGAGGTCCTTTGGACAGCAAACCCTGCTGGCCTGGGAGGCTGAGGGGCAGCACGGGAGAAGAGGGAAGCCGCCCGTCACCCCCTCCAGCCCTCAGGTGTCCTGGGACTCACAGAGGGAAGTGAGTATGAATATTTGTCAGATTGGCTGAAAGATGAGGAGAAGTCTATGTCTGGGCCAAATATGCCTGAACGCCTGAACGATGTAAAAAACATCTGGATCTGCTAAGCTCAGACAAAAGGAACTGATAGACAAGGACGGGAGAGGGGACCTGTGTGCGTAGCACCTTGGCGCTCATGGTAAGTCCTGCTCTTCCTGTGTCTGCTGCAGCTCCCAGCTCTGCCCTCCCTCTGCCCCGCAGGCCCACAGATAGCTGTTCCAGTGACCTCACACGCTGTTGCCATGGAGGCAGCTGTTACGGCAAAACAGAGCCGTCCTCAGGCCTTGGCCCTGTGGCTCGCACTCTGTGATGGAATGTGGGGGAGTCGCTCCGTGACCACAGGCCTCCATGGAGCACTGTGGGTGCCAACCAGCGGGCACCGCTGGGACTCGCTGTGGTGGGAACGCAGACCCTGGGATGGAGCCGGGAAGCCCATGGGAGGGCGGGGAGTGGCCGGGCCTGGCCTGCCGGCAAAACGGGTGACAGCTGCCTCTCCTGGCTGCCCACACTGGACGCTTCAGGCTCACGGGCCTTCGCTGGGAGACACGACATGGTGAAGGCCTGGGCCCTAGAGTCCCGGCCGCCCGCGTCCCAGTCCTGGCTCCAGGGCCTGCCAAGGCCCTGCGTCCCACTTAGGACAAAGTAGGCCCTGGGAGAGCAAGGATCTGGCTTACTGCCAATGTGGACAACAGTGCCTGGCACATAGTAGGCACTATATGTATTACCGTTACTCTTACATGTAATATACATCCTTACATAAGCTTTATTGGAGTACTTTAGAGTACTTAATGAAGTATCTCTTAAATATCAGCTGCTTATAGTATTAAGCAATAACATACTTAACATATATTTTTAACTAATAGCACACTACCTTGCTTTGGTAGTAAAGGTCACCTCTTACAGGAGCACAGTCCCTTACAGTTTATGGGATGTTCTGGCACTTGAGCCCTCACTGGAGGCTTGCGGCTAGCCTGCAAATGGCAGCATTATGGTTTTTGCTTGGTAAGTACAAGACCAGACGGAGGCTCTTTGAACACTCCATGTGCCTTGCCTTCAAGTCACACTGTGTTTCATTCCAGGAAGAAAGTATTCCCACCCTCCTCTTGGAGAGTGAGGTGACGTGGGGCTTCCAGCCCTGCACAAGCAGCAGTGGGAGGGCGCTCCAGTCGCCTTTGAAGCTCAGTCCCTCAAGCTCTGGGAAGGGGATTCCTGACAGGTGGTGTCTTGGCTGACACCTTGACTGACAGGTCTCCCAGCTCACTGTGGGAGGCTCAGATTTCCGCCCCACCCCCACCGTCCTCCCTTCCCCTGCCTGCCTTTGCTGTAAGGAGGGGGGAAGGCATGCACATCACACTCATTCCCAGAGCCCACTGTGAGCTCTGGGGCCTGCAGCAGAGCTTGCCTAAAGGTCACAGCTGCAGAAGGAGGGTCTGGAGCCTACCCACTCACCCTTTTCCAAAGCATGGAATTTGTTAATAAGAACAGCGCAAGAAGGAGAAAGGCAGGTCCCTGCACACAGTGGCTGCCTATGAGATGCCCACTGGGCTCTCAGGGTATTGTGGAATTATCCAGGTCCCCTGGCTAAGCTGTTTGATCCCAGACCATTCCCTTGGTTGGCCTGGAGCCCTTTTGTTCTGTCACACTGGGCCTTCTCAGTCTTTCTGTCACTATCGCTAAGTGGGAGGGTGAGTTGGAGGTGTGGAATCATTGGTCCTCTCCTCGCCCTGCTCTAGATTCGCCCACAGAAAGTCATATGCTAACATTCCCAGGAATATTACTGCTCCTTCATCCGTTTGCAGTAGGTCATAATAACCAGGTTCACCCTTTCCCATTCCCACCATCTCTAGCCACTGAGATGGAATTAACATGAGGGTCAGAACTGCAGATCTTGCCAGAAGTTATTCCTGGGAAGATGGAAGAAGAAAGGTGCAAAGCATCCAACTCCTGTTTGGAACTCCAAATATCAGTCGTGTTTACTAGCTCAGTAGCAAGGATATGTCAAGGGACACTCCAAGAACGCTGTGGGCTAAATGTTGACTTACATCTCAGTTGTCTCGGTTTCCAGAGAAGCAGTAAGCGAGAGTGTAAGTGTAGACTCTGCAGGCACCAACCAGCTTGGGTAGGAATAAGCTCAGCACTTAGCTGTGTGAATTTGGGCAACTGCTCCTCTGCCTTGCCTCAGTTTTTCTCGTATGCAAAATGGGAGCAATAAAAGTACATTCCTTTAAGCATTGTTGTGACAATTAAATGATATAACCATGCAGAGTGACCAGCAGTGCCTGGCACATAGCAAGGACTCCGCAAATGTTAGATGATGTTATTGCTGTTACTGTTACTATTCAGTCTGCGAGATTATACTGCTTGATTCAACCTGTTTGTGCATTTCTGTCAAATTTATGGTTGAGACCATCCACAAAAGTCTATTTGTATTAGCTCTGTGGGGTCTCTGTCATAGACTAAGGAAAGTTAGAGCCAGGTATGGTGGTGAATTGTCCCAATAACAAAGACTGAGCCAAACAAAGGTATGGGGAGATTCCCAGACGTTCTTATAATGTGAATCAAGGCCCTTTTAAATGAGACTTTTCGCCTTTGTCTATAGCAGGGGCAGGGGCGAGCTGTCTCCCACTTCCCCTCTGGCTCTAATATTTGCCTCTTAGTATGAAACCCACCAGGAGGTTACCACTCCCCCACAGTTGTGGCATTGAAGCACTTACTCTTAGGGTTAAAGTTTTGGAGCAAATGTAGAAAGAGGCGGTTCTTTCTTGAACTGCTAAATAACAAATAGGAAACACACTTGTATAATGGGAATCTTGAGTGCTGGTTTGTCAAGAAAAGGGTCTCAATTTCAAATAATCTCACTTGTTCTTCTCATAAACCCTCAACATTTTATGGAAACTACATTTCCCCAGGTGTTCATTGGGATGTAGCACAGAAATTCTTTTTTATACTATGTGAGTATCAAATTTGGTTTGCTAAATCGGGCCAGTTCACTAATAGAAAGACCCCTGGGCTCAGAATTGGTTCTACTGTCACTCTTGGACTTTGATGAGCTAAGAAGCAGAGGAAACCACGGATAATACCCACAGCCAAGCACTACACCACAATGACCCGTCCTAGGTGATTCCAAGGCCTCCAGAAAGAACCACCAAGGCCTGAAATTCCAGTAAGAACCTCTCCCAAGAACGATGGAGTGTTATTATTAACACCATCCCCAGAGAATCTCAAAGCAAAATCTACTTATTCCTAATACAGCCTCTCTTGAATTATAAAGACCGATGAAACAAGACCCGGAGGCTCAGTGATCTTCACAGCATTACAGTGTCTACAAGGAGTTCAAACTAGAGTTTGAGCATCAGAACAGGTCCATCTGGGATGTTCTCAGCCTCTGGAACCAAAGCCCTGACCTGGCTCTCACCAAACGCCCAACAGGAAAGTAGCTTAATTAAGTGAAAAGCAACTTAAACTTAAAAGGCAACACTATTGCAAAGAAGTGACGTTCACCACCAGTGCCAAAGAAGCCATCTAGACATGGCATTTCCTACTATTTAATGTGTATGGTCTCAGCCTCTTCTGCCTAGCTCAGCTCCAATCTGGACACCATGGCCAGGTGCTTTGGGCTTTCTCCCCGTCCCTGTTCACTCGGCTGTGAAGTCTGTGGGCGGCAAGCTCGGAGCCAGAGGCTTGGGGCAGACCTGGCCTCCCCACACACTGTCTTGTGGAGGGCAACAGCCTTCCTTAGTGGGCGGAGGCAGGAGCGTGCGGGGAGGCACACAGGCCCAGCCATTCAGAGGCTTTGGCTCCCTGACTCCTACCAAGAACCGCAAGGAAAGGTCTGCACCAACACCTGAGCACATGTGCGTGTGCACATGCACGCTCACAATACACACGCACACACATACACACCCACACACAGCCCATGCACACACATACACACACACCCGTACACACACATAGACACACAGATGCACACACCCAGAGACACACATGCCCACACACATAGACACACACACAG
>VBSM01000335.1:1174939-1185757 GCA_008086735.1 Cheirogaleus medius | reverse complement strand
CGACAAATGTTATTCCTATATGTCCGCTTAGCTCTTGATCCATTAATACCAATTTGTAAACTCATCACCACAATCAAAATAGTGAACATTTAATCAACTCCAAAATTCTCTTGTGGCCCTTTGTAATCCATTCCTCCCTGTATCCCTATCCTCAGTGACTACTGGTCTTTCTCTCAGTACTAAATCATTTGCTTTATCTAAAATTTTATACATAAATGAAATAAATGATTTCATATATTACATAAATGAAATCAATGTGTACTAGATCTCTTATATTTTAATGTCTTTAGAAACTAACTATGCCACCTCTCTCATTTCTGATATTAGTAGTCTGTGACTTCTCTCTTTTTTTCCTAAAAGTCTAACTAGAAAATTATTGATTTTAATGAGCTTTGCAAGAACCATCTCTTGATTTTATTGATTTTTTTCTATTGCTCTTCTCTTTTCTAGTTCATTGCTTTGGGCTCTGATCTTTTCATGTCTTTTCTTTTGTTTTCTTTGGGTTTTATTTGCTTTTTTTCTTCTAGTTTCTTAAGGTGGAAACTGAGTTCATTGATTTGAGGCCTTTTTTTTCTTTTCCAATATAAAGCATTTTGTGCTATGAATACTCCCCCAAGTACTGCTTGAGCTACATTTCACACAGTTTTTAGTGTTGTGCTTTCATTGTCATTGTGTTCAAAATACTTTCCAGTTTCTTTTTTAATTTTATCTCTGACCCATGAGTTCTTTATGAGTATTAGCTTGGGACTACCTGGGGATTTTTCAGATAGCTTTCTGATACTAATTTCTAACTTAATGCTACGTGGCTATAAGAAAAGATTTTCTAGGACTTGATTCCTCTTAAATTTACTAGGATTTGTTTTATCACTCATTCAACATATGGTCTATGTCAGTAAATGTTTCATTAATACTTGAAAGTATATTGTGTTGTTGGATACAGTGTTCTAAATTGTCGATTAGGTCAATTTGATGTTCAAGTCTTCTAGATACTTACTGACTTTCTGTTTACATTTTCTATAAATTATTGAAATTTCTGACTAAAACTATGGATGTGTTTCTCCTTTATCAGTTTTTGCTTTATGTATTTGGAAGCTCAGTTATCAAGTGCATAAAGCATTTAGATTATTATATAATCTTGATGAATTGACTACTTTATCATTATTAAGCTACCCTCTTTATCCATGGTAATCTTCTTTGCTCTAAAATTTACTTTTCCTGAGATTAATATAGCTATATTATCTTTATTTTGGTGAGTATTAACATTGTGTATCAATTTTCATCTTTTTATATTATCCTATTTTTGTCTTTAAAATACATTTCTTATAGGTGACATATAGTTAACTCTTTATTTTTATCTAATCTGACATCCCTGACTTTAATTTGAGGTTTTTTAACTCTTTGTATTTAATGTGATTATGTATATGGTTGGTTTTAAATTTACCAGCTGGCTATGTTTTTTCTCTCTTTGCTCCATCTGTTCTTTTTTCCCTTTCTCCTCTCTCTAAGCTCTCTTTTGGATTAATTGTATGTTTTTATTATTGTTCTTTATCTCCTTTGTTGTATTATTTTAATGGTTTATTTAGGGTCATTGAATGTATCTGTAACTTACCACAGTGAGCTTTCAAGTAATAGTATACCATTTTACATATCTTATAAAAGCTTACAACAATACACTTTCATTCCCTGTCTCCTGAACCTTGTATAACTATTGTCATACATTTTATTTCTACATATGTAATAACCCCTATATTATATTGCTCTTGTGTTTACTCTAAATTGTCAATTTTTAAAGAAATTTAAATAATAAGAATATTTAGCCACAGAATTCTGTTTCCAAGGCTCTTAATTCTGTCATATATGTCCACCTTTCCATTTGGTATCATTTTTCTTTTGCTTGAAAAATGTCTTTTTAGAATTTCTTGTAGTGCAGTTCTGATGGTGATAAAATCTTTCAATATTTTGCATCTGAAAAAGTCTATGTTTTGCCTTTGTTTTTAAAGATATTTTCACTAGGTATGGAATTAGAATCAGGTTGACTGATTTTTTTTTTTTTTTTTTACTTTTACTACTTTAAAGATGTTATGTACTATCTTTGTGCTTGAATGGTTATTGATGAGAAATCTTCTGTTATTCTCACTTTTGATCCTCTGTTGTAATATGTCTTCCTTGGTTACTTTTAAGAGTTATTTTTCATCACTGGCTTTAAGCAATTTGATTATGATGTGACTTAGTATAATTCTTTCATGCTTCTTGTGCTTGAGGTTTGTTGGGATTCTGCTTCTTAAATCGGTGAGTTTATAGTTTTAATCAAATCTGAAATAGTTTTGGCCAATAATAATCCTTCAAATTTTTTTTCTGTCACATTTCCTGCCCCTTTGGGACTCCAATTGCATGTTTACTCAGAGACATAAAGTTGTCCCACAGCTCACTGACATTCTTCTCATTTTTCTTTTCAGTCTTTCATTTACATGTGTTTTATTTTGGATAGTTTCTATTGCTATGACTACCAGTTTATGAATTTTTTCTTTTGCAGTGTTGAATCTGCCATCAATCCCATCCGGTGTCTCTGTCATCACATATGTTATAGCTCTCATCTCTAGAATTTTGACTTGGGTCTTTTTTATATGTTCCATATCTATATTTGGCGTATTCAGTCTTTTCTTTAACTTCTTGAACATGTGAAATTGTCATTATTTTTTAGTGCCCTTGTCTACTAATTCTACCATCTGTGTCATTTATTGGAAATTTTCAACTGGCTGATTTTTTTTCTTCAGTATGGGTCCTATTTTCCTGCTTCTTTGTATGCCTGGTAATTCTTTACTGGATGCCAGACATTGTGGACTTGCTGGATATTTTTGTATTCCTAAAAATATTCTTGAGCTAAGTTACTTGGAAATAGTTTGACCCTTTCAAGTCTTGCTTTTAAGCTTTATTTGGCAGGAATAGAAAGAATAGCATTTAGTCTAGGGCTAATTTTGCTCCACTACTGAGGCAAAACCTTTCAGTACTCTACCCAATGTCCCATAAATTATAAAATTCAAGAACAGGCAAAATTAACCCACAGTAACAGAAATCAGAATAGTGATTGACTATAGGATGTGGATATGGGAACTTTCTGGGATATTCTTACACAAATTTACTTAGTAAAACTCATCAAACTGAACAAAATCCTTGCATGTCATTGTATATAAATTTTACCTCAATTTAAAAATCATAGTATCACATGTATTTGTAAAACTTCAATAATGAAGAATATCAGGTGATTTTTAAATTATCTTTTGAATATTTTTCAATGTTATCTAAATTTTCAATATATACAACCTTTTAAAATGCATAAAACTAGTATTTAATGAAACTATTTTGAGAGAACACCTTATCTTGTATAATGAATAAAGGAAAGGAAACTAATGTTTATTAGGCATTTGCTATATATCAGGTCCTTTAAAAGTCACTTTATTACATTATTCCATTTGATCAGTATAATAACTCCATGAAGTAGAGTTTCATTTTCAAAAAAGGAAATGGTGGTTCAGACAGACTGTTATGTATCCAAGGCCCTCCAACTTGGTCTTAGGTTTGCTTGCTTATGAAGTATGTGTTTTGATCCTAAAAAGAGAATTAAGCCCCCAACATGGATTTTTGAAATTCAGACAGTGAAGAGTACTTGGCAGGATGGAAAAATCCCAGAACTATATCACTGTCTACAGGTGCGGGAATTGCCACACTGGTCTCAGGGAGTTCACTCTTAAAAAGGCAAAATGAATTATCCCA
The DNA here is from genome assembly GCA_008086735.1 of Cheirogaleus medius. Lineage (NCBI taxonomy): Eukaryota > Metazoa > Chordata > Mammalia > Primates > Cheirogaleidae > Cheirogaleus > Cheirogaleus medius. The sequence goes on along the minus strand of VBSM01000335.1, from coordinate 1,181,986 downwards.
ATGTATCAAGTCACATATCAAGCATAGTTAATCTGAAACTCAAGGAAATCTGACCCAAGACAAGGAAAGTGGGTGGCTCAAAGAAAATCCAAAAGATCTAGAGTCTGCATGGGAGCTGGTGGGAGAAGGAATATGTTCCTTCATTATAACCTAGGTAGGTTATAAAGGCAAGGGCTACTTAGTCCGCATCTGGAGTAAAGCCTCAGAGGCCAAGGGTCAGGACTGCCAGGTTAGAGGAATGGGAATGGTATATTCCCCACGTCAGCTGCCTCTAGCCCAAGCAAGCCTGACTCACAGGTTGATCACCTGTCTGGAAGGGACTGGAGGAGAGCACACCAATGCGGTCACCCCGTGAGCAATGGGCCAGAGCAGATTCCCCATGAATTGTGTTCAGATCAGATCCTCCAGTCAGACCAGCTCACTCCTCCCTCTGTTGGTCACTGTTTCTTGTAGAGAATTTCTTTCAATGCCTACAACATACCCTGAGGGCTGGGCTTGAAAAGGTTCATTTGCTTTCCTTTGCATCTCCGAGCTTACAACTGTGAAGGAAACATTCATTGATCATGTTCTTAAGGCTTAGAATGGAGTCTCTGACTCCCAGAAAGCTCTCCCAAGACCAACTGCAAGGGGGTAGTGGATCCAGGACTAAGACTTAAGCGTGAAGCTTTGTTTAGAATGGGGAGTCTGATGGGTCAGGGACCTCCATCTGTGAGAGCTGGCCAATGTTCCCTCAAAGCTAGCATATGACTTTGATTAGGTAATGTAAATCTGAGTTTGAGCAACAATATGGATGACAGTTGGTAGAGAGGAAAGTTATAGCTCTCTGGCTTGGATGGCTCCTCAGCCTTCATCTTGTATACTTGTGTGCAAAATAGGAGCCTGGGAAAAGACCAGAAGAACTGAACTCCTCACTCACCCAAACACATACATGCACAGACTCTGCCTTTTTCCTTTTTTATAGCTTAGGGTGACTGTGCCAAATGCTCTGCCAAAGGCCAGGCTTCAGGCTCAGTGGGGGCTTCTTAATTTCCACGGCTCATTCACTTCTGAGACCTTTGGCTGAGTTACATCATGGGGGGCTAATTACTGCCAATTGTGGCACTGTTCTATGATACCTTCTGACCCCCCCCCAAAAAATTGTCTGCTGGGAACTAGATTGAAACCAACATACAGCCATTTATTGCACACCGTTAGGAAGCCACCCAGAGTGGTTTTAAACACATGCATACTCAGACCTTCTCTCCTCTTACAGCCAAGAACAGCCCATTAGTGATGTGTTGAAAACACAGGCTTACCTTCTCAGCCAGGAGGGAATGCTCTCGAGGATCAGTAGTAGGATTTTTTAGCAAATGGTCCCACCGATCTTGCCTAGCTTCCCAGGGTAAGCTAGATGAGAATGGTTAAAGCAAAACACTTCTTGAGGACTTAACTGTATGTCCAATTCTATTCTAGGCATATAACATAAAGTATTTCATTGATCCTCAAAGTAGTGAGGTAAGTGTCATTATTGTGATTTTGAGGAAACTGAGGCTCAGAGAAGTTACATGTATTTCCAAAGTCATATAGTAAAGTGAATATGTAAACTCTACCTAAGTGGTAGAGTCAGAATTTAAACTCTGACTTTTACTGATTGCAAATGTTGGGCTTTTCCCACCACAGACAGAAATATTGCCGGCCCTAAGTAAGTATTCCTTTAAAGCAATCTCAAAACTTTTCTGACCCTATGCTCCCATCAGCAAATATTTTGAAGAACCAACTCCAGTACATGCATATTTATTTATTTACAAATTGCTTGCACTAGCTAATATGTTAGCATTGCTTGATAATTATGATACCCGAGAACACTAATCACCATTAATGACAATAAATATGTCTACATTTAATATAATCTTGATAATCTGGAAAATTTTTTGACCAAATCTTCAAATCTTGTCAAATATAATTAAATCATTGTGTGTTTTTTTTTTAACTTTAATACATGGCTGGCGAATAATGTGTTCCAGGAGTAGAAAAAGTAAAACTATTTTTTCCTTGTCCTCTTGTGCTTGAATTGTTTCTATTGTCTATAATCCACAATTTCCTTACAGGAAACATTTTAGGCCACTTGTCCATTTTGTGAGGGTTATTTGGTTAAAATTAGATAATCTGGTTTGTAAATCAACTCATTATGTATATGCAAAGCTTAAAATAGCATATTATAGTAAAAGAGAAATAACGGCACCAATGTAGACCCCTTTTCCACATTATGTAATTCCCACTTTTCCCTTACAGTGCTTTGCATATATGCAAATGACCCAAGGGAGCCTGACTAAAGGCACCAAAGTCCATATGTATATTCAACATTGGTAAATAAAAATGTATTTCCCATTTTTAGATTAAAAATGAATATGAATAGGAGTTCTAACAGTTTCCTTCCTTATGCCATACTGCACTCTGTCAGTTTCTAGAATGGGCACTTCCCCCTTTGTAGACTGCTGCCTTACAGAAAGGTAGTCACAATATTCTCAGTTGGCCCCTGCTCAGATGCAGAAGGCTGAGGATTTGGATAAGAAAAGCAGAGATTTGTGTACACTTATTTTGTTACCTGAGACTTTGCTGAATTTATTTATCAATTCCAGGAATCTCTTGGTGAAGTCTTTGGGGTTGGGTAGATATAAGATCATATTGTCTGCAAAAAGCAACAATATGATCACTTTTCCCAATTTGTATACCCTTAATTTCTTTCTCTTGCCTGATTGCTCTGGCTAGGGCTTCTAGCACTATGTTGAATAGAAGTGGTTACAGTGGGCACCCTTGTCTTGTTCCAACTCTTAGCGAGAATGCTTTCAACTTTCCCCCATTTGGTATGATGATGTTGGCTATGGCTTTGTGATAAATGGCTTTTATAATTTTGAGATATGTTCCTTCTATGCCTAGTTTGTTGAGGGTTTTTATCATGCAAGTGTGCTGAATTTTGTCAAATGCTTTTTCTGCATCTATTGAGATGATCATATGGTCTTTGTTTTTGCTTCTGTTTATGTGGTGAATCACATTTATTGATTTCTGTATGTTAAACCAAACAAGCATCCCTGGGATGAGGCCCACTTGGTCATGGTGGATTATTTTTTTTGAAGTACTATTGCATTTGGTTTGCTAGTATTTTATTGAGGATTTTTGCATCTATATTGATAAAGGATATTGGTCTGTAGTTTTCTTTTTATGTTGCATCCTTTCTTGGCTTTTCTATCGAGATGATACTAGCTTCATAGAATGAGTTCAGGAGGATTCTCTCCTTCTCAGTGTTGTAGAATAATTTCTACAGTATGGGTACCAGCTCTCCTTTGTAGGTCTGGTAAAATTCAACTGTGAATCCTCTGGTCTGGGGATTTTTTTTGTTGTTGGAAGCTTTTTTATTACTATTTCAATCCCATTGCTCATTATTGGTCTGTTCAGGAGTTCTGTTTCTTTCTGGTTGAGTCTTGGGAGGTTGTATGTTTCCAGGAATTTGTCCATTTCCTCTATATTTGCAAGTTTATGTGCATAGAGATTTTCATAGTATCCACAGATGATATTTCCTATACACCAATAATAGTCAAGCTGAGAGTCAAATCAAAGACCCAATACCATTGCCAAAAAGAAATACAATAGCCACAAAGAAAATAAAATACCTAGGAATATACTTAACCAAGGAGGTGAAAGAGCTCTACAAAGAGAACTATGAAACACTGAAGAATGAAATGGGAAATGACACAAACGAGTGGAAAAACATATCATGCTTATGGATTGGTAGAGTCAACATTGTTAAACTGTCCATACTATGCAAAATGATTTATAGATTCAATGCAATCCCCATCAAAATACCAATGTCATATTTTGCAGATCTAGAAAAAATAATTCTACACTTTGTTTGGAACCAGAAAAGAGCCTGAATAGCCAAAGCAATCTTAACCAAAATGAACAAATCTGGAGGCATCACATAACCAGACTTCAAACTATACTACAAGTCTATAGTAACCAAAACAGCATGGCATTGGCACAAAAATAGAGACATAGACCAGTGGAACAGAACAGAGAACCCAGATGCAAAACCATTCACATACAGCCAACTGATCTTCGACAAAGCAGACAACAGTATGCACTGGGGAAAAGAAGTCCTATTCAATAAATAGTGATGAGAGAATTGGATAGCCACATGCAGAAAAATGAAACAGGATCCATATCTCTCACCAAACACAAAAATTAATTCAAGATGGACAAAAGATTTAAATGTAAGGCATGAAGCCATAAGAATGCTAAAAGAAAATATTGGGAAAACTCTTCTAGATATTGGCCTAGACAAAAAATTTACGAAGATCCCAATGGCAATTACAGCAAAAACAAAAATAAATAAATGGGACTTGATTAAATTAAAAAGCTTCTGCACAGCTAAGGAAATAATCAACAGAGCAAATAGAAAACCTACAGAATGGAAGAAAATATTTGCAAGCTATACATCCAATAAAGGGCTAATAACCATAATCTGCAAAGAACTCAAGCAAATCTGCAAGAAAAAAAACAAACAACCCTATTAAAAAGTGGACAAAAGACATAAACAGAAGCTTTTCAAAAGAAGATAGACAAATGGCCAATAAATTTGAGAAAAAATGCTCAATGTCACTAATCATCAGGGAAATGAAAATTAAAACCACAATAAGATATCACCTTACCCCAGTTAGAAGGGCTTTTATTAAAAACTCCAAAAACAATAGATGCTGGCATGGATGCAGAGAGAAAGGAATGCTTATACACTGTTGGTGAGATGCAAAATAGTACAACCTCTATGGAAAACAGTATGGAGATTCCTTAAAGAACTAAAAATAGACCTACCATTTGATCCAGCAATCCCATTACTGGGCATCTACCCAAAGGAAAATAAGTCAGTTTATCAAAAAGACACCTGCACTCAAATGTTTATGGCAGCACAATTCACAAACGCAAAGATGTGGAATCAATCCAAGTGCCAATCAATTCATCAGTGGATTAACAAAATGTGGTATATGTGTACTGTGGAATACTACTCGGCCATGAAGAAGGATGGATTAAGGCCTTTTGCGATAATTTGGATGGAACTGAATGAACACCATTATCCTAAGTGAAGTATCTAAAGAATGGAAAAACAAACACCACATGTATTAAATTGGCAGGAACCTGTAAGCACACATGCCCACAAAGGGAAGTAAAACTCAGTGGAAATCAAGCAGAGGGGAGGAGGGAGGAGGAGAGGGTGGGCAAAAACCTACCTAAGGGGTACAATGAACACTATCTGGGTGGTGGGCACACTTATAGCCCTGACTTAAGCATAACAAAAGCAATCCATGTAACCAAAAACATTTGAACCCCTGTAATATTTTGAAATTAAAAAAAAAGAATTAGGGAACGAGCGGGTGGGGCAGATGGAACAAGAAGGCGCCCACTCTGGGGGACCAAAGTGTGCACTCAGAGCTGTGGGCAGGAGAAAATCCCGAAGGCTTGAGGGCCACACTCTGGAGGAGTCTGGGCCATTCCCAGCAGACCCCCGCCTGGAGCAGAGGCGTGTTGGCTGCAGCCGGGTTTCTAGATTTCATTCTTTCTGGGTCCAGGTCTTTTAGAGCCCTCCCTCCTAAAGACTCAAATACCAGAGTAAATGAAAACACTCTCAGCAGCACAATGATCCCTTAAGGTTTGTTTTCCAAGATGGAAAAGAAAGCATTTCAGCCGTTCCACGGATAAAAATAACTTGCCGTTGATTTTGAAATCCCTTTCATTTGTCTCCCACAGGCCAGCCCCACACAATGGCACTTTGTGTGGGAGCTCTGCATGGGCAGCCAGGCCCCCTTGCCTCTGCCTGCAGCGGGAGGGCACCCGCGGAACTTGGAGCTGCAGAGTGGGAGAGGACTTTGGGCGGCCCTGCGTTGCTGTTGGACATCATTCAGAAGTCCCACTCAGCGGGGGGAGCCTAAAGAGCAAAACAAACAGAGCGAGGAGTGGCGGAAAACGCTGAGTCCTGAGCTGGCCGGAACCGCGTCCGCCTTTCCATGCCCGCAGCCAGCCGCGGCCCAGCTGCAGCTGCCACAGCACCGGGCCGCTGTGGGCAGGGAGGCCTTGGCACCCGAGCCGGTCCCGGGGCGGGAGGCGGGAACAGACACCCTCTCTCTTCCAACAGGCCCTCCAGAGTCCTCTCCCTGAATGCTGAGGCCTTTTCCTTGTCCCGGGAGTCCAGGGAAAGAATGGTTCTCAAAGAAGGGAGAAAATGACTTTCCTGAACCATAGGTTCAGATTTACTAATAGCTTCCATTACAGAGCACTTAACATAGATTAACTGTGACCTTGGCACTATTATCACCATTTCACAGAGGAAAAAGTCAAGGCATAGAGATGTTAAATAATTCGCCCAAGGCCACAAAGCTCAGAGGCAGGGCCAGGATTTACAGCCATGCAGTCCAGCTTTTGAGTCCACACTTCTGAATGTGACTGGCTCTTCCCTTAGGCTTATCAAGTTTCCTCTCTAGGAACACAGTATGTGAAAGACAAAAAGAGGAAACTCGAGATGGAGAATAAAGGAATGGATGAGAGAGAGGAAGAATCACCAAGGATTAGAATAATACAAAAAAAATTTTTTAAAGCAGGAGGCTGTCAGCCCAGGAGAAGTGAGGGACAAAGACACAGAGATGGCAAGAAACACTGAGTTGGGGATGGAAGATATAACAGTCCCCAACAGGCAGCTGCTGTGTCCTACGTCCCCAGTAGAAGTCTGGGAGTAAGGCTCAGAGATCAGAGTGGCAAGTGGGGCTCAGCAAGTTTTCAGGGACGCTCTGAGGATCTGCAGCTAGAGCGGAAAATGAACTCCTCTTTGTCTTCCAATTACAGCCTGGAGTGGAGGCAGGTGCCCAGAGCTCCAGGGAAAGATCAGCGCCCTGATGAGAAGAGACAGCCTGTGTCAGTCATGCAGGGAGCCCTGTCACTTCCCTCTGTGAGCTATATAGCTCTTGTCCCCTGAGGAAGAAGGAGAAGTTGGGAAGGAAGGAGGGAAGGAGGGAAGGAAAGAGGGAA
>VBSM01000335.1:1161405-1174839 GCA_008086735.1 Cheirogaleus medius | reverse complement strand
GACTATTTCTTGCTTGTGTTTAGAGGGACAAGCCCACAACCCTCATTAAATACATGGGATTGGCCTTAGAATTAGTACACCTATATTCTAATTTTGCTTCTGTCACCAGGTAGCAATGTGATCTCAGACAAGTCACCAAAACTCTCTTACTCTTAAAGCCTCTATCTATACAATGAGTGGATTGGACTTAATCTCAAGTTCTTTCTAGATCTAAAATCGACACTCTGATGACATTGTGCTTAAGGACAGGAACTTTGATCATCATCTTTGTGTACCACCCAAGGCCTGGGTCCTAGCCCGTGTCTACCCCCCGCCCACACCGGCCTGTCACCAGGGCTGGCAGTCTTGTGTCCTGAGCACCCTCCTGCTGCGTCCACTGCTGCTTCTCATTGGCATCTCTTCCAAGCAATGAAACAGCTTCCAACTGCTCACCCTGCCTCCTCCCCAGTCCATTCTGATTAGTTTCCTACTCTGCAGTCAGAGGGATTTCTCTGAGCAGACATCAGATCACGTGACTGAGCCTGCAGGAAGATTCCAGGACTCCGCCATACCCCTCATCGAGCCCACGAGGCCCGGGCCATCTCCCGCACACTCTCCTCACTTCGCATCCCTGCTCTGCACCTCGCTCCACTTCCCGTCTCTCCACCTGATAACGGCCGCTTGCCTTTAGGCAGTGCGTTCCTTCAGGTCAGGTCCCCTCGGTGTCAAATCACAGTGTTACTGTACTGGATACTAATTGTCCCTTTACTTTTCTATAAACCTTAATTTACTAAAAGCAGAGTGAAGGGAAAAGTCATGTTCATCTTCTTCCTTGTGGTTTTCCTAGTACTGAACCCAATGCCAGCCACATAGTAGGGGCTTAATGAAAGTTTGTTATCTGAATAAATTTGTTTGGTGGCATCATTATGTAAGGTATCTTCTGAATGTAACATCCTATAGTCCTAAACTGGGATCTCAGAGGCCTTGCATTTTTAGTTTCTGCAAACTAAGAGATACAAGACCTCCCACCACTCAAGGATCCAACTTTCTTAATCTCCCATGCCCAACCCAAACACCAGCATTTAGCAGATTCTTGTGTCCATCAGAACTAACAGAAATATTAATAATTATCAAGATCAATACCGAATCAGCTAGGGTCAGCTTTAAAGCAGGATGCACTGCCTAGCAGCTGGATGAGATTCAGTCTGGTGGGGGAATAGGACCCGGGGACAGCGGGGGAATAGGACCCGGGGACAGCGAGGTCTACGTTCTGGCACCAGTTCCATCACTAGTGCGGACACACTGGGCAAGTCCCTTGGCCTCTCTGAACCTTCATTTCATGGCAGAGGTTGGACCAGATGATCTTCAAGGTCTCTATTGACTCCCAGAATGTAGAATTTTAGGATTCTGGCGTTTGCTCTTCCACTCATCATCTTCGAGGGTTTATTGGGTTTTACGAGGAGTCCATGTACAGTATCATGGGAGTGAAAGGAACTGCTATGAATAATGATGCCCTGGACAGTGGGTAGACAGTGGGACTATCCCAGGTACATGAGAATGCGTGGTCACCCTTATTTTAATTTAGTCTTTGTTGGCTGGGCTTCAAGTTTTAGGTTGCTACTTGTGGTAGCAGAGAGAAGGCTATTTGAGATTTGAGGTGCAGGCTCTGATATGGAATTGCAAGGCCATACATATGGGTTCCTAGAGCAGCTAACACATGCCACCATCATGCAGGTGACACACCTGGTCCCTACCTGCTCCTAAACAAGAGGCCCATGCCTGGAGTTGGTACAGCCTCCCAGCTGCACCCTGCTGAGTCCAGGCACTCTCCCTACTCCCCCGTGTTCCATAATTTGTCAGGGAAGAAAATACTTCAAGTCCCCTTGGGCTCAAGAACACAGCCTTGTGCTATCATCACGAACACTTGGCCATAGAGAAAACAGGCACGTGAATGAAACATCCCTCACCCCAAACACTGTTATCACTGGTCATTGTCTCCACCATCACACTTGCCTTTCCTTTCACGTGGATGAACGTCCCCACTGAAAGGTGCCTTGGCTGCACTATATTCATAAGCTTTCCTATCCCTGTGGAAGCCAGAACAAGGGGAACAAGGAGATTGGCAGAGAGAGGGCTCCCCAATTCAATCACTTTTAGAGTATTGAACTTGCCTCCCCTGAGATCTGTAAGAATAATGATCATTTCCTATGAAGGCGGCACAATTTGCAAAGACCTTTGGAAGCTCTCAGTCCCATCTCTCCTTCTAAAGTTTGGAATGTTCTTGCCTCAAAAAGGCAATCCCAGACCAAGCCAATAGTCATCATTAGCTTCCCGGGCTTGCAAAGACAGTTGGCACATCTTCGAGTATCTCTGGACACTTCCTATTTCCAGGCACATCTGGGAGACAGCTCTTGAAAGGTATAAAAAAAAGTCACAGCTGAAATTGCAGGTTTGCCTGTAAAAAGGCTAAAAATAGCCCACTGCTGCCCAGGACCAGAGGCTCAGGCTGACAAAGTGAAGTGGCCAGGGAGAAGGTAGTGGCTCTCTCTTGACCCTCAGTAATTACCACAAGTGGCTGTTGAAAATTTCCTTGCGCCTCTACCTCACATTGCACAGTGACCAAAGCTGACCCGGCATCGCAGCTCCGTGAACGCCATGGCCGAGAGAGCATGTGGGCCTGACCGGAGGGGAGAGAGGTTAGAGATAGGGCTGGAAACTCCAACGGGCCTTGGGGATTGTAGCCCGTCACACGGCTGGTCCTCATGGATGCCCCAGGGTTGCCATGGGCGATGGGCACTATCACTCCTTTGGACATCAAGCAATCGAATGAAACTGGCTTTCCGAGAACAGAAGTATTTGCCAGGAAATTGGAAAAGGGAAAAGAACTAGAACATTGAGTAAAAGAGAGAGTGGCACTGACCAAGGGACAGAGAGGCCAGAGCCACCTCACCCCCTCATGCGGGGTTCTAAATTCTCAGTAAGTGGCTTTTCCTCCACTTGAAGACTTTTGACATTTTCACCAATGGACCAACACCTGCTTTACTGGACGCCTTAGATGGCTGCCTCATTGCAAAAGGAGCCAGGACAGTGCTTCTCTCCTGTCACTGTGCTTGGATAGACTCTCACAGTGCGGGGGTCCCACAGCGGCGAGCGGCCAGGCCACTGAGCCAACGTGCCCACGAACGCAGGGACCGGGTCCTTTAGTCGGGTGCGTCGGGATCCCTGCACCAGCCAGAGAGGGGCCTCTGCACAGCGGGACCCTGGGGAGAAGCAGGGGTGGGAAGGGGCACGGAAGTGAACAGCTTTCTCACTGAAAGAACTCTGCCCTTGCCATGTGTGCCGTGCAGTGCGCCTCTCGCCCCAGGGCTGTGGCGCCGCGGAGGGTGAGGCGGCAGCCAGCGTGGTCGCAGACCTTTCGGAGCTCAGTGGCAGTACCGTGGCCTAATGGAAGGAAGGGCTTGGCGGTCCGTGGGCCTCTGATGAGCCTGATGACCTCTTGTGCTCTCTTCCTCTCTGAGCCGTAGAATAAAATGAGCTTCATGCCAAGTACACACGAATGTGGACAGACACCTCCCAGCGGTCGCAGACTCAAGCTCTACAGGGACTAGGCGGGGACGGCGCTGTGGGCCTGACCTGCTGGAGACAAGGCAGGAGGCTCGTGCCCATGCGGTGGGGCAGCCTGCCGCCAGTGCCAGGGCGGCGCTGTGGAGGCCGCCGCAGGCCGCGCACGCCGGCACCCTCCTGCAGCACGCTGCGCCCTCGTGCGCCGCGCCGCTCCGTCTCCGCGAAGGCCACGCTGGCCGCCTCTGGCATGGGATCGGGCTGCGTGAAGCCTCGTTTACGCTGTCTGCCTCGTGTGACCCAAAGTAGCACAAATCACAGTCCTCCTTTCAGGCTGAAACAGTTACATTTCATCACACTAGACAGCTCAGTTTTGCTTTGGGCTGCGTGCTGTTGCTCACTCCACAGCCGGAGCAGCAGGGAGTCGGACTAGACCTGGCCAAGTTTCTTACCCCAACACCTCCCGAAAGCCGGTCAGAGCTATGGATCGTGACCACCACCTTTTGCGCAACTCCCCTTTCCCTGGCATCTCCCATCTTCACCAGACTCCGTCCTCCCAAATGCCGCGATTGTCTTTGAAGACATCGTCTCTCTCCCCAGCGCCCCCACCACAGCTCCAATAGGGTGGTCTTGGCAGGACCGTTAAGAGACATCACCAAAGCCCAGGAGCCTGAGGGGTCCCCATCTAAACTCCAGCTCCTAGTTTGAGAAACAGAAGACAAAGTTGATTTTATTCAAATATACATTGAGTCTTTTACCCTGGTCAGCATTAGATCAGGAGGGGAAACAGCAAGTTGGCACTAAAGGAAAGCTTTCTGATGGAGTCCTCGACTGAGGCAGAAACTGTTCTGTGTTCTGTTTATTCAGGGGGAGAAGAGCTCAAATGCAGCTTCAGGTTGGCTCAGGAGTTGTGGCTTTGCCCAGGTTTGCAGCTGAAAACCGAAAGCTATAAGGACCTCAAGACATTTTCCCAAAGTTCCCCGGTGAGTGGCGGTGGCTTGACTGGGGTTGAGGGCCTGGCGCCCTCCCCATGGCCAGTCTGGCTCCCTGACCACTGGATCACACAGTCCGTGCTGAACGTGTACTCAGCAAACCTCAAGCTCCAGGCCTGAAGAAAAAGACTTTCCAAAAACAGAGCTCTCTTTGTGAACAATTCAGCAAAAATTCTCTTTCCAGCTGTGAGTTGGGATTCATGTTGCAAATGTTGGTGTTAATTAAAAACATCCACCTTCTACAGTTTCAACAACAAGGAAAAAGCACCATGTAGGATGTGTTCCTAAGCACTGCTCTCCAAAGCACTTATAAATATGGGCTTATTTATGACACGGGTTGCCGGGGGTTCTGACAGATACTATCATTCCCAATTTCCGGCCCCAGTGAAAGAGCTGGGGCCAAGGAGATGGGCGTGAAGGGGCACGGAGCAAAGTCGGTGTCAGCAGCAGAAACGAGGACACCACTCCGTGTCCAGAGCACCCACTGCCGATGTCTAGCTCTCTATCAGGAACTGCACCAGCTGGAATCAACGCTCATCAGCCGGGCCGTTACAATTTCCTTCACGTGACTCTTGTCCTTCAGACTTGAACAAATGAGGTATGACAAGGCCAGGGACGTGGGACATTCCACAAAGGATGACAGAGTATATTCAATAATTTGGGATGTTCGATTACTTCCCTATGTTCCTATTATAATTCTTGCTTTATTGGGCAATCTTAGTCTAAAACAATCCTGAGGCAGTGAGAGCAGACCAAACTGCATCCCTTTGTCCTGCTTCAAATCTGATCCTGAAAGGAAAGAACCACACCAAAGCCACATCGTTATGAATGAATTTCTTTGTTTTTAATTTCACACAGTTTAAAATACAATATGAAATCAGGCTACAGTATATAAAAAACTCTCCAGAAAAATGATGTGCCAGCATCAGCTACTAAAATAAACAAAAACTCCCCCGTAAGAAATTTTTTTGCTTTTTTTAAAAAAAAAAACACATAGACACTTACATCGCTACATCTCTAAGCTACCTCAGTTCTGATTTTTAAAAAGCACCTGCTTTTCCTTTTTTCATCTTGCTGTTAAATTTTCAGCTTTTAAAAAATATAAATTATATGAAAATACAAGTTGGAAAATAGTCAAACACAATATAACATCTTTCTCACCCCTATACTTCTCAGCTTAAAAAAAAGTATTCTTTAAAAAAAGTTCAATAACTGAGGCAGTATTCCTGATAGAGATAATTTCATTTTAATATATATATTTTATATATGTATATGTATACATATATTTATGGTTCCTTGAAACTTCTTTGGAATGTAGGTAAGAGTTTAACAAATTTATATAGACCCCAACAGAGAAAGCGGCATGCACAGCATGACTAGAAGACAGAAGGTGTATTTTTCACCATGAAGGTTAGGCAGGTTAATGCTCTAAAACCCAGAGTGTTCATCTCCAAAGTGAGGAAAAACACATCTGATCTTTGACTGCTACCTCCAATCCCCACAGCCACAAAATCAGGGCTCTATGTAGGGAAGTCCCTCTTCTGAATGGAGAAGGGAACAAAAGTGACTCTGAACCCTAAAGCCAAAACCAATATAGGTTAAGGCATCTCCAGGGAAATAAGGGTTTCACCCAGCTAGACCAGATTTGCCTATCCTCCCTCCAAAGTTAACATGTGTTTTTAAAAAGCATAAATGCAACAATTTTGCTACAGTTCCAGTGTATAAACCACCCACTACTCTTCTTGGGATGGTCTGGCCTTTGGACAAAAGGAGAAAAAGCATCTGGCCAGATAGACAAAGCTGTCTTAATACACTACCTACGAATCCCAACAACAGTGGACCTAGAGAAAAAGGGACTCTTAGCAAACAAGCAGGCTGAGGAACACCGGGAGGCACTTTCTTACATCTTATCTGCTACAAGAATTGCAGGGTTAGACAGACTCACAGAAGGGGAGTTTTCAGCATAAATTTAATAGGAAAGATTGATGATGTAGGAAAGTGATTTTATGCCTGGTTGCAAACAGCAAGCAATGACTGATAAAGTCTTGGTTCTACCCTCACTCATTACTGAAATGTGGAAAGTCTTAACTAGAAAACTCAGGTATTATTTCAGCTGCAGTTTTGCATGTCTGCAAATACACACACACACACACACACACACACACTCTCTCTCTCACACACACACCCTTTGCCAGTGCCCAACAAAGATCACATAATCTAAGAGAAAACAATGTAGCCCAAACAGTTCCACCTACCACTCCCTGAGCAGCTCCTGAAATATTTTGAGAGCTTCATTAAGGCACCTGCATCCAAAAGATCAAAATACACAGCTGGGATAATTCTGCCTTTGCTTTCCATGTAGACTCTCCAACTGATCAATGTGAGGACATTCATGAATCACACAGCTATGCCCCTAACAATTCAGGGTCTGCAAGAGGATCTGGGAGTAAATAATCAGCTTTCTTGAAGATATGCTAGAAGGTAGTTAGTACTTCCAACTTCTCAGCTAAATCCCAAAAGGAGCCAGCCCTGAGCAGCTCATCTTGAATGTGTCTTCCTTTCTCACCAAATCCATAAAGCCACCGCTCCTTCTTCATCCTTTTAACTGGGCAGCCACATAGTGGGAGGGATTCTAATTGTATTAGGCACTTGTTCTCACCAGGTAGATGATGGTTTCCCCCCAAAATCCCATTTTCAGATCCCTCCTCAAAACCAGCAGAAAGATGACTACTTCAGTTGACTATGTTTGTATTTGAATTTTGGGGGAACTAAAAATATATTCAAATGTCATAGACACCTTATTTTCTTCACTCAAACTCCGTCTCTTATTTCTTTTGCCTTCAAGTCATTCCTCTCTTCTGCAATTAACTTTGACTTACCCTGGGCCGAGATATCAGACGCAAGAACAAGGCCCTAACACTGCGTGTGCCAGCATATATAGTCTCACCTGACATCCCACCCCACTGGTTTAGATTCTTCTCTTCCCAAAGACAGCCAAGTCCCATTTTATTGAAATGCTCTGTTTATTTCCATCACTTCGGCAAGGCCAACTCTTCAACTCATGTTGTGTCTGAAGCCACTCTTCACTCACTAATCAGAAAGCTGTACATTTCTCTCTACTGAATGAACAATGGGGAGGAGGGGGGATGTGAGCAAAAAATGAAGGATGCTGGAAAAATAAAATATGAAAGAGAAGTTACAGAGTGTTAGTTTGGAACAACATGCATTCAGGACTTATTTCTTAAGACCTGAGGGGTAATGCCCATGCATACAGCTTTTACTCCAAGTCATCTATGTTACAAGTATAGAACTAAAAAAGAACCAAGCCAATCTTCTCCCTTTGATTTCCTTTCCATGACTTCAACAGTGCTCCTATGTTTATGTGGTTCAAAGCCAGGGCTGCAAAATACATTCAGTTCAAAGACTTAATGCTTCTTAGCTTAACATTAGGTCCAAACCCCGAGAATCCGCTAATAACAAGTAAAGGGGTGTAATAATAAGTTTTTTAAAATTGTAGATGAAATTCACATGCATAGTTCCCCTGTACCCAAATCAACATTAATTCTTCCTTCATACATAAGTCACATGAATTTGGGATCCCTGATCTCAGTGATAGCACTCTGCTTTTCCAGTGGGGTCTATATAAACACTTTTCTTTCACTGTGACAGAATCCTCAGCCGGCAAATAAAAAGAAACTTGCATGATATTGCAATACTGAGACCACCTTAGAGCTTAAGACGATTTTTAAGAAAAAAAATACTGGCACAAAATTTAATAACATAAATTTTAACACAAAAACTGTGTTGGCCCTCTCCCCATGGAAGTCCATCTTTGTTGCAAAAGAAGAGTGAAAGGTAAATAGTTATCAGTTTTTAGCGCATCCTCCCCCAAAAATGTTTTATCCCACCCCCTTTCTGCCCTCCCAGATCTACAAACAAAAGCGAGTTAATTGCCTTTCAGCCTGGCGACTTTTGATATGGCAATGACTCTTGCTAATGGGTTCATAATTCAAGACACATTTTTTTCATGAATGATTTTTTAAAAATGATTAGACACATTAGTCTCATCTTCCCTTAAGCCAGATCCTTCTAGCTTCTAAGAAGATTCTCTCTCTCCTGAAAATTCGCTCAAAAATTTCTTATCCCACCTGCCCCACAAGTCCTAGTTTTCCTTTTCCAACTGTGCACAATCGATTATAGCTGCAGCTCACTTAGCTCCCACCCCTGAATGTAAAAAATGAGTTCTGGAAAATAAAAAATAGAATAACAATTAAAAATTAAGAGTCCGACCAATGCGGTTGTCCTTCAAAAGGTCTCAGCAAGGTTCCCCTGGCTCCTTGTGTGTCCGTCACTCATCGGCGTCCGGCTTGACATCCAGCATGGCGTGCAGTTCCTCGGGGGTGTACCCCAGCAGGCTCTGCAGGTCACACACAAAGCGGTACACGTAGCGTTTACCCGCCGTCTTGTGAATGATGTTTTTGTCGTAATAGTAGCGCAGACCACGGCTCAGTTTCTCATAATTCATTTTAGGCTTGTTTTTCCTCTTTCCCCATCTCCTAGCCACCTACAATTTTTAAAAAAAGAATAGGTAAAAATCGATAGGGTGACCCTACTATGCATGTTTACATGTCTATACTGAACCCATCCATGGCGCCCCATGATGTTCAAGTGAGACAGTTAGAGATTCACGTACCTATGGAAGGCATTTTTCTGACCTATCTTTTCTGAATTCCATTTTTCAAGGGTTGGGCAGGGATGGTAGTCAGGTTGATGAAAACACAGTGACCTGAACTTTGAATGAGGTTGAATATTTGATTTTGAAAAACAAAGAAAAGCCACACTACAGACTCTCCTCTTTCTCCATATTACTTGTAGAATTTCCTTGCTTTGAAAGCATGAAGCTGACGGAGGGCGTGGAGGGAGGGGCTGGGCTGCAATCATACCTGCCTTTCATCAACAGGAAGTGTTTCTTATGTAGCAGGGCACAAATATTTCTCATGTCTGTCAGAACAGACATGTTGTCTCTCTTGTTCATTGCTTTTTATCCTCAGAATTGGGCATGACACAGAACCACACTCAATGGACGTTTGTGTAATGAAAGAATAAATTAATGAACGAGTTGTCTCGATCTTCCAAGGCCTCTTGAACTGTCTGGCCTCTTTCACTCACCGCCACAGGGCTAGGGAGAGCGCTAAGTCAGGGAAGGCGCCTCTACTGATAAAAGGCTGACTAAGCGCCAGGCACTTGATGCGCATGATACTGGTTAATCCTGGGTGACAAATGGGTAACACAGGTATTTTCTCTGTTTTCCACATGATGAAACTCAGGCCCAGACAAGGCTGCCTGCTCAAGGTCACACAAGTAGCAAGTGACAGACCTGGGATCCCAATCCTAGAAAATGCCCTCCAGCACCACTCAGCCCCTGCCCAGGGTTTCCGTGACCCTTCCTCAACACAGCACTCTCGAGCCACTCCTTTCTTACCTCATCTGGGTCAGACAGCTTGAATTCCCAGCCATCTCCTGTCCAGCTGATAAAAGACTGACAGGATTTATCAGTGAGTAATTCCAGAAGAAACTGCCACAGCTGGATGGGTCCACTGCCTGGAAACACAAGCCATTATGAGTCACTGCACCAGACAGTCACTGTCAGTCACTAATCCCCACACACAGCACTCCCTCCTCCTTCCTCTCTGCTCTGGCCAGGAGAAAATGAAGGCAACACGTAGTGAAAATATCGGAGGAAATGTTATGTGCTCGAACACATAGAAAACACAAACACTTCTCCCTCTTCAAAGAAAAGCATGCAAGAAAATATATAAATAGTGCTATTTTGGTTGACTTTAGGGTCAGTCCATTTTTGTTGCTAAAGCAAACTCTAGAAAGAAAATACTGAGCCCATCCTCTGAGGCAGCATAAATCTTTGTGCCTTCACAAAGTCAGTCATTATTTTTGCCTTAACATATAAGAAAAGTATTAACTAAGGAATGAATGTCTTTGCCAGTTCCAAGCAGAAATCAAAGCTCATACACTCTCCTCTACGGGAGGGAGACTTTGGCCTCTGATTTGTGAGTAGGAAGGATCACTACTCTTGGGTCTTCGCACATGGGAATCACTGTTAGATGTCCTTTCAACCGTCATATCACTCTCCAACACCACCCCGCCTTCCCAGGCCACATACAGGCAACACCCAAACTTAAGGGGGAAAAAAGCATCATCATGAATCTTAAATTCAGCTGATTAAAAAAATACATAACTATTTGAGGAATTAATTTGCCACTCAGAAAATTCTCAGAGGTCAGATGAGGACTGTCTCAGAAATTCTTCATGGGTTCAGTATATTTACACACACACACACTTCTCTTGTCTTAGCCATCAACACTGCCAAAATCTTAGCTCTAAAAGTCCTGGTATACTCTTGACAGGCAGTTTATATTACGCTACAGGATTTCTATCACATAGATTTCCTCTTAGGATAACTTTCTATTCTGAAATGACAATGTTATTATATAATTTCTGGGTGTAGCTGGAGAGACAATTATGGGATCAAAGTCCGTGCTGCTTGTTACACGTCTCCACTGTGCCTTATAACACCATCTCATAAACAATCAGGACAGAAGAGGATTGGGAAAAGACCCAGTTCTCGTAGACGAATGAAGCCTGGAATGTTCTAGCTCCAACTCTTAAGCCAAGTTTCAAGTCTGTCTGATCCACAGTAAACTGATGTTCAACAGGAAACATGCTTTAGGTTCCCTGTCGATCTAAAAAACGAAATAGTCTTTATGATCCGTAAGAGTAATCTCTTATTATATCTCATACCTCTATAAGGCCGTTCAAATACATCATTTTACTTGCTCCTAAACCCACTCCCCACCCTCTGCTGTCAGGCAGGCACAGCGGTCTTGCTGCTTCCATTCTGCTGGTGCAGGGAAAGGTGCTCAGCAAAGTGATGTGGCTCTGCTCCACGGCGCAGTCGGCACCTGGGGGTGCTGATCTAGTGCCCAGGCCGTGAGACTCCGAGCACCAGGGCACCCTGCACTGACACCACCCAAGGAAGCAGCCGTGACACGCATTGCCACCCTGCAGCCAAAGGAAGCCCTCCTTCTGTCACAGCTTCCTCAGGGCGGCTTCCAGGGCTCTTCCTCAGCAATCCCCAAGCTAAATATAAAGCATGAAATGTTTCTACTCTGTCTTTCTGAGAGTTTACCTTTAGCTATCTAAAACCATCTTGCAAGAAGCACCTTATACATATTCCAGAATAAAGTGATTCAGGGAAAGTCTATAAAATCAATCAACATTTGAAGAAAAGCCCAGAGGTCTAACTGGTAAAGCCTTAACTCCCTACAACTCAGATCCATTTGCAGGTTTCTTAAAAATTAAGAAAAGTCACCAGCTACTGTTTCCTGCCTGGGCTCACGAGACTAAACATGACATTACGTGAGGAATGCACTGAGAAACCATCCTAATGGGCACAGGTGGTCAGAGAGCAACTCTCTCTTAAGAAACGCAGCTGCAGAGCCCAGATGGCGTAACAGGTTTTTTGAATAAACTCACAATGACTGTGGACAACTAACAGGACCTCTGAGAGACATGTAGAGACATATAAATAAAAAGCACCTACCCCAAAAGCTATGTAAAAGAGGCCTCTCCTGCGTCAAGACTACAGACCTTGGATGTCAGGAGGGTGAGATGCTTTAAGACCCCTGAGAGAGAAAGCAGCTGACAAGAGCCATGACTGACTGTGCACCGGCACGCACCGCACATGAGCGTGACGCTTACGGTCATCTCGTCCAGTCCTCACCCGGCGTAGGTGCTGCCGTCATGCTAGTTGTTTCTACCATGTTACAGCAGAGCAAACGGACAAGCTGTGTGGCTATCTAACCTGTGCAAGGCCATTCTGATCAGCAGTGGAGCAGCTGGGACTAGAACCCAGACAGTCTGGCCCCAAATTCCTCATCTCAACACTACACTGCCCCTGGACAAGACCTGGCACCTAAACTGCCTGCCAGGATGCAGTGATTCAGGGACAGCAGGACCTGGCTTTAGCAACTCCTCTTCCCCACTTCTGGTGGCAGTTGTGGGACACTGGCGGCCGGTGGCTCTTCTGCTGGTCTGACCGCTAATGGCCGTGCTGTCTCCTCACCTTGGCATCCACCTCCACAGGTATGCGGCCATCCCAACTGGCCAGGCGCCCTCGTGGTGGCTGTTAAGTTATGTCACTTCATTATTTCTCCCTCACACTGTTTACCTTAGCACCTCTCTCAAACTATTTATCTTAAAATCTCTTTGGGGAGACAGGGCTGATTATACGGAGCTGAGGAAAGGGATGAGAAGATCGGGATCCTTCCACCTAGGTAGGTCCTAGTCTTAGGCAGGGCGGAGCAAGTCCTGGAGACCAGAGCCCAAGAGCTCACCACCGTCTGTCCCCTGCCTTTGGGACTCCAGCCAGAAATCAGGGAAGGCGCCTTCAGTCCACGTCACTGCCACCAGCTCATCGTGGATGAGACTGGGACCGAGTCATTACTCCTGTTTTTTCTGCTGGTGCCATGTCCTGAACTGAAATGTCAAACAGCGGCAGTGCATGCCCTGCTCCAGCCCTTGCTCTCTGCACATCTGACCCCATGTCGCTGTGTCTGGCCCAGGCGCAGGGTGAGTCCCTGCTGGAGGATTCTTTTCCTCAGCGTGCGTTTTCCTTTGTCCAGAGCAGGGGCCCTCAAACTTTTTAAACAGGGGGCCAGTCCACTGTCCCTCAGACCGTTGGAGGGCCGCTGGAGAGTGCGGCGCACATTCCACACATGCGCACTGTGGGCCCGGGACGAGTCGGCTGCTAGGCGGCAAAAACACCCGGCGGGCCGGATAAATGTCCTTGGCAGGCCGCATGTGGCCTGCGGGCCGTAGTTTGAGG
>VBSM01000335.1:1061075-1161305 GCA_008086735.1 Cheirogaleus medius | reverse complement strand
GGCGTGACTCACAATGGGGTCCCTGTCTGGGAGCCCCAAGGCAGTCAACAGCACCCTTCACTGTGCTGCCCTGGTGTCACACGTCAGGAACCCAGTGGCATCACTGGGAAACTATGCGTCTCAAGCTGGAGCTCTGAGCCACAGCAACAGAGGGGTCCCTGTTAGAAGGAGGTCTCTTCCAAAGCCACGCGGGAGGGGAGCGCCACACACACTCCGCACGCCCATCCCCAGCCTCCCTTAGCGGTGGCTGCGGGAACTGCCCCACCTTGTTCTCTCACTCCTGGGTAAGAGGTAGACGCTCGCTACAACGCTGACAGGCCTCCCTTCAAGAGCATGATGCCTCCGCTGAAGAGGTGAGGTCAGGTAGGTACCCAGCGGAGTCCCAGGCCAGCAGAGCAAATCACACACGGAGGACGTTACCCCCCAGAGGGGACCCTGGAGGCACCTCAAATCTAAGGCAACAATCTCATTTTTTTCATAAAAAACTAAAGCTTCAAGTAAATTTCTGCTCACTTGGGTTGTACTTTAAGTTCCTTCTTTTTGTCTAGGAGCTGACGGCCTGTCACCTGTCTCACTGAGGGCTGGTTATTAACAATGCCTGTCTCTGGTCCCTCACCCTGAGGCTAAGCACTGAGCAGCACAAATAATACAGCAATAGGCTAGGACGAAATCTTAATAAGATGTTCTGATGACAATCCTTCCCACTGACCAATTTCTCATTTTCCAGGTTTTGGAGTTGCCTGTCCCTGGCAGTGATCTGCTCACTGGGTCAGGGCTGGACTTCAGTTTTTCCTTCTCCCCCTTCCTCATTTCCCTTTCAACCACAAGTTCTCGCTCTGGCATCTGTGCCCTGGTGAGAGGCTAACCTAGAAGAGTCGTCTCCCACACAGATGGAGGCCAAGGCTGGGCAGTGACATTCCAGGGCATCTCCCTGTATCTCCGCTGTGGCTTGCCAACACGGAGACCAACCTCGGTGGTCTGCATGCTGTCCGCCTCTCTCATCACCAGTACACGTGCTCCAAAGACAGGGACTTTGATTTTCAGTGCTGTGACCAAAGCCTAGAACAGAGCCTCACCAACAAACACCAACCACCAAACAATCCTTTGCTGTCGCAGGGCTCCAGTGCCAGCTCCCTGAGATAACAGGCTGTGTCTTACGGATCCTCACGTCCGCAGTGTGAGGTGCGGTATCTCATCTTCAACATGTGCTCAGTAAACATTTACTAAATTATGGGACCGAAACAATCCTCCTCTGAAAAAGGCACAAGGATTTGAAAAGCCACTCAAATGGCTTCTCTCTATTACGCTATATTTGGGGCCAAACAATGCGGGTGACCCCAGGCTATGTTTCATCAGCATGCACCCCAAAATAAAAACGACCACACCTCCTGCCCTTTTTGGGTTAATTTGCTACTTTGAGAAGCTTTAGCTCTACTCTAAAAGTCAAATCAAACACCGCATTTATTTTAACCTATGAAACTCTCATGGTTGGTCACCCTTGCAACAGGGCTGACATCTGGCAGGTGGCCCTGAAACAGAGGAACAGGCCCGACTGGCCCCTCCCTTCCAGCCAGGTGTCTCTACCCACAGCTAAACGATGATGCAAAAACAGAACACTCGAATCCAGAAATGACCCATCTGTTCATGAGTGTATCTATCTTCCTCTCATACTACCATGGGAGTGCCCTGCTCTGAGGGTGGGGTGGAATCTAAGCATGACCCCTTTCTGTCCACCCTTTCTAAATCATTATTCACAAAAGAGTCCCAAATCTATTTCTGTTAAGTCCTTAGGAAATGAAGTTGAATGACAAATTAAATAGAAAACATCCCAGCAGTCTCTGGCCCTCTGAACCAAACTCAACCTATTGTTGCACAAAGTCTCCTACCTGAGGATAAAGAACTCAAGAGACCCAGTGACAATCAAAGCCATGGAAACATTTTTCCAAGGAAAGTGAGGGCCGGGACTACCTGGTATTTTGGCCTCGTTCTCTGCCGGGGGGTGCCTTCTCCCATTTCTTCTGAGTCATGCCCTTCCTTTGCCCTGTCCCCACCCAATCTCATCTCCTGTCTACAGTGCCCCAGGTACGGCACCTCACAGAGCCAGCCAACGATGCCTGGGCCAGTGAATCCCTGCACAGTCAACACACTCTGCAAATGTGCTCCTAAGTGCTTATAATTCAACCCATAAAACAAGGAACATTCTAACAGGTATTTAAAAAACACATTTGGTGAATACAATGCTGAACAACAACTTCATAAACTTGCATTTATTTTTGGCTGAGATAGCCAGTTGCTAACAATGAAAAAGAGTTAGAAAACAGCTCTCAAATCAATTAAAACCAACCTTTGCCTGTCAAGTTCATGTCTCTGACATGTTAGACCAAAAACAAAAACAAAAACCCCAAAGTATTTCAAAAAATTTAAAAAAGACATGTCACATGTCAGGCAGTGGAGGACTGAAAGATGACAGCATCCCATAAAATTTATCTTTATCTGTATCTATATCTATATCTGTATCTATACATCTCCCGTGGGAAAGCCCCAAATGGGGAGTCAGGGGTACAGGGCTTTAATATCAGCTCTTCCCTGACTCACTGTGCCATCTTATAAATTCATTTAACCTCCCTGGGCTTTAGTTTTTCCAGCAGTAATCTCTGCTTCTTACTTTACAGAGATGTAAATTAAGTCCTTATTATACAAAATTTATTTATAAATATATGTTAGCAAAATATATGTATATATAATATATACATATATATATAGAGAGAGAGAGCGCTAAAGAAGTATCCACAGTGCAGAACAGTTTGAGGGCAATAGAATACATAATAATATAATTAAACAGAAGAATGAAACAACAGAAAATATATTTTTAAAAACAACATTTTCAAAGAAAGACAAGAAAAAAAAGAAATTTAAAAAAATTATAAGGGGCCGGGTGTGGGGGCTCACGCCTATAATCCTAGCACTTTGGGAGGCTGAGGCAGGAGGGTCCCTTTGAGCTCAAGAGTTCAAGACCAGCCTGAGCAAGAGCAAGATCCCATCTCTACTAAAAATAGAACAAATTAGCCAGGCATAGTGGAATGAGCCTGCAGTCCCACATACTCAGAGGGCTGAGGCAGAAGGATTGCTTGACAGGAGTTTGAGGTTGCTGTGAGCTAGGCTGATGCCACAGCACTCTAGCCTGGGCAACAGAGCAAGACTCTGTTTCAAAAAAAAAAAAATTATAAAAGCACCAGATAAATTTAATTAGGCTTCCAAGAATTAAATTGGCCTTGTGTATGGCAACTTTAAAAAAGTAGGTTAGAGGATAAGTGAAAAAAGTTAAAATATATAAATGTTAAGAACTTTTACATTTATATATTTTAACTTTTTTCACTTATCCTCTAACCTACTTTTTGTAAAAAATGTAAAATTTCTTAACATTTTAAATGAGAATAATCATTTAAGATTTTTAAAGTTAGGGATGAATCTGAAATCCTTGCTCTAATTAAAAGTATATACACACAAGAAAAGATAGCAGATACAAACTGCTTTGCAAGTGAAAGTGTCAAAGACATCTATGGTTCAGGGCAATCCTAGCCACAGATGGACTTGGATCCTCTTTTCCCCAGTGCACCTTTCCCCGTCATTCATGTTCCTCACCAAGCACCCTCCACCCAGTCACTATGTAGGGCTGACTAGACAGAGTTCAGCAGCATTCCCTACAAGGGTGGGGAGTTTGGGCCCAAAGAGACACATCACACAGCATTAGCCGGGGTCAATCAGAAAGTCCTGTCCAGCTTCAGTGACCAAGACAGGCACAAGTGCAAGCCCAGCTGGCGGGCAAGTGGCCGGTGGGGCTGCCCCCACACTCAGGACAGGCTGATGTGAGGCTCAGTTGGCCAGTCAGACTTGGTGTCTAGAACAGGACAGTTATGCATTTTTAGTGTATGAGGAAAAGACCTTTGTTTTGCCCGGTTCTGCACACCTGCAAGAGTTCAAGTACACATGTGTGGGGGTGGCAGCAAGAGAAAGGGGACTGTTCCTCTCTTAAAGGGGCAGCCTCTATTCAAATGTAGCTACCTTGTTCCTCTCAATCCACCACTAACTCTGTCTAACCACAGTCAAGCTAACACCCAGACGCACACTTGGACAGCAAGCCAGTGGAGCTCAAGTCAGGAAGTGGGTTTCTTTATAGCTTTTTCCTCCTGATGTCTTCTAGGTAACTGATTCTTTTAAGAAGTCACCAGAGATGAGTTAGGTTTGAATTTGGAGGTAGGGGATGAGAACGTTCTTATAAACCAAAGAAATGGTTTTTCTAACCAATGTAAACGTCTAAACAAATGCCTCCCTAAGTATATAGGCAATAAGAAGAAAGAAAGACATGTTCACTGATCAGTGTTGGAGAACAGGACTTTGGAAGCCTGAGGACTGTAACTTTTCTCAGGAGGATTCTCAACTCAATCTCTGGAATTTATTTTATCCTAGGGGTAAAGTTTTTCCTTCATATCACAGATTAGAGAAATCACTTGTTAGGTACATTAGAATCCTTAAGGAGGTAGTTGAACTAGATCCTAAGTGATCATTTGTGCAGGGAAGTTTTCAAGCATTTATCTAGCAAGTAATTTCTGAACACTCCTCGAATATAAGGCATTGTAGCCAGATAGGGCTGAATAGCAAAACAGAATATTAACACCAGCATGGAGGTAGCAGAGCAAATACTTTGTGTTTCACCATAATGCAATGAGCTGAAAGTGTCCTACCTACGCCTTTTAAGAAGAAAGGACAGAGAACTCAGCCTTCAGACGCCTTCACAAGAAACTATACTGCCTGGGCCCTGAATGTCAAACACCTCCAACAGAGCTGTGCCCTATGAATATCTCCAGCAAAGCAAGGCCCAGCCTCATTTCAGAGTTAAAACTTTCACATTCAATCACCCCAGGAGAACTTTCACTCTCATAATCTCTCACGGAGAGGTGAGTCAAACAAAAGACAATAGGCTGGATCCAGTGGCTCACGCCTGTAATCCCAGCACTCTAGGAGGCCGAAGTGGGAGGATCGCTCGAGGTCAGGAGTTCAAGACCAGCCTGAGCAAGAGCAAGACCCCATCTCTACTAAAAATAGAAAGAAATTAGCTGGACAACTAAAAATATATAGACAAAATTAGCCGGGCATGGTGGCACATGCCTGTAGTCCCAGCTACTCGGGAGGCTGAGGCAGGAGGATCGCCTGAGCCCAGGAGTTTGAGGTTGCTGTGAGCGAGGCTGACGCCACGGCACTCTAGCCTGGGCAACAGAGTGAGACTCTGTCTCAAAAAAAAAAAGAAAAAGACAATAAAGTATGAGAAGTTACAGTCAACAGCATGCACTGAGCTCAGAAGCCCATCATGGGCCACCAAGAGCATTTGGACCTGTGGTCCTCAGTTACGCCTGACAGCTAGCTGGGTGGAAAGCTGTGCTGGCCTCTTCGACAAGCCACGAGTGCAGTCAGGTGTCATGGCTGTAGCACCACCTGTGCTGCCCAGATCTCCTACTGAGGGAGCACAGCTGGCCGGCTTTACCCTGTCCACATAAGGCCACGCTTGCTGGACCCCGGCCCGCCCAGCGCAGGACTGCACGTGGGGCTATGGTGTGCAGGCCGCCCCTGGGCAATGCAGAGCTGCTCCACGGGCAGCCATGTCCCTTCGGCCTGGCCAAACCTTTCCTGGAACCAAGCTGCATTTGGAGGCTCCTCTAGTCCAGAGCTTCTTCCTCCAGACCTGCAGTGTGGTCTGAGGCTCCCCCGCCTTCTCTTCGCTGTCTCCTCCCCGTCTGTCCTTATAGATGCCCCCACCCCATAAATTTCTTAGATATCTAATCATGTTGGCACCTGCTTCTCAGCAGACTGAGACACATTATTTTGGACGTTTTCCTCCTAACTGTCTGACATCGTGGAAAATTTGAGAGGTGGCTTATTTGTCCTGTTGTGGCACTGGCATAGACCTACTCCTCTAAAAGGAAAGACGTAGACTCCCTCACTCACACCGTGGGGGTAGCACAGCCTTCCCAGTGGTTTTTGGTGAAGGATAAAAAAATTAATGAAAGAGTCTAGCACAAAACAGGAGCTTAATACATGTGGATTGAGCTGACCAACCAAAGTGACCTAATCTGATAATAAATATTTAGTATCTGCTGTGCCCTATGACACTGCCAGCAATTACTGAATTTTATAAGTAAAATACATTGTCCTCTGACCTCAAGTAATTTAGAATTATACTGGAAAAATAAGAGGTTTGGAGAATAATATGGAATGGTAGTAATGGCTAGCACTTAATTACTTCCTATGTACCTAGCACTGTTCTGGCTGCCTTCCCTAAACTAACTTATTAATCCTCACAACAGGCATCTGGAATAGGAACTACTATTATCACCATTCTGCAGATGAGAAAACTGAGGTACAGAGATGTTAGCTTGCCAATGGTCACACGGCCAGTCAGTGGCAGGGCCTGAGTACATGGTCTTAGTCCTACACAACATAAACCCTAAATGTCACTGCTGGTGAAGCAGCATGGGCTGGCCACCCCCATGTGTTTAACAGGGACTGTTATCTGCAGGCACCCCCAAGCGGCAGGCGGACGGGAGCTGGTGAGCCCTCCAACCTGCAGGCGCCATGTGAAAGTCACAGCAACGCAAACAGGGAAGAGTAGAGCTCTTGAATTGGGCCTCCATCTGGAGCCGCCACTGCTCACTCTCCACGGCAGGGAAGAGACAGAAGTGCCTGGGGCAGAGGCAGGGCTGCCTGGGGCAGAGGCAGGGCCTTTCCAGCAGAGGTGACAGGGAGTTTCCAGTGTGCCACTCAAAGGCAGTAGGGACTTGGGCGGAGGTCTCAGCAGCGCATGGCTGCGTCTGGCTGATGGAAACACTCTGCTTCAAAGGCAAAAAGGTGGAGCTCCAAACTGGAGACCGAGTGAAATTCCAGGGCAGTCACCACCCAGTTCCATCATTTGTAGTGAGATTTTGTTAAAGAAACAGTGACACCAAAAATGTGAGACTCAGAGACTCCTCTACAACAGGCAGAGGGGCTGAACCCAGAACAGATGGGCCAGCCTGTGCGTGCCCTGCCCTCCCAAGTCCAGGCACCCAGAAGGCCTCAGAGAGTTGTAAATAGCACCATGGCTGAGACAGACTCTAAAGTATAAATAGAGCCTGCAAGGTGTCACCGTAGCAGAATCAAGACACTGGGCGTTCAGCCAGTTGTGGCCTTCCAAGGGAACCTCTGCTTTCCACATTTTTAAAAAGACATCTATTTTAAAAGTTAATAGTGAAGCCAAATCCTCTTACCATGTGGTCTTTTTCTACTGGTGGCAGATGATTAAGAAAAATTGGCAGAAAACTAATTAGTTAAGAGGCAGAAACAGTGAAACGACTTTACTCCCTCCAGTTCAAATCTTCCTGGTGACTTCCCTCCCCAGCGCTTGAAGTATTTTCTCAACAATCCCGTACCGAGTGGCATGTGAACTCACGCTGAGAACCCACCTACTGAGAGCCCCAAATCCATCCCACACACCCCTTTAGGATCCACCTCCAAACACAGCACAGGGAACAGAGTCCCTCTCGGCAGGAAGGCTGCAGTTAGCTGTGGGGGTCTGGCCGGAGTGTTAATTAGTGACAAGAGGGAGACAAGGTCCCAGTCACTCTATGGGGCAACTGAGATAACCAAGGAGTATTCTCACTCCTGAACTTGGAGAAAAGATGTTCTACTCAAGTGAGACATGCAGCACTTGAGGTCCAAAACAGGAGCTGCCTTCTGTGCAGACTGCGATTACACACATGGCCTCACTCCTCTGTACCTCAGTTTCGTCACCTATAAAATGGGGCTGGAGAGATTAAGAGGAGGGGAGAATACTATTTGACAATCCACAATATTACTCTATAGGTAATGAAATTGAAAAAATTATCAGAGATGCTTATGTTTTTCAAGGCCCTGGAAAGCATTTTGCTTAGGTTTACAAAACATATAGAAAACACTGGGCTACTTCTTTCAGACTGTGTTGTCATTAAAAGGTGCTCACAATGTATCTTCGAACAAAAGAAAATGGAGCTTTCTGATTGTATCAGGTTGGTAACCGTAAGCAGTTCACAGCAAGGTAAGGAGGTACATTTTGGAGGAAGCTAGCACTGCATTTGATGTATTCTTAACTCAGCTAACAGGCGGGCTTTCAAGCCATGTTATCTGCCCCCGCATCTTGACCTAATTTAACAAGTTGCCATGGGAGCCTAGTGAAGGTTGATGCAATTTTCTTATCTTTGGAGGAAGAATGTAACTGTGCAAGACAATGTGAAAATTCAGTTTCTAACTGATTTCCACACTTACAGTGCAGAAACTAAGACACCATATGAAGAAATGGCATGCATTCCTTTGGA
Source organism: Cheirogaleus medius (assembly GCA_008086735.1). Classification (NCBI taxonomy): domain Eukaryota; kingdom Metazoa; phylum Chordata; class Mammalia; order Primates; family Cheirogaleidae; genus Cheirogaleus; species Cheirogaleus medius. The sequence continues at coordinate 1,152,924 of VBSM01000335.1, read as the reverse complement.
GGTGACAAGGACCAAGGCTGACGGCAGGAAGGGAGGGAAGAACTTGAGACAGAAAATATGTGTGACTTTTATGAGCAATAAAAAGTCTGCCAACACTTGTACAATGATCTCCACTTTCCAAAGCACCTTCCCAAATTTCAGGTCCTCTTAACCTGTCCGCATAAAGCCAGACACCCATTTCTGGGCCCTCTGGTGACTGCCTCAGGAGGTGGTCGAGGCTGCATGGGTACGACCCATTCCCATCTCCACTCCCCAGGATGTACCTGAAATGAGAAGGGACCACAAGGAGGCTGTGAGACCAGGGAAATGCCACACAGGACTGCTCGCTATGCATGCAGGAGGCTCACCTGACATGAAGTACAGGAAAAAAGCCCCCATTGGGCGGCTAACAAATCCGACCTTCATTCAGACCACAGCAATAAGAGAACACGGTTCAAGTCTAAGTACATTTACAAAACTTTGAATTCAGTAAGACAGGGAGCCCTCAAGGGCTACTGTCTTGTCTGCACCCAGTATGTGCTCAGACATTTGCTGAAATAATTGAATTGTTATAATTAACAGGTTTTTCTCCCTACTTCTAGCACAATGTCTAGCACTTATTTGTTTATTTAACTGATTTGGTTCAATTACATTTTCACAGATCTCCTACCACCAAGATAAGGATGAATACTTCTACTTTACTAAAAGTAGAAAGGGGTGCAAGGCAAATTTGCCTAAAATCACACAGTGTGTTAAAGGTGGGAGGGAGTGCAGGGGACTTCTGTTTTCTGGGCCATTGTTCTCACCGCCATTTGAGATGGTATGAAAAGTCACGTTGCCAATTGTAAAGAAGAAACAACTGAATGGTACGATGCTTCAAAAATATTTTTTTAATTCAAATGACTACTTCAGTCTTTGAGACTTTTAACTGATAATCACTGTCCCTTCTCTTCCATTCACTGAATGTTTCACTCCCTTATCTTATGAAGGAAGGAAGGAAGGAAGGAAGGAAGGAAGGAAGGAAGGAGAGAGAAAGGGAGGGAGGAAGTGAGGAAGGAAGGAAGGAAGGAGAGAGAAAGGGAGGGAGGAAGGAAGGAAGGAGAGAGAAAGGGAGGGAGGAAGGGAGGGAGGGAGGGAGGGAGAAGGGAAGAAGGGAAGGGTCAGCATCTGTCAAACAGCCTGTCCACACAGGTGTGGCGACTTCAGACATAACTCAGACCTACGGCACAGCTCCCCTGCACCACCAGAACAGAAGCAAGCAGGCCAGTGAGAGACAAAGCCTACGTCCCAAGGCCACAAAGTCATTTAGGAGCTGCCTCTGCCTTTCCTTTCTCCTCCCGATTAAGCAGCACTTATCCCCGTTTCTATCAGTGTGGCCAACTGGTGTCTAGTTCTCCAACCCCTAAGAGTTATACCAGCAGGAACTGGTTCTCCTGTGCATCCTGACAGAGACTCATATGCTTTGCCCCATTCTAGACACCTTTAACAGAAATGGGTAAACTTCCTAATAATCTGCTGTCAGACACAGGAAAGGACTCCCTTGGAAAGAAGTGAGTTCCCACATGCTAACCATGTTCACACAGAGAGCAGGGGGTACTGCAGAAAGAGGAAAGTAGGGGACCTCTAGGTTCCTTCTGGCCCTGACCTTTTTGCTGCTCCAACACAGACATAATTCCCGAGCGCAACTCACACGGTGAACTACACAAGGGCTATGTGGAATGCAACGTAAAAGACACACTCCTGATCTCTGACTGGGGAATAATTTTTCCAAGCATCTGAGTTGTTCTCAAAGGTCAGCTGGTTTTCCTCATAAAAAACAGAGGCTTCCCTGAATGAAAGAATAAGGAACTAGCATACTCTTAAGATCAGACGAATACTGCAGGAGAAACACAGATTTTGCCGTCTGTCTCCATCCACACAAAGGGTCCAGGGTGGAGGGAATTCTAAGACGATAAAGGCCTAGGCCACCTCTGGGTAATCAAAGCTTAAAGTAAGCTCCACTCACAACACACTTTCTAATTTTCAAAAAACACTACAATCTTACAGAGAGATCTGGTTATTAACATATTAATGCTCCTTGGATATTTCTCAGATATACTCTTCAAATGCTTCCCAGGTTAGGCGGATATGCTACAACCCATGTGGACACTGAACTATTTCCCTCTACTACCAGACGCTCAATCACAGCTCAAGCTCTCAATCTGCATCTTTTTCATGTATGATCTTTCTTCACTCACCACTACTATAACTTTCACTCCTGGAAGAAAACTGATCATAAAGCTAAATGAGAAAAACGTTTCCTATCTAGGCCAGGATGGATGCAGACAGGGTGTCGGAGACGGCGGCCCACGTTTGAACAGTAGCCTAACGGCAGCTGCAGCACAGAGGAGCCTGGCATGGGTGCTGCCCAGCGTGTCTGTGAGAGATGCTGCTGCTGGTTCTGCACTCGGGAAGACCTCCCAAGACCGGGCCAGGAAAGGTCCCTTGACGCCAGGCCACTGCACAGTTTCCAGGAACACCAATGCACTATAGTTCCTTCTCTCACATATGGAAAAAGATCCAAAATATAAGTTTCTTACCACTCTTGGAAATGATCCCTTGGGATAGAATGATACTATTTGCTTCCAAAACTCAATAGCTATGAACGAGCAGAGTGGCTTGAGACACTATAGACCTCTTAGAGACCTCTCCCCATTGCCCCCGAAAAGAAGGAGTCTGTCATTCTGTCTCTAGGTAGGTGCACACAGTGCCTTCTAGGACCCGTCCACAGAAACACGCAGACAGAGGCTGCCTAGGTGAGGGGAAGGCACTCTTACCTGTGTAGCCAGCCAGGGCAGCGGCAGGAATGACAGGCTTGTCCTTGTTGAGGTCTGCACGGTCCCGCACATAGTCCTTGAAGGTGCCCTTGGGCTTGTGGTTGGGCAGGGCAGCTGGATAGTCCTCTGAGTCGAAGCTTTCGTAGGAGGGAACGCGCTGCAGGCTGTTGAAAGATGACTGGCTGCTCCAGGACTGGATGAGACGGTCACAGCTATCATAGCTCTCTATGCTCTCAAAAGAGTCCTGGCCCCCGAGTTTACCTGGAGATAAAGGAGGAGGCAGGAAGAGTACAAGGGAGGAGGGATTGGGAAAAAACACTGTCAAATCCCTCTTATGGAGGACAGACTGCTGATCAGACCGCAGGAGGGAGAGAAGAAGGGAGGGGCCAGTGGGAATGTAAGCTCCCAGAGTCATGGGCTAACTCTGGGGAGAGGGCTGCCTGGGGCCACGGGCTGAGAGCCCACTGCCACTCTGCTGCCTGGTCTCACAGCTCCTGGTACAGAGATTCGGAGTCAAATGCTGCTCACAGCTGTCAGAGAGACACAGTAGCATGTGTGGAACCTCAAGAATTCTAAAGCCAAAAATCTAAAAGCTGAGAATCACACACGTTATTATGGAATTTATGGCTGATGTATCAGGCCCAGTGAATAAATGAAGAAGTTGGAGGGGTGTCAGGCTGAATTCCTTATTCCAATTCAAGCCACTGAGATGATTTCAAAAGGCCCAATTTGGCAAAATATTTTGGTCATAAGAAAAAAAAATTCCATTAGACTAAGAGCACATTAGCCTTTTTTGACCTTGGAACTAAAGTGTTATTTTTTTAGCATTTTTCCCAAATACTATTTTAAAATGAAATACATGTGCTGCCTCTATGCCCTCTCAAATAGAGTAAGAAGTTATGAGATGCTTTTTCCAAGAGATCAAAAAAAACCCACTATCACTATTCTAAACAGAAAACCATACTCTTTACCCTCTCCAAAAAATTCTGTACTTGAAATGTATACTACACTGGAAAAGCGTGGGCAATAAAAAAAAAAAAAGAAGTTGATTAAAGAGTTAAGTCTACAGCAGTGTCAGAAACCCTTTGCTCTATGAGTTGCTTAAGGCATTCTTAACTGACCACAAGATCATGCAAGTTCATTAATTTCCCAAACCAGGTTATAAACAGCTGCTATGATTGCTCAATAGCTCCTGGAGAAATTTCCACTGGCAAAAAATGCCACTAAAAAGGAGGCTAACAAAAAAAAAAGTTTTGAAGGAAAACAAAATGCACCTAAGAGCTAACAAGGTTCACAGGAATGTTTTCTACATTCTACTTTCAGATTCTTTTCAGGTAACCTAAATTAAATCACGGGAGACTATATGGCCCCCTTAATTCAGCACCAAGCAAGAGGCAAAGGGACATGACAAATACCCACGTAGAAATATCTGTCAGTCAACTTTCAATTGCGCAAGGGTGGCTGATCTATAAATTACAAATTCCCAAATAACACTGGCTTATACAACCTCATATTAGTATGCTTCCAGTGTATTTTTCCCTCCATAACAGTGGAGACTGGTTAAAACAATAAAATTCAAAAATGAACAGGTTCCAAAACCAAAATTAAATATCTAGGAAAATATATTACTCCCAAGATTAAAAAGAAAATTCCAGATACAATGTATTCAGTTGAGCATGTACTTTTTGTATAATCTACTGCTGTAGATTTGCTGTGCCTCCTTCCCCACAGTGCTGCTTTTAATAGAAAGGTGGTACTGTCCAGTTCATTTCATTCCTTCCTCTACTTAGCCATGCGGATGAGGGGAATCTCTGGAAGGCAAATCAAAGAGCTTCATGGATTTATCAGCCCTGCCTACCCAGTCCAGTTACTTTGGTGCCTCTCTATTATTATTACAGATGAAGGAGTTGTCCCTTCCAGAAATTCACATTCGATGATTTAGGAAAGCAGCCTACAACCAAAATGCCATTAGCCTCTTTTTAGCAGAACAGGAATTTTTATGGAATCTCACAAAAGATGTTTGTTCATACTAGCTGTTGATCTTAATGGTCACTCATTATCTCCTTGAGACAAACATACCCAAAGCCTAAGAAAGAGGATTTGTATTTTCATGAAGAACACGCCACTGAGTCACTGATGTTTAGGCAGTATTTATGCTCACGTCTCTCTGAAATGATTCTATCTCTATAGCCATTTTTATATTTGAAGGGCAGGGAAATGAGGTTTTCCACAAGCATGAGTTAAATCTCCAAGGAGTTCCAACAAGCAAAGGCACTAAACTGGGCCGTAAGCAGCCTGGCAGTCCCCAAGCACCAGCCAAATGCAACCCTGCTAAGAGCTGCGGTTTACAACAGGCAGCTTTCATTTTAGCTCGACTTCACAACCCTAGAGCTGGGAACCTTCATTTATGGCTATTTTCTTTAAAAATGGGTTGAATCCAACTGAATTAGATACTCAGTTATGCTACTGTGCTCACGCAGGGCAGCATGGCCTCTAAGATGTCCACTGGCCGGCCTTTCTGAGAAATGCCTCGGCAAGGGCCGTCTACAGCTCTCTGACTCCGCTGAGCAGGCCTCCGCGCACTCACGACGGCAGACGGAAAGGCCCCACAGCAACCCACTGACCGGCCAGCACAGTGACAGTCCTCAGAGTCCAAGCACGTGGGACACAGAAGCACTCTGTATACTGCAACGCAGTAGATGAAGACTGTACTATGATTATTAGAAGTAATAATCAGCTAACAGTAACACTCTTGGTCTCGACCAATCATACCATCTCAGATTCAATCAGCCCTTGGAATATGTCCTGTTTGTAGCATTTCTAACACACAGAAAATGGTCTTCCCCTCAAGTTTTTGTGGCCTGAACTTGGAGGGAGAGAAGAAGAGTGGAGTCAGAAAGAAATTCCTCATGCCTCTTTGTAAGGGTCACTTTTGGTCCATAGTCATTAATTTGGGGTTGGAACGGTGGTGGGGATCAAAACCAAGAAGCGAGAAAAGGAGAGGGATGGAGGAGGAACAATCACACAAATGCAAAGCCAGATGCAATTTTAAAACAAGGTGACAGTAGATCTACCCAAAGTTACAACACGGCTGAGCCCAAACCCACAGATCAGCCTCATTGCATGTATGTATGAAAAAGTCCCGCGAGAAAGAAAGTTGTTCTAATGCTTTGACCTGCCTGGAAAAAAAAAAAAAAAGACACACACATACATACACTTGTATGTATGTATTTAAATAGACACACACCCAAAATAAAAAAGAGTCAGAAAGGGGAAGGCCGGCTGGTCCCACCCAGCCCCTTTGGTCTGAAACACAAACACCCTGAGGCCTTCAGAAGGAAGATTGCAGGTTTTGATTCTGCAGGGACTTTCCCTGTGCAGGGCTTGTAGCTATCCCTAGGCCTGCTGGGAGAAGTGTGAGCCCAAATACTCGAGGAAGATGACAGTGTGCATGGCCCGCGACGTGTAAGGGGTAAAACCTTCAAAGTAAAGGTGCCTCTGGACTCTGCTCCGAGAACCTCAGACGAGGTATCACGCATAGCCAGTCACTGCACAGCACTCGAGAACAGGCCAGCCCAAGCCTCACTTCTAGGAGCAGAGGCCTCCAACCACGCCTTGGATCAGCTTTCTCCTGTTCCTCTTACTGGTTGTAATTCTTTCCCATTTATCCACCAGAAAAGTCATCTTTTTCAACTTTTCAGAAATCAGCTACCTTTTGCTGGAAGAATAAACTCCTCCTTATAGCAGACAACACTTTTCCCAGAAACAGAACAATATGGGCACTTTACTAGGTGGGTTGTACCTCTGAGTGTCTACGTCCTGATGCTAAAAACAGTTTTACGCTTTATGCCAGCCGGCACTATTTTGGAACACTTACTTCACCATTAGTAAATATTTTATCATTATTATAATAGTCATGTTAGCAGGAGCATCTTCTTTTGGAAAATTCTGGCCACCTCTTTCCCTGGGTCCTCTAGCTAAATACATACTTTGACCACACTGCTGATGACTGGTTCCAAATAAACCATCGGTTAACCATCCTGGATCTTCCCAAACCAAAGAAGTCACAGGAGGCTAAAGATCCCAGGCTGAGCAGCAGAGGGCATTCCAGGCACCGCGCCAGGAGGTGCGGTCTGACCCAGGAACCCTCTGGGCGGAGCACGGACACACGCTAAGCTGGAGGTGCTCCAGGATGGGCACCTGAGCCACTCGCGTTTGCTTATGTCCTCCTCAAGCAAAGCCCTCTCGGAGAAAACAGAGCATACCTACGACCAAATTCAACTAGAGTTATTATTTGGGTAAAACATTTTACCCAAATAAGACATTTGACTGTTCATCCTATCAGAACTGAATCCCACCACAGACCCATGGTCTTCCTTCATGATGGGTCCGGCTAAAACACCAGGATGGAAAGTTCTTAATATCTAGACATTCTAAGACTGGAAGGCAGAAACTGCAGAATCTATAGGTCTAACAAGTGAGGGAAAAATGGGACCTGAAAAACTCACAGGGTTAGGTGATTCGTGTGAACCCAAGTGCCTTCAGAGAAGAAATGCAACCTACCACGACTGGTCCTCCCCATGCACATGTTGTCCGGTGTTACGACTTCTTGTTTGATGGCAAAGTAGTCAGTCTGCAAGGTGTCCGTCTGCAGAGGGTCCCGGAGAATGACCGAGGGGTAGTCGTTCTCATACTTGAGGGAGAGGAGTTCTTCCGAGCTAATAGGATGGAGCGTCTGGTAAGACTCGGTGATGAAGCTGGGCTCGGAGAATTCCGACGGAGGAACACACTGGGCATGCTCAACACCATAGCCTGGAACAGAGGAAGAGAGGTTTGTATCTAGAATAAGCAGTTCCTCACCATCTACAGTGACCCCACAATGGGGAATAAACTGGCTACCTTAGAGAATAAAAGGAAAATATTTTAAGTCAGAAGGGCTTGGGTTTTTAACCTTGCTTTATGACTTTACAGCAATGGCCCTTGACAAGATACATCCCTTTTCTGACTTAAATTCCTCATCTATAAAATAGGGAGGATTGCAATCTTCCTCAGAACACTGTGTGAAGATGAAACGAGTGTACAGGCAAAATGCCTACCAACGCTTGCAGCACACAGCAGCTCTTGATACAGAGTAGTTAATATCATTGTGTTATTGGAATAAAAATCACAATAAAATAAGAAGATACAATGCAAACAAACCTGGTTAAGACTCCCTTTGAAAGCAAGGGCATCAGATAAGACAGCCCCGCATCTTGGGGCTTACATCAGTGTAACAGCCCCATATCCATTTTCTCCCTCTAGCCACCTCTCCACTATGGTTGAGTATCTTATACTAAAAATGGGAAGGCTTTATTTCCTGTAATAGAATTAGAAGCTGCAAGGCACACTCTTACAGAGAGACTTCAGAGGAAATGCTGCTATCTCCACGAGTGAAAAGGAAAGAACAAAGGCCAAGATCAAATCCCTACCCCAACCCTCTGGTGGCCACCAGAGTGCACAGGATCAAATAGTATCAAAAGCTTAGGGGTCAAGTTGTATTCTCTCTGCGTGACTTTCACATTAAAGATACCAGAGAGAGATCCTAGCGTGTAGGAACCTGTAGGTGATTCGAACATGTAAATAGGCTGAAACCTTTTGCTTTGTGGAAGATAACAAAATAAATAACAAAGAAGAGTCTACATTTAAGAAAATATTATTGTGCATAGAAGTACCATGAAGGAGCCTGAGATGGAGTAGGCAGGGTTCTTTCCAAGCTTTCTATTATAATGAGCAAAGTGAGGGAAGAAGAGTGGAAGATGAACTTACTAATGAAGTAATCCGAGGTATAACGGGATTCTGGATAGGTAGGGTTGACTCCGTTAACTTGATATGGTTTTACATCCTCTGCAACAGACGGTAGGGAACGAAACAAGATCAATATGTAAGTAATGCCTGGACTAGAAGGATCTTGGATGCAAGGACCACAATGATCTCAACCCCTTTTCTAAGAAATCTGCATGTTCATTAGCTGAGTTGGTGTCTGAGTTTACCCTGACTGGGGCCTTGTCTAAGGCTGAGATCACAAAAATATGGCTAAATTTATTATTTCAGTAGCTACAAAATGGGATTTAATATCTTGGAAAGAGAATGAGTGAGTAATCTCTAAGGGCCAGGAGAGCACTGAGCCCTCACTCTCGGTGCTGTGCTGTACATGTGTGGCCTAGAGTCAAAGACATGAAGACGTCCCGGGAGGTTACCAAGGTCAGTCCCCAACCCTCTCAAACTGATCAATTCTAAAACTTTTTAGAAATGTATTACAATCTTTAGGCAGGCAGATTTTGCATCCTCCATTTATTCTCTAACAGTTGTCTGGGTTTTGTTTTGTATTTTTCCCACTACCCTCAGATTTCAAGTTCAGGCCCAGACAAGAAGCAGGACACTGGTGAGATGACTCCACCTGGTGAGACGTGGCCAGGCGGGTGCAGAGGGCGAGAACGCCGCACCCGGACCACGGCCCAGAGGCCAGCTTCTCCAGGAGGTGGAGGGTGACTAGGGACAGAAGGGCTCTCCACTGAACTGGGAGAACCTGGGGTCCCCACTTTCCCTGAGATCAAGGGCTACAGCCTGCTTCTTGCATGGGGTAGTCTGATCATGTTTCACTGTAAGAATAAGACAGAAGCAGACAGTGTTGGTTTGGATTTTCCCTCAGGTATTTGATAGCTTGCTGGGAGCACAGCCTGATGGGAAAACAAGTTTGTGCCTGCACAGAAAAACAGTTCCCAGTTGAGATAAGATGATTAAATTTTGCTTTAGCAGTTTATCAGATTGAAACATCCCTGTACCTCTGGCCTTCCACCCCACCCCAAACAGCTATGTTCTTTTGGTGCTGTGTGGCGTTAGTTTTAATTACAGAACAAAAGCTGTAGCCTCAGTACACATATCTTGCTCATCTCTCCAAGTATCTGGATCTGCAGAGGGAGGATTCTTACTGTCTCTCTCAACAGAACACTGGGCTGGATGAGATGACTTTTGTTTTCTAACATACGGAAGTATATCCTAATTCTCCTAAATTGCTCCTTTGTAAGGTAGGCCACACCTGTCTCAGGGACCAGAAGCTTTCCATGAGTCCATACTAATTTTTTTTTTTTTTTTGAAACAGAGTCTCACTGTTGCCAGGCTAGAGTGCCATGGCATCAGCCTAGCTCACAGCAACCTCTAACTCCTGGTCTCAAGCAATCCTTCTGCCTCAGCCTCCCGAGTAGCTGGGACTACAGGCATGTACCACCATGCCTGGCTAAGTTTTTCTATATATTTTTAGTTGGCCAATTAATTTATTTCTATTTTTAGTAGAGATGGGGTCTCGCTCTTGCTCAGGCTAATCTCAAACTCCTGAGCTTAAACAATCCACCTGCCTCGGCCTCCCAGAGTGCTAGGATTACAGGTGCGAGCCACCATGTCCGGCCCATGGTGTTAATACTATACAAAGAACACAGGACAGGAAGTTAAATTTAAAAAATTTAAAAGATTTAAAAGTTAAAGTTTAAGGAAATGAGTTATATTGAGGAAATCACTTAACCCAAGCCTCATTTTATGGATAAGGGCACTATAGTACTTGCCCTTCCTATCTCGTAGGGTTGTTTTGATAATCCAAATAGAAAATGTGTTTTACGGCACTTTGGAAACAGGGAGACACTATATAGACATCCATTGTAACTATGACCACAGACCAGCTTGGAGCACGTGGCAGCTCCCTTGTGGTAAATAGCAACATGCTCTCCCAGTAGAACATACTGGGTTACGCAGTCTGGTGGAACCTACTGTTATGTCTAGAAGCCAAAGGTTAAATCGGATCTGTCAGGAGCCTGCCTCCCTCTGTAAACAGGTCGCTCACACCAACACCTATGGTCGCGTGCACTACACAGGAACACGCTGGTGCTCTGGCACAGGCTGCCTGCCGTCCCCGGTAACAGCAGCCACAGAAAGATTCACCTGACTCTTTACTGTGTTTGTTATTTATTATTATTTATTATTTTGCAACAGAAGTTGAAGAGAAAGAATAAAGATAACACTTCTGAGCCCAGAGGAGTCTAATTTGGGTCTTTCTGGTACACTGTAGAGTGGAAATGACTCTTAAACAAAGGAAGGTATTATATGGACCAGAAGTGCTAATCCTGAGCTTTGCTCCTTCCCCCAGCATCTGTGCCAAGGGTTGGAGCTGGTGACCACAGGGACAGGGTGGGCCTGGGTTAGAGAGGGCAATGGGCTTCTAGGCTTACAGTCAGCTCGAGGGCACTGCTGACTGCTGGTAACTGCAATTTATTTTAAGAAGAAACTCAGAAAAATAAGCGCAAAAACACCCAAGTTTGCCGCCTGCTGCTGTTTCTATACTCAGCCAGGACTGTGGTACATGAGTCACTTTGTCCAAAAAGGTTGGAAGAGGCTGGCAGGGGAGGCCATGTCATTACAAGGTTGCAACACGGCGTCCTGAGCTAACCCCGGCTCCTGCCCCCGCTGTGAAAGGCACGCTGCGCGGCTGCGGCTCCAGTCCACTCGGGGGCAGCGGGGCCTGTGTTACCGATGAGCTCTGAGCTTGCCTGTGGATGCGCCTGAGTACTGCATGGCCACAGATCAAGGGAGTGTGTAGGATTGCCAAAAAAAAAAATATTCTGGTGTTGGCTGTGGGTGCTGCCTGTTCAAACAGTTCATGGGTCTGAGATAAGGACCAGGATCAGAATTTTGCATACCAGGGGAAGTTTCAGAAGTACAATATTGATGAAGATTAAAACCCAAACCTCCAATACATAGAAGAAAAAGGAGCTAACACTTACCTAAGAGCACCTGCTACGTGCTGGCATTGTACCCAGCACACCGTGTGGACCATACATGCCATGATGGCACACTCCCAGACAAAGGCCTCGACATCCCACCACCAGGTGAGTTCCCCCAGCCCCTACCTCCCCTCACAGCAGCCCACACAACCTCCATCCACCTCTCCTTATTGCCACATATTTACCTTTTTGCAGGATCTCTAGATGTTCCCATAAGATGTCCCCAACGAAGTCTGGGGCCAGCTCGAGAAAGCAGTCTTTACCCAGGGCACAGAGGGCTGCTCCGTTCATACAGAACTTCTGGAAGTCCACACCCTTCAGGCTGAACTCATTCACGGCCCACATCACCCAGTCCCGAACATGAGTTTCTGTCCACTGCCGGGGGTCTGGGGGCAGAGATCAGAGGAAAAGCCACAGGTCAGGCCGGTGACTCTGACCTGAGCCTCAGAGAGGACGTGGAAGGGCCTGAACTCCGCTGAGGGTGCAATCCTAGTCACAGGATGAGGCAGCACCAGCCTGTAAATACGTATCAGTGGGCACCTTCCAGAACCCTCCTCCACACTCAACACCCCACGTTCTCTGTCTGGCCAGCTGGAGACCGCCAGCACCACCGAAAGGTTCCATGAGTATTCTCTGCCCTCCACTTGGGCAACGATTTCCACAAATCCCTTCTCTCACTGCCTTATTCTCTTTGGACTTTTTTTTTTTTTTTTAGCCATGTATGTTTAGTAATAATTGCAACAATCAGCAATAGCAAGTCATTCAAACGGCACTTGGTAATAACATCAGGCGCTTGTATTATCCCAGATACTCGGCAAAGTCTATACATATCACAGCCCAGCTCTGAGCAGCACTGAGCATGGGCAACACACAGCACCTGAGGTTCAACATGGCTACACCCACCAAAGACACGTGAGGACTCGGAGGAGGGCTGGCTGCAGGGCCAGGCCACAGCTGCTCCAAGGGGCCCCTGCAATCCTGCTTACGACCTCATGAGCTGTCAGAAATGGCCTGTTCTGATGACAGGATTACTCTCACGCAGTAGAAAAGTGTTCTTTATGCTCTCAGTTGTTCACGAAATGTTCTCTGGGGAAGGCCTATTCCAGTCAGTTTTCCTTTCTGACAACTCTAATCCTCTCATGTTCCTGAATAAGCCCTTTCACATAAGGACACCCAAAGACAAACACATTTTGCCAAAGTACATGGAAGAGAAAAGAACAATCAGTCAATTCCAAGAAATGTGGCTCAGAGGTCATCCAATGGTGGCCCAGAGTGACCCTAAGACAGTGCTTCTCAAACTCATCTGCAGGTTGGAATCACTTGGGGACCTTCAAAAATACTGGTGCCACCAGCGGAAAAGATCTAATCGGTCTGGAATATGGCCTGGGCTGCGGAAGTTTTCAAAGATCCAGAGGTGATTCCAATGTGCAGACAAGTTTGGGAACCACTGTCCTTAGACCTAAGACCACGATGGCGGGGACAAGGCTGGACAATGGAAAAGCATGGACATGAATGTCTGTGACTGTTGTAACGGACGTCAGCAACAGTCCACCACGGCTGATTCAAGTGTGGTTAGTCTAACGTCTGCCTCACACACTGCAGGTAAGGAAATGAACCTTCCCTAAGGGTCTGGCCTCAGCCTCTCCTTTTCCAACTACAAAAACATACCTTTTGGGATCCCCAGTCGTTGCTGCTCTTTAGTAAAACCACTGAAAGTAGCTTTTAATGCTTGAGACATCATTTCTTTGCTACTTGGAGTTAACAGCGGGACATCTGCGCATTCCATATCTGAAAAGAATAGAAAAAAACAGCATATGAATAACAAAAATTGCATAGGTAACCAACCACTCATAAACACAATAAGGCATGGATGTGCTTAAGAAGGCAAGCTGAGAAACAACGGTGCTGAAATCATCACCAGAGCAGGTAAAGTTTAAGGGGCTTTCCGCAACGGGTTAGGCCCCTTAAAAAAGGTCCTAACTCTTGCCTAAAACTTCCTGCATCCCTGACAAACAGAACATGTTTACTCTTTCTGTACACCTCTGCTAGTTTACTCACAGTCCCTGCTTATCTCTCACACTCAGTATTGGTGTTACCACGTAGTTTCAGTTACCTATGAAAAGGCAGTAACAGTACTCATTCATTCAACAGATAATTACTTAGCACTTGCTATGTGCAAGCAATTAGAGAAACAGCATTGAACAAGACAGAAATGGTTACTGCCCTCAAGGAGCTAGATATCTGACTCTTGCAGTGGATTCAGTCACTAAAATTCCATTTACACAGTTAAACATTCAAACACAATGTCAATAAGGGATTTGGACGGGAAGTACAATATGCAATGTTAACGGGTAATAGGAATTCCTGCAAGTCCAGAGGAATCTGGAAAGGCCTCCCGTATGAGAAAAGAGGTGTTTGACCTGAGATGTGAAGAATGCATAGGAGTTTAGGGAGGAAAGAACACTCTAGACTAGTGGTTCTCAAAGTGTGGTTCCCTAGACCAGCTACATCAACATCAACTAAAAATTGTTAAAATGCAAATTTTCAGCCCTAGTCCAGACCTACTGAATCAGAACCTCTGGGGTGAAGCCCAGAAATCTGTGTTTTTCCATACAAAATCCATGCAATCTGATGACCGCTAAAGTTAGAGGACCACAGTCTTAGACAAAGGGAATAGCATAAATGAAGGTAATGGGAGAAGTGGGGGTAGGGAGCTGATATATTTTAGTATCAAAAAGATCAACACAGCTGGAGCAGAGTGATCAAAGAGGACAGCTGCCTGGAATGAAGTTGGAGAGGGGAGCAGGGAGCATGTCAGGGACTTGCCACCTCACCCTGAATACAACAGAAAGTTGTTGAAAGTTTTACACAGAGAAGTGGCACGACCACATTTTGCTTTAAGAAGATCCCCTTAGCTGTTCTGTAAGGAATGGTTTAGGAGGTGAGTACGAATGGATGTGGGAAGACTTGCTAGAAAATTATTGCATTAGTCTTGGTGAGAAGTAATGGCGGCTTTGACTAAGAAGGTGGCAGTGCAGATAATGCAAGCGAACAAAGTTGAAGTGCATACAGGAGGTAACATCTGCAAAACCAGATTTACACAGGTGGGAAAAGATAAGGTAGCAAAGCCTGCAGATTCACAAACGCAGCACCACTTGCCACACCCATGTGCGCCTTTCCCTCCGCCGCGTCCACGTCTCCTGCACTTGCAGACCACTGTCGCAGAGCCAGGACGTAAACACGGCTGAAGGCAAGCATCTTCTGCGCTCACCTCAGGCACAATTTCACAAAAAGCTAATAAGCAAAGAAATGGGCCGAGAATCTCCACTAGTTTTCCTGTGGTCATTTGGCAGTAACACACTTTACAGAGGTGATTTCTAAGACACCTGAATCTTCAGTGCTGCCTCTGGAACTGACTTGTCAGCGGCTAGGTTCCAGGCAAGGCTACTGCAGGTCTGCGCCTGGCAATTTCTAAACCTTGGCTACTTAAAAAAAATTCCCTGGACATACAGAATGTGTTATTGGTTGACTAAAACAGAAACATATAAGGGAAAAGATGACAACTGGTAACCTTCGGAAAAAAAGAAGCAAATATATTCCTTCTGAATGTCAAAATGAATGGAAATTACACTGCACAAAAGGACAGGCAGCACTTTCTCTCCTGCTTGCGTTTATCAATGCTGCCGGGACACTGCTGGAGCCCAGGCTCTGCCCTGGTGGGGCAGGCGGGCCCCGGACTGCTCTCCCAGGCCCTGCCAATGACGGCGAATCTGGAGTTCCCGGGAGTGGTGAGTGTGGGTTGCCCCGGGACATGCCCAAAAAAGTGGAGTGGAAAAATCAACATGTCTCCAGGAAGGTTGACAAAATGATGGAAAATCCCAGATTGTTAGGGGGGACTGGGGAGGGGACAGAATGCTGACCACATAACACCCTGCCTTCAAACAATGGAGTGATCACTGAGTGAGTCACGAAGACACGCATGGCTGCTGCCCCCCAGCAGCTCCAGAAATGTGTTCCCGTGGAGCAGAGTCAGTTTCACTCTAGAGAAAGGGATTTTCAGCTAACCAGAGAGTGCTGCTGTCGAGAGAAGGGACAACTGTAGACCCCCAACCCAGCTCCTAGGTCACAGCTAAACACACACGTTGATCAACAGACGCTGAGTGAATTAAATTTTTCCAAATTTGAGCCAACTCTCCTCCCTTCACTCTCACCCAACAGAAATTCATGAACTTGAACCGTGTAGGTTTTGTTTTGTGTGTTTGTTCCCTCCATTAGATTTATGATTCGATGAAAACAACTTCGCTGACGGCGGAAACTGGCCAGGACAACACATGTGGAAAAGCCCAGCCGGGCCAGCGGCTCTGCGGCCAGGGAAACTGCAGGGTGAGGCCGACTCCGAGGACCCGGGCTTCCTCCACACGGAGGCCTGGCAGTGTGACGCCAGCGTGAGAGGAGGGCCGACGACGGCAGAAAGCCTGAGAAAGAATTTCCCAGAGGCTGCTTCCCATAACTCCAAGTGCCCTGGCAGAGGGAGCTGGATGGGACTGCTGAGCTGACAGCTCTCCACTCGTTCCTGCTTCCTGTCAGGGGCAGCATTTCCAGGTCTGCACCTGTTCTATTCCAGGGAAGCAGTTGGAATTACTTTTGCCTCTCCACCTCAATGCCATCTCCAAAAGCCCAGCCACGAGTCCTGGGCTGCAGCTGCACAGGGCCGCGCTGGCAGTGCCTGGCTCTGCCCGCTGGCTGTGGGGTTCAGGTGCTGGATCCCCTGGAAAAGAGGTCACAGCCCAGCTGGTGGAAACCATCCCCACACACTGGGGAACCCCTGCACTGGGACATGATGAGCTCCAGAGAAGTAATCTCATTGTCCTCGGACCCAAAGGATTTGGATGGGAAAGTCAGAGCTTTACCCATGTTTATAAAGTTTTGTTCATTGAATTTTGTTTAAAAAAAAAAAATCAAACCCCCTCTGTAAGTAAGTGAACAATTGGCAAGGACTGTCTCTTTCAGTGGTGTGGGACTTGCACTTAAATGACGATGAATAATCATGTTCAAAAGTGGGTATTAATAGAAAATATTAAACTCATCATATAAAATACTAATGCAAAAATCCCTCTATGTTGCTTGCTTATTATTGTAGTGGTTCTCTTAATTACATTGATCAATAACAGTAATGAAATTCTTACACCAGTGGAGAACCTGACGTGGATTAGCCTAAGGAGACATCTCTGTTATTCTTAAAATATTTTACCTCATTACCTATTATAATACTTTTACATTAGGTACCAGATAGTTCTAATTTTAGGATCAGCATCTGGAAATTAATCCATACCTCCACAGACATTAAGCAATTGGATTTTATGGAAAAATAGTGAGATTCCCTTTGAGTTAATAATTACAATATCTTAAATTCAAGTAACATGTTTGTCTCCAAATGCTGAGAATGTGACCTAGAGAAATGCTATTGCCAATTCAGTGGAGGCTCTAAACACAATGCACTGGAAGACATAAATATACCACAATTACATTAGATTTCTTGCCCACTGTTTATTCCTTAGGACCCTAAATCTCAGCTCACATTTTTAAGAATGACCCTGGGTTTCTAGGAGGAAAGCTGTGCAGAAGCTAAGAGACAACCGTCCCAAGACTGCACAGTATTGAGACAGAAGCGGGCTGCTGGCTTTCCCTGAATCAGGAGGGCATTATAAGACAGTGGCATTTTGAATACAGAGAAACATCTGCTCATTTTCCGTTGTGGCCTAACCCTGAGTCACCTCACAGATGTTTCAAACAAAGTACAAGACAAGGGTTTCCACTCACTTATATGCAATTTAAAGTTAAGGGCTGGTTCAGTTTCCAAGAACCATTCAAGGGTATTTCACATGTCTTTTCAGACCACTCTTCTCAGTTCTTTGAAACCGAATGGCTCACACCAACAGTGTTACACAGAGCCTAAATTTGAGGTGGCTTTTGTCAGGAGGGGTTCAAGACATCTAGCCTATTGACCTCACAAGTCTACGCTCTCATTGTTCCCAACAGATGACGAAGAGAAGACTGGAGTGTCTAGGATCCAGGGTTAGAGGTAAGAGACGCAGCCAAGAACAAGAAATCCAGGGTGCACGTCCCAGTTTTATGTGACCAGTGGACTGGACCAAACTCTAGCAGATGCAATGATAGTAGCCACGAGTGTTGGGTGTTGTCACAATGAATAGCAGCAAGAAACACCAAGAATGAATAACTTGCCTGGCATCTGAAAACTGCTGTACAGTTTGCCAAGACCCTCCAAATACACTATTCCACAGTATCCTCACAAAATAAAACCTCTGAGAGGCCTGGAAAGGTATTACAGAAAAATAAGACTCCAAGATGTCAAGAGCTTGACCTAAAGTTATAAGGCCAGGAAGATCCAGCCAGGGCTGCAAGCTGGTCTTCCAACTCTTAAAATCCAGGGTCTTTCTACTTTATTCTACTACAAATAGGAATGGATCAGAGATTCAAGAAAAGTAATATTTTCAGAGCTGAGAGAGAGAAAATGTGATTTTTTTATTTCTTACTTTAAAAATTAGATAAATTTGAGGAAATAATTAAACACTTCTACAAAACTATTCCAAGAAACCCAGAGTTTCATATGGCGAGCCCCATAAGGACATAATGAACAACCATTTACAGAATCGACTGTAATCTTTTCCTTTCCTGGAACTCAAGGTAGTGAGGCTTTCTTCCTTCCACATAAAGCAAATGAATGAAATGACAACCTGGCTTCCTTTCCCTGTCTGTGCAGACCCCCGAGTCACCCTAATGGGCAACTATGACATAATATAAGGTTAATTAGTTACATAAAGGCTTACTGAAATATGTTTCTTAAAGTAAAAGGAAACCAAGAAGAAATCTTCGGATTCTTATGGGAAGGAAAAAAGAGCCATGGTATAAATGGAAAGACAGGATTGTTTCTGAATACGAGAACAGAGGAGCTAGAGGGGCATGCACTGTTGACTTGTTGCTCAAAGTTCACAGAGTCTGACTGTGACATTAATGTAATCACACTGGGTACGTCACTTAATTTATTTCTAAAAGTGGTCTGTTAATAGGTGGTGTCTATATCCCTCATAGGATTTTAAATTTTTCATTTGGCAATTTTCAAACATACGCAAAAGTAGAGGGAACAGTATAATGAACCTCTATTCAAAATCTATCAACATTATCCATTTTTATTTCATCTTCCACACATATGCCAAAGAACTGTAAAGCTAACCTCAGACAATATTTCATCCACAAATTTTTATTGTCACAAGGATATTTTTTAGATAAAGGAGGATCACAGTATGAAAATTTACAAAAGGGCTTTAAATTTATTTTCCCTGGTGCTTAAATCTAGGTCTATATTTCATTTACGGGCCCACATGAACCACAGAACTTCCTTGAAAGCAACACTGCCATGATCTGGAAAGTGGAAAAGTTGGATCAGAAAGCTGATTTTGAGTCAGGATGATAAGCAGTCCCTTTGACTTCCACCTCCTACAAGCAGAGGACTGCAGGACAATTCTTCCTAATGGCTAACATCTCCAGGAACTTGCAATATACCTAGAAGCGTGCAAGCAAAGGCTAGGGAATCCGGCAAGCACCAAAAGGGCAGTTTGAAAGGCAAGACCATTGCCAAACTCCCTGGACGCAGTGCCAGTATAGGAGCTAAGGAGCCTTTATCGCTCAGACCAACACAAATAGAAGGAATGGCTGTGCCACAGCCACTGATAGCTCTGATGCTAAAGTTGATCTTCCCTGAAAAGCAGTCATTGGCCTCTAAGAGGACTCACCCAGGAAAGATGCTAATGATCTCAGAAGCGGCCAAAGGGAATCTCAGAACAGTCCATTGCCCTCTCTCATTCAGGAAAGGGTGGGCTGGAAGTAGAGTGGAAGGGACCTGTGTCTTCTTTTTCCCTCTCTCCTGATTCCTGCCACAGGTGCTAGAAGCCAAGCAGGCAGGACTTCCAGCAGAGGGACCTAGTATAATCCACAAAGCTTCCGGCTGAGGCTATTGCAAAGAAGGGAGGTAAGTGTCCCTCCTCAGCTCAGTTTTCATAAAGCCAATGATGTGACAAATAAAGCAATGGGGGATGAGCAGGACTCTTGGCTCCAGCAAGAGCTAAGCAAGAAATGCTTCAAGTGCCCTTGCTGGGGGGCCACCCATCCCAACCAGACAGTCTATCACTGTCCCAAACAATAGGACACCACAGAGACCTGGAACAGACTCGTGTCACTTAGGGAAACATGAAGCTGGGTTTCTGACCTTCTCTTAATACCCAACCCCCCTGAGGTCATCAGCCAATAAAAACCACTCCCCAGAAGGGAGAAAGAAGCTGCACAGAGAATCCCCAATTCACCCTCCAATGACCTGACTGACCAAAAATGCAAGCCAGCCCAAAATCACAGCACCTTGGTTCTGCTGCCAATGCACACAGCCACTAGGGAATGCGCACTGTTTGGGTACAACGTGCCGACTCTGAGGTAGATACCTCTCTGCAGAGGGAAGCTGCCCTAGGACAGAGGAGAGAGTCTTCTGCAAGGCACAGTGTGCCCCAGGCTGCAGGGGGAGGCCGGACTCAGGTTCTGCACAGGGCCTGAGAAAGAAGCCTACAGAGAGGGCCCGGTATGCTGAACATCTGTAGGAAGTGACCTCAGACTTCTCCCTCCTTCCCTTCGTCCACCCCTGCCCCATCCCCCCAAAAGGAGTTTTAACACATTATTACCACTGAAGTCCTGAGGATTTGGTGACTCACTGGGCTCACACATGGTTCCAATGAGCCCTTGACCATTACATGGTGGGGAAGCAGGAAAAACAAATGAACGCAGTTGTAATTCGGCAGCGCCGGAGTTCAGACCTGCCAGACAAAAGGGATTGCAGGCATGTTCCCAAATTCGTTCAGGCACCTGACACGCAAAAGCTATTTTTAATCACTGGATTTATTTCTTTTCTACCCGCTCCACCATCCTCCACCTCAGCAAATGTTTCGAAGTCAGAGCAAAACCCAAATCAATTCCAGGTGTTCAGGGAAACCCAGCGAGCTCTTCCGTTCCAGGATCCAAGCCAGAAAGCAGAACTGCCCCCTGGGTCCCATAGCTAACTTTTCTCGCTCTTTCCTTAGAATAGTTCAAATCTCCCACCCTAAACTTTGGGCAAACGGCCTAAAAGAGGAAATATTTCAATGAATATTCCCTGCTGGAAAGACTTCTAAATATGTGCTTTCTCTAGCAGCCCCGGGAAGGCATCTGGAACCAGGTCTCAAGGCCCCTGAGATGCGCCCGCTGTCACTGCACAGGCCGCTCCGCCTGCTTGCAGCGGGGCTGAGTGGAATGCGTGTGGAAATGCCAAAGCCCAAGGCATAGCAGGTGCTCAGTAAAGTACTGCTGACCTGACTGAACTGAAAAGCATCTTATAAACTATAAAAACTAAAAGAATATATAAGATTTTACTTCCCAATGCTTAGAGAGGGAGACAGGAGACGGAATCTAGCAATTTCTCCAGGTACAACAAAGCAAGTGAGAAAATAAGAAAAATGAACACAAAATTCAGATTCTGAGACATAAATGGAAATTGACATCACCTGAAACTGGCTCTTTTTTTTTTTTTTTTAAACCAAACAGACTAATTTCTTACCTATTCTGCATCCTCCAATATTCTAAGGGAGAAATCCTTTTTGTAGCAATAATCATCTAAAATATGTTTGCCATGACAGCACTTCACAGCTACCTGAATACCATAGACCTAAGACGCCTTTTGGTTTCAAAACTTCCTAAGAGTACCATCTCAGAACTACACAGCACAAAACAAAAGTGTGATTCTGTGCTCAAAACTCTTTTCTGTATGTTTGGAATTTGCCAAAACGCTGCCTTCTACCTTAGTCATGTGTGGGCCTTTAAATTAATGACACTCTCATAATTTAAAAGAACATTTCAACTATTAAGATTCCTGCACACAAGGACAATCTCAATAGAGTACTTGGAAGAAAATGAAAAGTTCTTAAATGATCATTTTATGCCATTTACACAGCGTTTCACGTTTCAAATCTTTTCCCCACATAGATGATTATACTTGACGCCCACCATACATTTCACAAGCCCTAAAATGTCCTCTTCGTCATGAAACACAGAGTGTCGTGGTCTCCACACCACTGAGGAGAGAAGAATGAATTGGGCCCTCGCAGCTCTGAGGCTTTGCAGAGAGCCGCAATGCATCCTTGTCTTACACGTGTGAGCCAGGGAGACTCCTGCCCTGCCCTCACTAAAGCAGGCATCACAGGCTCATGAGGCTTTTGGCACCTACCTGACACGGGATAACTCCAGGCAGGAAGAAAACAGAGAATATCTGACAGCCCCACCTTGCTATTGTCCCAGCTTCCACTCCTTCTGCTCTATGCATCAGTCCTTGAGGCCTCATCCTCTGAGATCCCGGGGGTGCTGGTGAACTGAGCTAACCAATTTATTTTAATTTCACTTAATTCCAACCCATAATTATCAGTACTGTTATTCAAATAGGATTTTACATTTTTGAACATGTTTTCTTGAATATCCTAGTATGATTCTCAAAACAACCAAGTTTAGTATTATCTCCACCAATAGGTGAAGGAAATTGAGGCTCACAAAAGGCTCACATAAGTGATTTAATCAAGATTATCAAGCCGGTCAACTAAGATACTCAGCTCATCCCCAGATCTGGAGAAACACTGAAGCCGTGTTTTCTCCCTGCACCTATGTGTAGAGTTCAAAGCAGAGGCGGCAGAAATGATGGGGCACAAGAACATTTCTTGTCCTTTTCTCCGTTCTTTTCATCATAGGAAACGTTTTCTGGAGCAGGGAAGAGGCTCTATCCCTGAGACTGCAGATAGCAGCTGCAACACACACAACTTGCAGGCTTCGCAGCACATCCGACCAGAGCTGAGGTCAGACCCTCTGCTCCGGGCCCACTTGGCACTTGGTCTGGGGCTGAGGGGGCAGGGAAAGGGTCCTGAGAATCACCAAAAGCCTGGGCTGTGCAGGGTTGACGGATGAGGACTTTTCTCCATGGGCAAAGGAGAAATCTGGGCAAACAAATGGAGTGGAGCCCGTTTATTTAGACTGGAAGAGGTAAAGTTTTTCTGCACTTTTGAACTGTTTTCTCAAGGCCTGCCTCTCCCTCCCACGCAGGAAACAAACACAGAGACAGGCCTCTTCCAGGGCTCAGAGCGAGCAGGAAGGACAGAAGGAAGAAAGACTCAGAAAGGAGGGTGGGGTGGGGAGGTGGGCAGTGGCCACTGGGGTAACAGAGAGAGGGAAGGGCTGGCAGAGAAGGGAGAAAAGAGGGCAAGAAAGGAGGAAGTAGAGGAAGGAAGACTGGAAAATTTTAAACCAGAATATAAGAACAGAATGAAGTGTGCCACTGGGCTGGGGAGAGGCAATGACTTTCTCCCAACTAATGAGGCTCAGAAAGCAATATTTTTTCATCGATTTTGAAAGGAAATTCTCTCTCAACTTTCTTATTTATTTACACATTATATAAATACATTTTTAAACCAAAAAAGGACTGTATTTCCAATGGGAAAAAGCCTTGTTTGAGATGAAAGCCAGTCTTCAAAAACCCCTTGGAGGAAGCTAGAACCCCACATGCCTTGGTGCTGCAGAAAGAAAAACAAAGTGGACATTCTTCCCGCATTCTATGGCTTTCTTATGCAGATGTATCTGCTTTTACTAAATAAATCTGGACAGACAAGGAAAAAGCCTACTCACACACATTCACACAGTGCCACTGTCTGTCTCCAACCCAGGGAAGCCACCATGAAAAGTACGAATATGCAAGTCCATCTTCCCCGTGCAGGAGGCAAACACTCTCAGGATGCCAGCCACAGGGAGTAATAATACCCTAGACAAGCACACCCGGCCGAGCTGTCCAGATCCACAAAGGAGTATTTGGCAATGAGTGGTAATCAGTGGGAAACAGCCTACCACACTTCCCAGAAGTCTGCTCACTTAAGACATTTAGTGGCTTACCTTTATTTTGAGCCATTCAATTTCACTTATAAGCCATAATAATTATTATAAAAAATGATTATACACATCGAGTTAAAATTTGCCTTCTTATGAGTTTTATCCATCAGCTCTCATTCTGCAGGCAGAAGCCACAAAGTACAAGCTAATCTTTCTTCATCTGACAGCTTTTCAACTGCTTTATTCCTCCCTGGCGTGGTCTGTGGCTGTCCCCCCAGCCAGAAGCACTCCTCTATGCCTGTGCTCCTAAAGAGCACCCTGCACGTTTGTCGCAGTGAGATGATCATTTACTCCATAAACTTAGGCTGGTGCAGACTAAGGCAACACAGATTTTTCTAATAGCCTCACTACAAAAGCCTCTCAAAGTACGCTGCCAAGCCTGCTCCTTATAAACTGGCATCGCACCAGTTCTGCACCTACTCACTGAATTTCACTAATCTCATTGTACGGCTCCACATTTAGCCAGATTAAACTTCACCTTGTTTGTTCTGACCCATGTTTCTATGTGCAGGGATCTTTTCTGTCCTCGTCCTCTTAGCTGTCCCTCGCAGCTTTGCACCATCTGCAACTTACTAAGTGTGCTTTCTGTATCTTTCCCTATTCTAAGCCCCCGATACAAGTGTTGAAAAGGCAAGGCCCAAATACTGATCCCCATAACATAATGCCAGAGACCATGCATTACTCTGACACTGACACATTAATCAAGACCCTTTGAGTATAGTTGTTCAACCAGTTACAAATCCCCCTGACTTTACTATCATTAGATCCACATATCTCTGCCTTGACCACAAATATATCATGGAAAGACTCAGACAAAAGCATTACTGGAATCAAAATAGGAGGTTACAATACTCAGTTCATCTATCCATTGTGGAGCCTGTTCTCCCCTCGGGTTTATCCCCAAACACCAGACAGAGCAAGAGCAGCCGACAGAAATGGCTAGGCTGGAATTCAGACCTCTACACAGCAAGAGAAAGACACACAGAGAAGGGAGGGGAGGGGAGGCTGCAGCCACAGCAATGCTTTGCTTCCAGAAACAATGGGCAGTTAGAGAACAATGGCACAAAGTCTTGGTCTATTTATATCTGCCACTGCTAGTCTCAGACAGGAGGAACTGGAAGTTTGCCCTGCATGCACAGTTCCAACTGGACCCAAGCGGGGAGGAAGGTGAGGTCACCAAGAATGCTGCCTGTTTAGGAATGGGCTTCTTTTTTGCTCACATAGTTCCTTCTCAGCCTAAAGAATCTCTTTAGCCAAGTGAAGAAATTTGCTTGCCTACTGCTAAACTAGCGCCCCTGCTGAGGAGTAGATGAGAAAAGAAGCCGCGGCTTCACCCAGCCCAGAGCAATTAGGGCTCTCTGTAGAGGTCAGAGGAGGGTGGGGATGACAAGGAAACACTAACCAATGGATGGAGGGCAACTGTATGGTTTCTGAAACAGCAGTCTCACCAGGTCTGTTAACGGCACATGTTTCCGAACACTATAAAAGAGCTTTTCCATGGGAAAGTTCTTGCCTCATTTCTTTGGAGCTAATAAAGAGGCCAAGAGCTGAAATTCACAGATATGTATGTATCTTATCTCAGTGACCATCTCTCCTTCCCTATCCCTCAGCCCCTTTGGACAGTGTCTCCATTTTCTGGAATTTCATCTTTTGCTCTCACATGACTTTGGAGTGATAATCAATTTTAATCCTTCCCAACCGTGTTAGTTACAGTCTTAATCTTCACACAGGCTTACTAAAAAGGGCCACCAGTGGTCAGATTAGCCTGAGATAGACACCAAACTGAAAATGAGCAGCACCTGGGCCCGGGAGGCGGGCCCTGCCGAGTAGCTGCCTGCCTTCACTGTGACTATCCATCCACAGCCCTCAGCATCAGTAGGAAGCCAACAGTCAGCAACTGCACCCCTGGATCCTGTCCAACCTCACAGCCTTAAGAATCCTAAGTGCAAAGCTGGAACCTCCCAAAGGCAAGAAATTCAGGGTTTAATAAAGAGATCCCCTGCAGAGCAGCTTCTGGCTTCCCTCCTGTTCCTGGAAAACCAAGATTTAAGTAGACAGAAAGACCTAAATAAGATCACTTTTTTTCCTTTTCATTTAAATAGCTTAAGATGTTCCATTGAGAATATCCCAGGTCACCAGGTTGGGAGGGAACTAGTAGCAAACACTTAAATGTTTTATAATATAAAGGCTTAAGCACAAAGCAGGTAAGTGCTGGTCACTGCCGTGCCGGCGGAGCCGAGGAATGTTTAAAGTGGAGGTAGTGTCCCTTCCCAGCCCCACACTCTCTGCATCGGCCTCACAAGTGCATGAATCAAGATGCTCAGGGTTCAGACCATCTGGAGGGTGTGCTAATAAACTTGAACTAACAGGATAAGTGAGATAAAATGCACAAGGCTGCAAGAGGCAAACATTCCAGTACCTCTTTCCTTCTATGCAGATGGTGGAGACTGAAACCCAGATGAAGCTTTGACCACCTATGCAGCAAACTGTGAAGACCCAAGTGAGTGCATGGGCCGCAGACCTGGCCCAGGACTTCATTCAAACACTGCTTCCTTGACCTCTCCCCTAACTTCCACTCCCCACCGCTAAACACTCCCTTCTTCTGCAAGGGCCCTGCTGAATCATCCCAGTGTAATTCAAGAGAGCCACATGGGAACCACATGGTAGGAGTGGGGATAAGGCAGAGAGACACACATTCTTACCCTGGAGCAAGGCTGACATCACAGATGATGTGAAAGTCCCCACCCATAGCACACCTACAGTCTTCAGAAAATGCCTGCACACCAGCTAAATGCACCAAAAACCGATGGCACTGCCCAACACTGAACATCTCACAGAATGAAGGCCCCACTCAGTTCAGTAAATCCAAATGTATGTCCCTAATGAGTGAAAAATCCTGTGACTTTAATAATTTTGAAGTCCCAGCTCCGGTTTTCTGAACTGCAAAGGAGGTACCTAGAACCCCGAGAGATAAGCTTCAAAGGCAGCCTGGTTACTTACTCCCCTTAAACCATTAGATTCATTGCTAGGCCTGTCATAACACCTGAGGCTACCCCAAGGTCTGTGCAGATCTAGCTGATCACCATGTGCATTCTCCCAGTGTGGTCGTACTCTGCCCTGTCTCTGCGTCTCTGTCCCGCCCTCACTGTGGCTATATGATGCATAGAGCCTTATCCAGGGCCAAAAAGTAGAAAAGAGGAATTGACAGAATTTACTATAAAACTTTAACAACTCCTTGGAGGGGTGTTCTCCTTCCTGGCAACCAAACGTGGTTATCAAATGAATGAAAACTGAAGAGGAAGAGAAACCAAGCTCTGTCACTGATCAGGGATCCCACCTGATCCCTGATCTAACACAGAATTAGAAGGGACTTTATATGTCATCCAGTTAAAACCTTTTCCTTTACTGATGGGGAAAATGAAGCTCAGGGAGGTGACATTAACTCACCTAAGTCATGTGGTCACTACTTCCAGACCTCTTCACTCCCTGTCTGGTTGTCTTTTTCCTCTACACCATTGCTGTTCACGTGCAGCAGTGGATTAGGAGGGAGACGGCCTCCCTCATGTCTTTACCACCATCAGACCCTGGGTCGCCATTCTGGATAAACACTGTTCTTCCCCAAGTTCTTAAGAACCACAGAGGAACAACCCATCCAGAGATCTAATAAACATGATGGGATTTTATGGACCCATGATGCTACCTATTCCCATTCCAGGTTATAAGTTTTGAATACCAATGGTCAAACTCTACTACAGAAGAGTTTCCTGGGAGCAGAGATTCCTGTTGCATACCAGGGATCATAAAGCAAGCAATCTTCAACACTCAGCTTTAATTGTATGACCACAGGCATGACAGCCCTGAAATTTGAGGATACTATTCCTATCAATCTGGAAAGAGTGAAGACAGTAGTTAATTTCAGTGATCTAGGGACCTTTATCTAAGAAGCACTGAAAAAAGAATTGATTGCCATCATGTCATTTGAAGGTTCATAACACTGCCATTCCAGTCCCACTGGTATTCCAAATAGGGTCACCAAACACAGTGATAGGGGTGACTGACAACACCCAAACATAACATCAGGGGCATTGGCCTCTGAGTTGAACCTGATGCATCGAATTAATGAAGGTATTGGTCTAACCCCAAAAAGGCCATGGCAACACAAGCAGCTCCAGTTCTAAATGTAAATACATTCAGAGCACAGAGACCTAAGGGCTCCAGGAAAGATACACCTAGCTGTGATCTCTTTTACCTCCCACAGAGTTTTTTCCTCTCCTTCTGGATGGGCCTCTCCTAATGGCCCCAAACACCCAGACTTCAGCATTCTGGCCAGCCTGCTGCTGCCCCAGAGTCTCGCCCACGCAGGTCCAGGGCAGACAGCATCGGACGCCTCTCCCAGTAGCAAACCCAAGAGGCTGGTAAGTCTCCAGGCAGACCCAATCTCCAGATCAATGGGCGGGACAGACCAATGGGTGGGGAGCAGAGGAAAACTGATCAATGCAAAAGGGGGAGGAGCTGAAGCCACTCTCCATCTGCCTGGGTGGGTGCGGATGGGAGAGACCAGGATGCGCAGCCGTCACCCGTCATCCACTGCTAACAAATGGCTCTGCCTCATCAGGAAGCCATTAGGAAATGTGCAGCCACCACAGCCCCAAGCTCCCTGGACTGGACTGTCTGCATGCAGCTGGTGAAAGCACTATTATCCTGCCCAGATGACACCAGCTCACTGCACAGTGAAGCCCACCAAAGTGAGAGGTCAGAAGAAAGCCTGAGCTTGAGTGGTGAGGGAGGAGGGACCTTCGAAGACTGGGGAGGTGCAGCACTCACCCAGGTGTGTGCTCTGAGCCCACGTCATGTCCAGGCTAGATAGCATCCCTTTGTTTAAAAAGAGCTACCAAATGCTAACGGGCATGGGGCTTCTTTTCAGGGTAATGAAAATGTTCTGGAATTAGATATTGGTGATGGTTGTTGCATCCCCCCTGTGAATATGCTAAAATGCAATGAACTGTATGCTTTAAAACAGTTAATGTTATGTGAATTATATTGTCAATTTTTAAAAGACAATAAATTTAAAAACGAGAGGCGAGAGAGAGAGAGCGAGCGCGCTGCTGGCCCACCCGCTAGGGGCCCGGCCATGGCAACACCTTGGTGACTGAGAGCCAGGGACCCTTCAGTTTCCCTTGTACTGGGGGGAAGAAGCACCACTGAGTACACAAACGATGGCAATGTGCTCACAACACGATGAGAGCTGTGCTTACGAGTAAAACAAAAGGTTTTTCGAGCAGGCTGAGTGAGGTGGCCTGGCTCCAGAGCACTGGGGAAGGGCAGGAAGGAGCCCATGATGTCCTAAGCATTGGGCGTGAGGGAGAGCACACGGTCAAGCTGTCAAGGACGATGCCCGTGGCCGATGGCTGGCACTACGGGGAAGGGAAGGCGGGGAGGGGATGAGACCTCCCACACCTGGGGTCACATGGAAACCCTGTGTGCCGGCAGTGGGGCCACGCTCACCGGGAGGCCGTGGCAGAGGCTGGGCAGGTCCATCCCAGAGGCAGACACCTGGCGTCCGCAACTCCTGGGACCACTTGTGTGAGGACGAAGAGGAAAGGCCACCGGCTCCAAGAGACAAAGAAAAACCCTCAAATGCCCTAACCTAAAGATGCTCCCCAAGAGACTGCCAAGCACTCATTGAGAGTAGGCATTTGTACTATACGGCTCTCCCCTCCTGGAGGTTTCTCTCCCAACCTCTGGGGGGAGACAGAGAAGCAGACAGGACAGCACCTCAGGCGACAAAACCTAAGTTGGGGAGGGGGCGGGCTGGTGATGGAACTGAGGAAGGTACAGTCACAACACTGTGACGACAAAGGCTCTTTTGGGGAAATTCTTTTACAAGAGGGATCATGAGTTTTGTCCCCTGGAATGCCCCGGAGCAGCTCTGCCTGGCTGCCGCCTGACTCAGGCTGGGCAGGGCTCCACCTCCGTGAGTGAGTAAACAGAGGGGGCGGGGGCCGCGAGGGAAGGAGTGGCAGGGACCAGAGGGCCAGCGTGACTCTGGTTCAGGAAACAGACCAGAGGAAATTTCAGCGAGGGGCGGTGTAGCAGAATTCAAGAAATAATTCTCTGAGCCTTACACACCACTCCGGTTGGGATACAGCCCTGCCTTGGCAGCGGCTCACTGCTGCTCTAGAATACACCGAATTAGTCACTGGATTAGCAGGCACATTTACACACACTGGCACGCAGCTGTTTAAAGACACAGGATTCCCTTTTCTAGGTGCCAGATTCTGGCTGTAAATCAACCTTTGCCATCGGCAACGGGCAAACCCCAGCGCTGCGCAATTCCTGCAGTCTTCTTCAGGGCAGGCACCCTGGGGACGCCGGCCAGACCTGCGATGCTCGATGCTCGAACAGCCGTTTGCTGGCAGACAGGAGGGCAAGGGGCAGAGAAGAAGGAAAGAACAGTGGGCTTTTCCCATCCTGGAGCTTATTATCTTCAGGTGGCCAAATGAATTCACTGACCTAGACCTTCCCAGTGCAGCCTGGCTCAGGAAGTCCAATCCTGCCCAGCTGTATTATCAGGTAACAGAGTTTTCTCCTTAAACCTTGGATGCCTAGGTCACCTCCAAGAAAAGAAAGGATGCCAGGACAAAGAAGAGAAAGTACTTCAGTAACTAAAATAATGTCAAATCCTGGTAAAAACAATTCCAAGAATCCTCCCCGTTGAAGTGGCAAGGATAATGCCTGAAAATAATGCTCTAGAGTGGGGAACACAGCCCAAGCCCATACTGGAGTTTGGCAAGTATGCGTGAGAGGAATTTGAAAATAATGTAACTGGCCACAGGGACTGCTCTGGCCCACTTGGTTATGGAGGTGTCAAGTGGAAAATTTTCTGTAACCAGGTTAACAGTAACCACAGTTTTAACAACCACTGAAGTACCAACAGCGTCAGCAGCAATGAACATTTGTGCAGAATTTGGTGCACAACGGTTTGTTGAGATAGTGGCTTACTGAGCCTCTGTGGCAACGAGAAAGTATTTTACAGGAGTACATCCTAATAGGCCCCAAAGCTCTTTATTATTATCTGCATTGTAAGGAGCAGAAAAGCAAGGTATAGGGCAGGTAAACACTTTGCCTAAAAACAAATGAGTAAACAGTAAGCCTAAATTCAAACCTAGGGCTGTCTTACCTCAAAACCCTGCTCTTTCCACGACACCGTGCTGCTCCCAGTGAGGAATATCGCCAACAGCGTAACAAAAGCAAGGCTGTGTGACTCGGACACAGACTGCTTACTACCGAGCAACCTACACGTACATCCCTTCCCTTCGACTTAAGAGGTCTCACCTATCGAACGAGAAACAGAATTTGTCTATATCATAAAATCATGGTAAGAAATCTGTGGCATAAATAAATCCACCTGACAAATATAAAAACCAAGAACCAATTACCAAGTGAAGTGAACTGCATTTCAGCTCCATTAGAACAGGAATTTGGAGAAGATTCACAAAAAGATTTGTGACTTGCTTACGTGGGTGGAGCCTAGTGTGTATTCTGCACCAGCTTTTAGAAATTCAATTACTACTTCCTTGGAATTGGTTTGGCCATTAAAAAACTGAAAATATTATTTTCTTACAAAGCAAAGCAGTTGGGGGCAACTGGAGACTTGACTCATCTTTGCTCATCACTCTGCCTGCGCCATGCCAGTAAGCAGAACACGCTGATCACAGCCCGGCGGCTAGTCACCCAGGGCTCGAGCTCATGTGAAAAACTGAATCGCTGTTTTGTTCACCCAGCACCCAAAATCCTTTGGAGACTTTGCAGCCAGCCTGAAAGCTCAAAGTTCTTTCATCAGACCATCCATTAGAGAACAGCCACAAAGCTCCCCTCAAAAGAGGTCTTCACAAATTCAGAAATAAATATTTTATTTTTTTTTAAATCTCCAGTTGAATCAGAGGTTAACTCCAGGTCCACCACGTAGACGTTGATTCATTCCATGTGTGTGTTTATTTCTCTACAAACATTCCTGTTGCATCAAGTGGCCTCGATGCCTAGACTTGTGCCTCTGAATAGCCCCTCCCTGGAGAATTCTCGGGTATGGGTGGAGCTCTCACTTCATGCCTCAATTTCCCAATCTGGAAAATGGGGGCCAAAGCACCAACTGGCAAGTTCAGTGAGTTTAGTCAGCCACCTTTCATGTGTCCATTTTGGATTTGAAAATGCACTGTGGAAATTATGTGAACTATAGTTTTTTGGCTTTCCCTCTAATAACTTATCTCAGTGGTAGATATTTCCTCACCCTGACAGTAATGAGGAGAAGAGAACATACTACACAGAAGAACATCTTAAGAATCAAGGCCTCTTGCAGGAACACTAGCAAGTTTTATCTCCAAACGCACCTGTCTAAGTAGGCAGGACTTTGTAATTAGAAACATCTAAGTTAAAATTTGTAACTTGAAAACTGTGGCCTTGGGCAAATTATCTAAACCTTTCTGAAACTCAATTTCTTATCTACAAAATGGGGATTCAAGCCCCAACCTCATAGGGTCGTTTGAAGAGTGAGATTAAATTGACCCTTGAACAAAAGGGGTTAGAACGTCACATGTCCACTTATACACAGATTTTCTTCCACCTGCCACCCCTGAGACAGTAAGACACCTCTTCTTCCTCCTCCCCTTCAGCCCATTCAATGTGAAGATGAGGATGAAGACCTTTATGATGTTCCACTGAATGAATAGTAAATACATTTTCTCTTCCTTATGATTTTCTTAATAACATGTTCTATTCTCCAACTTACTTCATTGAAATAATAAAGCATATAATACACAGAACACATAAAATATGTGTTATTCAGCTGTTCATGCTACCAGTAAGGCTCCCCCTCAACCGCAGGACATGAGTAATTCAACACGGATGTTTGACTACACAGGGGTCAGCACGCCAAATACCCGTGTTGTTCAAAGGTCTGCCTTTCTGTAAAGCACACTACAAAGTGCCTGACACATAGTACATACTCTATAAACACTAGTTTCACCTCTGTTACTCCTCTAACTGAAATGCAGATAGGTACAGAGACCAAAAGCAAGCACCCAACAGTTTTGAAGAATGTTCGGTTTCCATTAAGAGACAAGGAAGCTGTAAGATTAAACTCTTGATTTTATGTGAAATCCAGGATGTATTTCCGGCACACACACACGACTCACCCTTGGGGAGTTCGCATCTATTTAGCATCCCCACTCTGTATCGTATCTCCCACTAATTTGAAAACACTCCTTGCATCACCAGAGACTCCAGAGTACTTTCTAAACATGAACTCATGAACTCTCCCACTCTCGCCTGGAGAAAGGCAGCTCACTGGCTAGGAACATCCTCCTTCTCCTTCAAGAAGAATACAAAGGGGCTGGAGAGATGTGGCAAGAATCTGGCAGCTCAGAGTAAAGACAGATTCAGGTATTCCGATTCCCAGATCAGGCAGCAGGAAGTAACGGGACGACCACCTCTGTCATCCTGCCCAGCTAACAGCATAGGAAATATCAAACCAGGCAAAGGTAAGACCAAGGACCCCTTAGGCCCAACCCAGAACTATTCAAAAATGCAGAATAGTATGCCAGAGGCCTGAACCCCAGTTTTAGGAACAAATACACTTTGCAGCCACACTAGGATTTGGTTTACAAGATCAGATTTTCCTGACAAGCATTAAAATTAGCACGCAGATTCAAAAATGCCAAACTTGTAACTATTATCTCCATTTTTGCTACAATTAGGTGCACCACCATCAACTTCCCGTTCCCGTGGGGAATCTCGAGGCACCGAGGGCACTGGGCTATTCAGGATCTACACCTACTGCCACAAAAACAGCATCATGCTGAGGGGGTCCTGCTCAGGCTAACAACCTGTTACGTGGCCTTGGAACGCTCTGACTTCCAGAATGACTACAGCAAGGTGGGAGGGTGGAGAAGGGCCTGCTTTTTTTCGCTAAGGAACACCGCATTGTATTAAGGAGATAATCTAATATAACGTTGCTACACTCTTGAGGGCCTGATGCCATAGCAAATACCCTCTGTCCTAAATGGAAACTAACAGGGAGAACAAATCACTCATCTAAGATTTCATTAATTCTCTTATGCTTCATTGACACCGTTACTTCCCATAATGGGAATGCGGTATGAGATTCAAAGATTTCTCCTTATTGTTTTGTTTTGTTTTTCCTGAAGCACTCCTCCAGCTACCTGAAGTTCCTGCTACTTGTTAAAATAGACCTTCTTGGAAAGACTAAAGCAATGTGTCTTATAGTTCAATGTGGGAAAACAGAAATTGGACAGGAATTTTTTTCAAATCTCTATCGATTAACACACAAAAAATGTATGTGTCAAAGTCCAAAGTCAACCTTCCCCAGAAGGAAACTGCATATTTGGAGAAACCCAGCTTCACATTCTAACTCTGCCACTTAGTTGTCATGTAAACTAGGCAGAGTAACTTGGCATCGCTGTTCTGCATTTTCCTTGTTTGTAAAATGTTGGTAATTCAAAGGATTACTATGGGCTCAAATGTGGTGAAGTCATAAGTCAAATTGTAAAAAGTGACCAGATTACAGCCAAGTTTTAAGATGAACTAGGAAATAATATGCACAAACAGATCTTAATAATTCCCCCAAATTCAGCAAACTTCCAAATATTTCTGAGAATCCTGAAGACAGCAGACATGGAATTTTAAAGTTAGCTCTGGCTGGGTTTGAATCTAAACTCCTCCACTCTGCACCTCGGGGTCACTCATTTCACCACCCAGCATGGGAATAATGCTTCACTCTTAGGGATTCGGGTGAAATAATGAGGATCTTGGCACAAGGTTACCACCCAATATCTCAGAAAATGAACAAAGCACAAGGGGAAACGTAAAGATGAGCGGAGATGAGAAGTACCCACACAAACATGATAGATAAGTTCTACCCTACTGTCATGGCAGTTTTCCTTTTTCTTCCCCCAAAACTGGCATGCTGAAATTAGGTCCCTGCTTCTGAAAGAAAAGGGTAACTATGATAGACCTTTCTCAGAATGTGGAAATAACATCAATAAAATGAGATTTCAGATAACAACTGTGTGCCGGGGACGCTCTTGCACCACGGGAGCGGCCTTTGAGAAGCAAAGCAGCCCGTGCTCCCCACACCCCACGGCGCAGCTGCAGCTTCCTGCATGGCTGTGGAAGCCAAAGCCGGTGGTATCTTGTCTGTCCCTGACTCCTCAGGCAGCTGTGCCCGCGCAAGGGTGAGCTGGCTGCTGCCCAGACACCAGTCCAAGAACAGCCCGGAGCAAGCAGGTTGGCCCTTCCCTCTGCACCAGCAGGAGGCAGGGGCCTTGACTGCTGGCCTTGCCAGGAAGAAGCACTGAGGCCTCACAGCAGAATGTACTCCTGATGCAGGAGGCCACCGTTTCTAAGAGGAGCAGCACACTGAGGAGGGGCAGGTAGATGAAATAAGTTCACTGTTCTGGCCACATGCTCAGCCTGAGGATGCAACTGGGCTAGCTGCTTCACCTACTGGACCCCAACATACATCTCCTTCCTCCAGGTCAGCAGCTGCACTGGAGCTGCCTTCTGCTGCTAACGCAGCAAAGGCTATGGAAAAGGAAGCTGTTCCACTGAGGAAGAACAAGAGGAAGGCGTGACTCTTGGTCCAGTGTCACCACAAGACAATGCATCTCAAAAAAGATGAGAAAGAAAGAAGAACAGGAAAAGAGTAAGAAAGTATAAAAGAACTAAGAACTAATGAAAGAACAAACAAAAGGAAATAATTTTAAAAGGAATGGAAGAATTTAAGCAATACTTCATACACTTTTGGGAAAGCCCCCATTTGGACCAAGCATTGTCCTTGGCTAGGAATTCCAGTCTCAGGTGCCTGGTGGGCAGCCTCAGGTCTACTGTTTCCATTCTGTTTATGTGGTCACCTCTGAAACATTGTCACCATAAAACAATGTTTCCCCAATAGTGAGCAAAGTTGACAACAAATTCTGACATCTTTCTGTCTCTGTGGAAGTTGCCCTTTACAAAGGTACCCCAAATTTCCCAATGATTGAATTGTTATTAATAGAATTTGGAGAAAACATCCAGAAACACCCCCATTCTGCCTACCTCTTGAATGACAGACAGTATATGCTCTCTTTGAACCTAAGTTATTTTAAATATAGTAGTACCTAAAGTCATAAAATGTCAGTGTTAGGAGAAATCTTATAGGTCATCTTTTCCAACTGCTTTATTTAACCGATAAAGAAAATGAGGTCCAGAAAAGTACAATGACTTGCCTAAGGTCACACAGATAAGCAGGTGCAAAGCCATGGCTGGAACCCAAGCCTCCCGACTCTCCAGCGGAGACAGCCCCCTAGAGTGGACACTCTGCTTATTTTGTACACAGTATTTATTCTCCTGATGCTGAGAGGTCTCCCTTATCATTTGGGATTCTTCACTGCATTCTGCACACTTACGTTGAATCTCGATGATGTGAGACAAACTATGCATAATGTATAGCATTATTGTAAATTTTTAGCAAGGAATATCAAAAAGAAAAAAGGTATAAATACTAGAAGTATAAAATTCAGTTACAAGGAAGCTCTTTCACTGAAAATTTCCTGTGATAAATTTTTGGAAGGGTATTTTAAAATCAGATTCAATAACACATTCTTATTTTGAACATGAATGATGAAAATGAATTACCCCAGCACAAAACTGTAATTGCATAAAAATGTCACTAATTGAGAACAGGTATAGCACCTGGCACATAGTGTGAGTTCCTAAATACTTCAAATAACATCTATCTACATTCACCATTTAGCAGATCCCCTAGTCTGACCTAGGTTATTTTCCATTTGCACTCTGAAAATATGTACCTGATTGATTTTGTCATCTTCTCTGAGGTTTAACGCTTATTCTGATAAACTGATATAGAGGTTTCAACAACTAACAGCATGAGTGGGAGGCAAAGTAATGCCAAAAAAAAAAAAAAAAAACCTCTCTCATAAGCCTATATAGTAACACGGTTCTGCCCCTAAAATCTCCCTGCTTTCAAAGTCAAAATTCATCCTGAGATTCAAAATGCTCTTGAGGTCCTGGCCTCATACTTCTTTCTTTCATCCCTTTCTACAACTACGTTTTTTGCCTTCATGTTTATGTAAGCCTTTCTTTCATTCCAAACTTGTAGCACTCTTCCCACACTGTTCTCTATATGGAAAATAATCCTTTCCGTTCCTATACCTCCTCCAGATGCTTCATAAGTGCCCCTGCTCTCCATGAAGCTGACTCATGAAACTGCTATAGCCAAGAACCTTTGGAAGAGAGAGCACAACGGGCACAGAAAAAACAAATAATCACTGATCCATGCACATTTTCATAAATTCAAACACTGGTCCTTCTGCACTTTTAGCCACGGAAGCACCTGGAACACAGGCAAGACTTCATCTGAGTTGTCCTGACCAGCCATGAAATATTCCGAAGTGACCACACAACACAGCGTGGAAACGGCAGCCCCGGGACTGCCCACCAGGCCACCTGAGACTGGAACTCCTGCCAAGGACAAGGCGTGGTCCGAATGGGGGCTTCTCCAAAAGTCTATGAAGTATCATTTAAGTTCTTTCATTCCTTTTTTATTATTTCCTTTTGTTCATTCTTTCATTGATTCATTAGTTCTTAGTTCTTTCATACTTTCTTACTCTTTTCTTGTCCTCATTTTTTCTTTCTCATCTTTTTTAAGCCAAAAAGGATGTTGCAATTGAGCCCATCATTCCCTTCCTCCCTCCTGAAGAACAGAGGGCTTGTTTTCACTTTTGTTTTTGCCTGCTTTAATGGCGCACACGCACACACACACAGACACACACACACGCACACACAGAACACTTGTTTTGACCCCTTTTTATCCTAACAGTAAAACTTCTCATCTTGGATAAACATTAAAATAAAATAAAATGAAAATTTTAATTGTCTTCACTTGTACATTGATGGCACTTCCCTCTACTCTAAAGTTCATTTTCTCACACACACACACATGCTCTCTACATGCAGAAAGTTTACAGTTTCTCCACAGAACCTTGCAAAGCAAAAATCAATGGCTTATCACAGCTACCCAAAGCTACCAAGAGGTTTCAAATGCTTGATGTGAACTTGTTTGAGGTTGATTTTGAGCTGTCTCTCAGGCGCTGAGAAATATTATATTATGCATCAAGAACAAATTTAAAAATATAACCCATGGTTGGGGAAAACCACACTGAACTTGAATTGCTTCAAACTCTTAATCTGGTCCTGTAAGCTTACTCTGGATAATCTAAGCCCTAAGATTAGCAAGTGAGAAAAGATATTTTAAAAAGTATTAATGTCCAAATTTAGTGTCTAAGTAGGGTGACTCTCGTCTACTGGGAGGGTCCCAGTTACTGTCTCCATTCTGGTACGATTATCAATTAATGCCATGTGGTAAATTATATGATCTCCCTATCTATAAGCCGTCAGGATCTAAAATCTAATAGCCTAAAACTTTCCAATGTTACTTTGGGTCTAACAGCACTATCTGAGTCAATATTTTACAACTCTCAGGGACAGAACTAAATGCTACAGAAAAGAACAACCGAGAAAAGTCGAAGAGGCAGTAAGAAACCACATTTGGAGGGTCAAGTGACAGGCTTAATTCCAAGGAAAGCACCTGGGAAATATGGCAGAATTAGCCAAATCAATAAATATTTACAGCTTCAACAGCAATATTTTGAGTGTGTCTGTAAGCATGGCTCTCTGCCAATGAAATCAGACCTACCACACCTTACACTATAGACCTATTTCTTTCTGAATCTGCATGGAGATTATAAACTATACAATTAAAAGAAAAAGGTAATGCAGATAGGGACAGAGCTTCAGAAAAGTAGCCAAGTAGAAATAGCCTGTTTATGCAATTTGGAAAATATCCACTAAAGTTTTGGAAAAAAGATATCCTCAACTCAACTAGAAAAAAAAAAAGCAAAAAGTAGCTATGGACACATGACAAGTAAAAATGATAGATTTGGGAATAGCCTTGACATTCCTAACCCTGAGTTAAGAACAGCTTAACAGCTGTGAGGGAAGGGTGGACCTAGAACACCACTAACACAGAGGTAAATGCCATCAGGTGTTCCATCTGAGCATGGAAAGGGAGCAGAGGCTGTGTTACTAGCAGCTAAACTCAAGTGGAGAGCATGCTGTTCACATGGAAACTCCTGCCTGTGATCACCACGTGGGCCCAGGCATATCAATCATTCTAGAAAATGCTCCCTATAATGCAGTGACAAAGGAACCAACATCATAACCCTAGACAAGTGAGTGGCCAGGGAACCTGCTTCTCTGTGAGCCATGGCTATAGACTGCCGCAGGTGTGCAGGTGCAGTCCTGGGGCTAGCCTGCCTTCCTTACACCCCAACACATGCCATGGACCTAAGAAAAACTAAATTGCAAGGGAAAAAACAAAATTTATTTGAAGCATAGAGAGCAAATATAACTAGCCATGGCCTCTTTACAGGCAAGAAAATTAAATTTCAATTGTCTTAAAAAAAATGAATTTGTTTGCCGATACACATCTCTCATCATCCAGATTGTGGGAAAGCCAATGCACAGCAGTGCCGGCGACGAAGGAAGTAAAATGGGCAGAATCAGGAAGCTCAGGGAAGGACTGATCTTGGAAGTAAACACAATCACCTCCCATCTGTGCGAGAACCATGACATCTGGAAGACGCTGGGAAACAAGAACCCTGGTTCTCTGCTGTGCAATCAGAGGCAAGCAGTGCTGAACCTTTAAGCATCTTCCTAAAGCAACGTATCTGGACTGCCAGGCCTGGGGACAGCCCACGGGACAGGCCTTTCCCCAAAGGAGCACCAGAGGAACAATGATCTCATCTGATTCGGTTCAGGAGTCTTGCAAGATGGCAGGGCAATACTGTACTTCCTCAACCCCAAAGCACCAACCAGCACTGCCTTCTCAGAGGCCCAGGTTTTAATTCCTAGAGATGTTGAGAATAACATGGTACTTTTATTTTTAAAAACAAAATGCCTGCAACATCTCACCAGTTTGTAAGTGTGTAGAGTGTGGCCTTAAGCAAAGTATGCACCTCTCTGAATATCATTTTCCTCTGAAAAAATGGAGAAAATAAGACTTCCCCCCACCCCAGACTAAGTGTAAAGTGTAAAAGCGCTGTTTTATGTGAACGTGCCTGGCACACGATACAGGCTCAATATGCATTTCAGAAATGTCCCTATAACTTTTGAATGGCAGGAATTGAATTGCTTCAATGCAAGCTCCCGGAATGCCACCACAGCCATTGGCTATTCCCTACACAAACTGCAGAGACATCTGTAGTTACACTGTCACTGTGGCCACTGCAAAGTTATCTGCTGTAATCTTTGAAATAGGGAGACTCTTTCCTGAAAAAATCCTGACCTAAACTAATCAGCTCTCAGTTTTGTAGAAATTTTGATGGAGCCCAGAGCAAGCAGGGCTCTGGGAGGTTGACCATGGGCTGGTTTGTCTCCTAGAGGGAGGTGATGCTCCTACAGGGTGGTCTGGCCTCTTTAAGAGAAAAAAAAAGTTACACAGACAAAAAAACAGCAACACAAACCAACCAAAAATGCCAGGAATGCAAGCTCTGCCAACCAAATAAATAAATAAAATGTGAGATACTTTATAACTGGACATATATTTCTCAACCCTGCATAAATTGAAAAACTCTACTTTTCCATCAACCCTGCAAATGTCCCCCTTAACCCAACCCTTGATGCCCTTCCTGCTTGGAGGGGACACTGGCGACTTCCATCACCTAAAGTAACTAGCCAACTCTTGTGCCTCTGTGACAGTCAGACCTCAAGACATTCTGAAAGTTCCTGCTCACTATATTTGCTCCCTGGAGATTAGAACAAAGCTTCATCAGCATGAGATCTCAGCTAAGCAGGTCAAAAAGTCTCTGAAACTTTACTCTTCTTTCCCTCCCAAATAATATTAATAGATACGGGGAAGTGCCCAATACAACCACCATATCCCAACAGACATTTCAAGGACTTCTGAAAATTCTACACTGGTCAGGATCATTTTTTGATTTTTTTTTCTAGTTAACATATATATAATGCATATATAAATAGAATTTATATGCATCAGGCACTATTTTAAGATTTTTGCACATATTCATAGATTTAATCCTCTTATCAACCCTATGAAGTAAAATGATTACACTCATTTCACAGACGCATGACCTGGAGCACAGAGACATCAAGTCATTTTTCCAAAGTCACACAGCTAATAAGTGGCCAAGCCGGGATTCAAACCTAGACAGTCTGGCTCCAGTGTCCCTGCTCTGAACCACTGGGCTCTTTAGTCACTAATGGAGCGTGGTCAGCAGAGATCTGGGAACACAGCGAACAAGTGATCTAATTGCCTAGGCAGCTCTGCCCTTCTTCCTTGTCTACACTGATGAAGAAACAAAGACTGACCAAGCGGAGTGAGGACAAAGCTTCTTCCTATTTCTAAGGGCAATACAGTCCCCACGGATGGACACCCTTTGCTGCAGTGTGGTAGGGGAGGGGCTGATCCTTTTATTCTTATAAAAGGGCAAGCATCGAAAACTGGACGTCAGGCTCACCTCACAGAGAAGGTGGAGCAGAGTAGTGAAGGGAAGGAAAGATTAAGCGGCTTGGGAATGTGTTTGCTTTGGCACCCAGCCTGGGGCCCCTTCTTAGCAGGCTCCACACCAGGAGAGAAGGAGTGAACCCAATGGCTATGTTTATTTTTAGCCTATTTAAGATCTGAGAACCTTGCAATCACACCCGTTGCAATCAAACAGTATATACCACTTTACACTTACAAGGAAAATTCAATTCTAATGTTCTTTCAAAGTGTATGTTAATTTGGTACTTAACACTATCAAAATCCTGTGAGGTCTCAGAATAAAAGTGAATAAAGGTTCTTGGTCAGGTGCTAACACAAAGACAGGCAACTAGCCCAGGTCTTCCAACTCCTGTTTGGACACCCCACTTCCCTACTCCCTCTCTTCAGCTCTCATAAATTTTGGGAGGGGCAAGGAGGAAATTCTAGTTTAATCACTTAAGCCAGATGAGATTCCACACTAGTTGCCTCCACACATAAGAAACTAAGCAATCCAAAGAAATCACTCTGACAAATATTTAAGTCACAGCTGTGGACACAAAGCCGCGCTGTGAGAAGTTAAACTTTAAACACATGTCCTATATGGTCTGATGGGCAAAGCAAATCCCCACTTAGCCAATGTCTTGTCCTTCCACTAACAAAAGCACGCACTCTGGCCAATGTTTCTTCCATCTTTGCACCTGCAAGTTTAAGTCTCAACTGAAGTTTCTTTGCTGAGTTTTTCAAAGGTAACTTGCAATATTACTCAAGGCAACGTGCACTGAGAAGTTAGAAACAGGGATTAATTTAACTTCAGTCAGTGGCTCACTAGGTATTTTTATGTCAGTGTACTTTTTCTGTGCCTCTATCTTCCTCTCTGCGGTATGGGTATAATACATGTAAGCAAGTAATGGTCCAGAAAAAAATCAGCTAAAACCTAGTTCTTATATTCTACATATATTTTCAAGTTTCTTTCTTTATTTTTCCCAACAAAATAAATAATAGTGCTAGAAATCAAATATCCTTACAATGAATGGGAGAAGCCTGCTCAATTTCTTTGGCCAGTTGAAAATGTGTTATATTGAAGGTCAACTACAAACCTGATCAGTGACTTGGAAATCTTTTCTGAAAAAGAAAGCCATTGTAAAGGTGCTTCTTATAGCAGATGTTGACTGTACCATTCGGCCTTACTGTCCCCATTTTCGGATAAGAAAGCTAAACAAAGTTACTTGTCCGGGGCTTCTTTTTTTTTATCAACAACTGAAATAATAGCACTATATACTTTAAATCTCTAATATTTTATATTAAATTGCCAAAAAATAAATGCTCAGCTGTTTACTGTGATCTAAAACATGTGTTGCCAGGGGCTCTTTTTCATTCCCAGCATGAAAGATCCATTGTAGGTATGTGCACTGACATATCTACACGATACTTCCCAGATGACCAAATCTCTCTCTTCCCTATAAGCACTCATACCAACACATATAAACACGCCATTCTTAAGGAAAACACCTATTAGTTGAGTTTATGTCTTTGCTGTGAACTATCCTTTCACTTCTATATATGTTGAATTAATTGTGACAAACAGAATTTATTCTGGCTTCCTTGAACCCCCAAACTCAGCCATCACAAGCGACATCATTTCTGAATTGTAGCTCTAAGGGCCTGAACTGTCTCCATGGTTCTAGTCTATCTTAGCATTGCTCTGACCACCGTCATCCTTGTGACAAGAAACAAACTCAGCCTTCTTCATATACTGCAGTCCTGGGGTTGAATGTTTGGGGG
The DNA here is from genome assembly GCA_008086735.1 of Cheirogaleus medius. NCBI lineage: Eukaryota > Metazoa > Chordata > Mammalia > Primates > Cheirogaleidae > Cheirogaleus > Cheirogaleus medius. The sequence continues at coordinate 1,109,908 of VBSM01000335.1, read as the reverse complement.
CCCAAGGGGAAAGGACATGATTTATGTGTCTTTATTAACATTTCTGAAAGATCTCAGAATGACAAAACATCATCTTGGCTTGTGTTGAAAATTTAAGACGATTAAGAAAAGGTTAAAAGAAGCAGCTAATTATGGCAGAGGCAAAGAAGTGTTAACTACATGGAGCAAAAACTGAACTTATTGATAATAACATGCAACAGAGATGCATATTACTGCAATTAATTATCTTCCAGAATGCATCACCTTCTCTGTAAATTTTTCTATGTACCTTCACCTTCAAAATTACCAATCTCCAAGGATAGCTGGCAGTTCCCTACCCTAAAGCAGCATCTTTCCTTCCCAAACTGCATTCATTCTGGGAATTCTGTAGGGCCAGATTCCATTAAGCTGCTTAGCACCGAAATCAGTGTCTAAGGTAAAATAAAATTTATTTCCTATCCTTCTCTTCTTCAATTCTATACAAATCAAAGAGTTGGACAATATGACGAACCAAAGACACAAAGTAATGTTTGGGGTTGGGATGCTTTCCTTCTTCTAACGGCTCTTGGTACCAGGGGACAGACACATTCACGGTACATGAGAAACACGAGTAAAGTAAGTACCCTGCGTGAATAGGATAGGATCCTTTCCACAGTTAAGGGGATAATTTCAGTTCTCCGCCCATCTCCTTACCCTCAACTCAGAAAAGAGGTGCAAGACAGCAAAGGACATGTGACAGTGGCGCCCAGGGCGGCAAGACATCACTTGAAAGTCTGCTCGAAGGCCAGCCGGTTAGACCGCGCAGGCCCCCCACCCAGCTCCAGTTCTGGGGGATGCAGGGTCGGGGGATGCCGTCCTGAGACAGTGCCCATCCTCCCTCTCCCCTAAGGCTGAGGAATAAAGCCAGAGGGTTCTCGCTCACTTGGGAAAATATAAAAGCAGGAACGGGGCGGGCGGCGGGGGGAGATGCCGCTGGAAATTCTATAAGCTTTTTCCCACCACTCACAAAAATACAGCTGTGAAAATAAATACCACCCCACAAACCAAGGGTCTCAGGCCACCAACAGTCCTCCTCCTCTCTCCAGGGCCAGCAGCACGCCCCGCTCCTGCAGAGACGCACGGCCCGGGGGAACAGCGGGCCGAGGAGGGACCCCGGCCCTGCCGAGAGCTGGGTGGGAGCGGGCAGTCACCACTCACCCGGGGAGGGGAAAAGCTCCAGGTCGACTTTTTCCGTCTTGATGATGGTGAGAGTCGGTTTGAGGTCGACGGCCGCCTTCATGGTGCCGGAGTGGGGGCAGACGGGCTTATAGCAAGTTTGCTGCTTGTTGTTGTTTTTCTTTTTAACGGGGATGAGTAACGGGAAAGGGGCCGGGGAATCCGACTTTCTGCCCTAAAATCGCAAATTCCCGCTGACTTTCCCCGTGCCCGGCGTGCGCGCCCGGCACTGTCCCCGGGGAAGTTGGCACTCTGCGGAGAAGCGAGCGCGCTCGGGTCGCGCCTCGCCCGCGCCCGCCGCTCCCTCCGCCCGGCCCTCGGCCCGCCGCCCGCTCCCGCCGCAGGCCGCTCAGCTCGCTCCCGCGCTCCGCGCCCGCTCCGCGCTCGGCCTCCTGCTCCGGGCGTCTCTGCGCGCGGCGTCTCGGCGCTGGGTCCGCGCGCCCGGGCCGGCGCCCTCCGCGGGGGCGGGGCGGGGCCGCGGGGGCGGGGCCGGGGCGGGGCGGGGCGGGGCCAGCTCTCCCGAGTCGCCGCGCGGCCCAAAGCGAAAGCGAGGGAGCTGGGGCGGGGCGCGGGGCGGGGCGCCGGGCGGGCGGCCGCGGCCGCGGCCGGGAGGAAGGGGGGCCCCGGCGGACGAGCGGGCTGCGCGCGGAGGCTGCCTCGCCGCCGTTTCGGGAAAGTCCGTCCGATTCTCCACGCATTCTTGAGGGCTTGGTCACCGGCTCCCGCCCCCTCCCGGGAACAGCATAGCTTTCCGAGTGCGTGTGCATCATTCATTCACAAAGCCTGACACACAGGACGTGAGGCATGCGGATGAAGGGCCGAGCGAGCGTGCGAGCCGGCGCAGCGGATTCGTGGCCAGTGTCCTCAAAGGGCGCGCAAATACTGGACCGCAGCCCGGCAGTGAGTCAGGAACTGTTTCTGGGGGAGCCGTCGGCTCTCGGGGCCACCGAGTGATGGCCAGGAAGGGCCTGCGTGAGCGCGGGCCGCCTTGGTCGCTGCGCCTGATCGCGGCCGAGCCCGCGGGGGACCCCGAACGCTCCAGCACGGTGGGGGGGTTCGGAATGGGGAACCCAAATGAGGCCTGGCCATGGGCTGCCACAAGCTTCCAGTGTACCTACAGCAGACTGGAAGGAAGGAGAAGCTATATTTTCTTTCTAATTATTCTGATCCTCTAATTATGTCACTAGTGGCTAAAAATCTTTTCTTTCACAGATTCTCCTCTGTTAAGTAAAATCGACAGCCCTGCCACCACCACCAGGACAGTGATGCAAAGCTCTCTGGCTTTGAACTGTGGAGCCCATCGTGGGCAGCCGTGATGGAATCGCAGCACTCGACATAGACGATAGGAACCTGAATAAACCATGATATGCCACTGATACACTGGTTATTATAGATGGAGATACTTTGTCCTGATTAGCAAACCAACCAGTACATGCTGACATGTACATACACAGCTAGAGCCGGGCACTGAGATTCGTCTTTAAGAGATTAAACATAAATCTTCCCGAACAACCTCAGAGAAAGCTATTTTTAATACTGTTTCCTGATATCTAAGCATATGTTGAATTCCCACCACTTGATTGTAACTACAACTTCTGCCTCTGGTAAGTTTTAACACACCTGCTCGCCTTCATCTAAACCCCATTTTTTCTCCTTGAAGCATTACTAACTTGCAGGTTTCCCACAGCAAATCAGGGAAAAGCCAGGGACAGAAAAAGCTCTGGCTACTGATTAGGCCCCTCCTCAGTGACCAGAGGAAAATATTTGTATGTGATAACCCTAATTTTTGAAAGAACAAAAAGACTATTGCAACCCAGCTGTGTTTCCAAAAGGTATGAGAAAACAATGCTGGCCTCCAGATGACAAGAACAGACATTTCTGGTCCTGGAAAAGCTTAGGGAAACAGCTGATGAATGGATTGTACCTTTACACATCCAAATGAGCAGCAGAGAAAAGGTTCCTGAATCAGTGCCGTTTTACCCACTATGAAAACATCAGGAGATGAAACGAGCAAATCAAGAGTTGCTTTGGGGAATTTTGTTTTGTTGGTATTGTTTAAAGAAAATGCTGGTATTTTTTAATGAAAGTATGAGTACTTCTTTATTTTCAAATGCAGCTTCCTCAGAACAACTCCTTTCTATCTTCCCCAGGCTGCCCCTCATCTTTCTTCCCGAGGCTAGCATAAACACTGCTGCTAACAGCCACCAAAATTAGATACTAAAAGAGTCCACCATGATTAAACTGTAAACACTTTCCACTCTCACAATGAGGAAATGTATTCCTTCTAATTCTTCAACAAGGACAACTCAGCTAGTCAATCATCCTTTCTCTAACCTAGTCCTGAAGCACAGAAACTCCAAATATTTGAATGTCCAATCAAGGAACAGGGTTGAGTAAAGCAAGAGGGTTAGGAGATAGCCAGGGGCCACCATAGACTAGCAGGAAAGTCACTTCTAGATGATACTAATTATGGGTATTTATGCTATCAGGAGTTATGCATCTAACCTTGGATCTGGTTGAAACTGCCTTTAGGATGAAGAGCATTAATAAAGTCAGGTTAACATACTTTTACACATTTGGGATATTAACAACTAAATTTTTACAGGTCTGTTAATGCCATACTTGGTTAATCAATGTTGAAAAATGAAATTTACATTCTCTTTAGGACATAAGTAGATTTTTCTAAATGTTCATATGGACTTTAAATGACATTTCTATCTTATCACATCTTAAAAAATCATGCCTAACCCAGGGCCTAAGACATTACAGATGCTCAATAAATATGTGTTGAGTGATAAATGGTCAGCCTTCTTGGTCACCATGGACTTCTACTTTGCCACCAGTTCTTCCTAGTGCAGTGGTTGAGTTTGATAGCCCATGGCTGGTGAAGATGTACTGAATGATGTCAGCAGTTCTGCCTCCAGATCTGCCCTTTGTCGCTCACAGTAGAGCAGAATCTCTGTCACCAGCACTCGTGTCCACTCACTTTCATGTGTGCCTCACTTTCCCTACCAGCAAAAAAGAGCAGCTGAACCTTGCCTTCTATCCACTTGAGCAAGATATGTCAAGACTATACCTGGTTTTTAAGGCACTCAGGAAAAAAATCAACCAAAGGAATACTTGTTTGCTATTGCTCATAATGCAGCAGGCTGGTCCTCCTGCACTTGGGAGAAAACAGAAGTGTATTTTTAAGCATTCCTTAGGCTTTAGCTAATTGCATTCAACCAAGTGCTGAAAATCCTTAGACTAGGAACATCAAGTCAGTAACAGTGAAGAAAAGTCTGGGGCGTTGGGGAACAGGGTATGGAGCTAGACATTAATAATATCAAGAAAATAGTCACCTTTGTACAAGAATTCTCTCAAACACATGGAGTATGTAAAAAACATTAACTTTCTCCTTTATACTCCTCCCTGAACTCCACCCCAACCTTATAAAAAGATTCCTTATTTATAAAAAGGAAATATAAATATATACCAAATTTTAAACAATCACAGAAGACAGATTCTCCCTCTCCAGAAGTGTATTAGAATGTTATTTGCCTACTCCTGAATCCTGAACTTCAACAAAACAAAGAATCTCTGAGTTTTGAGCTAAAATACACTTTACTGAAGGTAGGTACAAAAGCAGACCACTAACGGCTGATCCAGAACCAGTTTATGACTCACAGATGTTGATTTACTGGTATAAATGTAAGATTTAGGGGGAAAAAAAGAGCCCTCAATTAACAACAACCTGTCTAAGCTGCATTTGTGGTCTCATTTTTCTCTGAGAAAAGGCAGCAGTCCCCGTCATGCACAGAAGCCTTTCGAAAGCTTACCTCTAAAGCAGTGGTTTCTGTGTGATGATTCCGTCATTAAAAAGCACACTGGGGGAAACAATGCCTGGGGCTTCAATATCTACCATTATCAAACAGCAATATAATGGAAAATCAGAGAAAAGAAGGAAAATTAAAATAACTCTCTTAATTAAACTCAGGTGCCAAAAGTTCAGGAGCCCAAGCCTCAGATCATGCAGTTGCTGACTGCAGACTGGCTCTGTGATGTCACCAAAGCCACATAACCTTTTTGTGTCTCAACCTCATCTCTGTTTTAGGGAATAAAATTACCTCAGCCCCCCCTACCCTGTGATAGACTCATTGGCTATTGTTTAGAAGGGACAATGAACAATAATGAGGGTAAGAGGAGCTGCAGTCAGGAGGGAAGGGGGCGGAGCAGGAGGGCAGGCAGAAAGCGGGACTTGGAGGCCTGCTTGCCCTGGAAAGCTCTATAGCAAAGATGACTGTGAGTAGTGCAGGGTTTGGGATAACACTAAGGTTCAAATTCTAACTCCACCATCTCATGGGCTGAATTACCACAGGTTAAGTCGCTTAGACAATGCTGAACCTCAGGGCCTCCATGTTTCAAGTAAGGATAATGATACCACCCACCTTTTAGGGCTATTTGGATAATTAAATGAGATAATACATGCAAAGCATTTAGCACAGTGTGTAGGTCAGAATAAGTATTTGACTCCTGTAATTAAGATCCAGTATAAGGTACAATATGTGAGAAATCACTTTAAATCTCTCTGTCTGGCCATCCCTTTGCAAAACAGCTTGGATCCTCAATTTACTTGAACTGTCTCCAGGGATATATAGGGACAACTATCACATTTAATCTTAAAATCTCTTCAAGCCCCTTCCTCATTTCTTGAAGGGGGAACCTACCCAGCATTGGCCTTACTTGAGAAATTCTGTCACTACCTGATCAGAGAGGAAAACTGCAGATTTATATTTGCTTTAAGATCACAGAATGTGATAGTTCAAATTCTGAAGGAAGATCACATTTATGGTGCCTCTTTGAAGACAAAACCTTGGATCTTGGATTTGTCACATATTAGAGCCAGGTAGGAGTCTATTAGTGCTCTCCAAGTCCAACCCTCCTATTTGACAGAGGAGAAAAATGAGTTTGAGTGAGAGGAAATCATTCCCCCCAGGGCCACACAACCAAAAAAAGGCAGCGTCGGTCCTAGAACCCGATCCCTGGACTGCACTTCTCTCCCCAGCATTTCCTTGCATTTACAGATTTCAGTTTGGCAGGAAAAGTCACTGTCATTCAGCCTCATCTGTTACCAGACACCCTTGAGACAGAAAGTAAGATACAATGGACATAGGGAAAAAAAGATGATCAGACTCGATTTCTAGAAATCCAAAAGCATTCCCTGCACTGGATGTGCTGTCTTTGGGCACATGCTTTGCAGGATAACCACACCATCATTCCTTGTGGGAGACAGCTTGGCATGGGCTGTCAGGAGAGAAAGGGTCTGGGTTGGCTCTATTGCTGTCTGAAGTTTCTTTAGACTATAATTATGAAGCATTCAACTGCATCTGCAGCCCCAACAATGTGGGATGGATTGGCCTAATCCACAGACCAAGCGACATTTTAAAATCCACCGCTTGTATTCCACTTGCAGCAAATTAGACGTGGCTCCCGCAGAAGCAGGCAAAAAGCTGTCAGTCAGGGATACAGGGTTCCAAGGCCTCCTCCACCCCCAGGGTCAGTTTGCTTCCCTGGAGCAGACTGAGCCTGTATCCTGGGATCGTTGCTCCCTCCTGGGCCTGGATAATGCAAAATGCAGGCTCCCCTGTGAGCTTTTGGAGATCATGCAATTTGGATTCCAGTTTAAGTTGTCCTAAATTGGCCCCTTGAGGAGGTAGAAGGATGATGGCATTAGCACAGATGGCAGGAGGACTGATGCTCTTTAATAATGTGGCAGAACAGAGAACCAGGCTCCTAGTATAGAGCGCTGCACCCCAGGGGAACAGGATTCACCCCTTCCCCAAGGCTGCAGGTGGTTTCATCCTGGTGGAAGGCTACAGTCTTCCTCTGATCTTATCCTGCTTCTCCCTTGGGTTACAAAGACAACACCAAACTTCAAAACAGATGTTCTGTGCAGTTGTGGTTGGAAACTTACATTAAGGTAATTTCATTGTGGAACCTTTCCCCTCTCCACACCACTTTCATTTTAAATGCCAAGTCAATTGCCCCAAAGGATTAACATTTACCACCCTGGAGATCAAGGAGCAGAGATGGGTGGAGCACTAGAAGAAGAAATAGACAGGACAGGAAAAGGGGAGACAATACGGGAGGACACAGGGGAAGGGATCTCCTCTGAGCAACAGAAGGGTAAGTTAGGGGCAGAGATAAGGGGGGGTAGACTCACAGTGATTCTATGCCCTGTCATACTGGGACATAAGTCCCCAAGATTCCAGAATGAAGTTAAGGCTTGATAAAGCATCCAATACCTTCATAAAGCCAATTTAATTGTCCGGTACGACCAACAGTCACGGAACTACAAAAAACAGATCAATGGGAGGTCCTCATGCCAGAAAAGCTGCAAAGGATGCAAGATGGAATCAGGAGGAAAGGTCTCGGGAGGTCACAGAAGGTAAAGTAAAGGCAAGGTAAAGCCAAACATCTATGTAGAACATAGAGGGTGTTTCTTAGTCTCTCCCCCACATGGACACTTGCTGCCCTCTCCGCAGCTTTAACCCCCTCCCCCACAAGTTCCCCTTTCACATTCAGCAGCCTCGTGTGGATTTGAATGTGCACGTCTGTCTCCTGCATTCCCTGTGGGCAGAAACTGAGGCTCAGATTATTACACCCCATGGTGTTTAGCTCAAGATAGCAGGCACTCAATAAGTTACATTGATCATTTAATTAATGAGCAGATAACTGCCTAACATCCTGTAACATCTTTACAGAAAAATAAATCTCAGGTATCAGTTTTGTTTTGCTTTGTTTCATTGAAAGTGAGACTCAAGTTGCCCAGAGTTTAAGATCAAAGAGCTAACCAGCTGACTCTTTTCTAATTGAAAAGGTCTTTATAAAGTTTTATTCTGCTTTTCTCATCCCCTCAAAGGAAAACATTGCTAAGATCATAATATTCATTTTATTTTTCATCTGAGTGTAGACAGGTATAGTTGTTTGTGAAAAAGATGACATTTGGCTCACCACAAAGCAAACCAGTTATTTGATCATCAGCCTGGACATTTTATACAACGAGTTGTTCATATTCCCACACGGCTGCTCAGAAGGAGTCTTTGGGAATTTCTGAACTTCGAGTTGAATCTTTTATCTCAGTGGCTGCCATAAAGGTAAGACGTATAACTGCCATACACATTATTTGTAAGATAAGGGGAATGCATAAAATGAACTCCATTTTCTCCATCTCTGTGAGGAAGAATAGACCATTACATGCTTTATGGGGAGCCCAGTGCCTGTTACAAATCCCCCTGCTTTCTCAAATTCACTATCATCAGTCAGGTCCCTAGAAACATTGTATTTTGAAATGTATCCTTTTGTGATACAGGTTCCCCTACAGTGAGGAAGGGGATGGGTTGGGAGTAGAAATGGGGAGAAGTGGGGATGGGCTAAGAGGGGAGATAGGAATGGACGGGACAAGGAGGGGATACAGCCCAGCAGGTGGCCGGACACGGGTAAGGAAGCCCTGCCCTGTCTTGCTGTGGTGGATACTGCTGTCTGCACTTAATTATTTGTATCTGCTAATGGATAATTATGATGCTGCAACAGAAAAACTGTCTGATCTAAAACCCTAGAAACCAAGAAAAGAAAGGGTTTGGTTGGGGTCCATCATTGCTCCTGAGCTGTGATAGGGATGAAGAACACACATTATTTTACATCACTTCTTGCAGAACTGGGTCCATGTAAGAGTTCTAAGAAAAAACTGGATGTGTCACACTGAGAACATCTTACTTAGCCAGTAAACAGAACATACTCTAAGTACATTATTGCAGTCATCCATGAACGTCTACTCAAGAGTCTATTCCTGTCTACTTTGCGCATCCTTCACTGAGTGATGTCATGGTGAATTAATATGCTAAATCTAACGCTAAATCTACTAACAGAAGTGAAACGCACAGCACTTTTACAATTCTCGTGCTGCTTCAGACCTCTTTCTGGGCGTGTACTCTCCTGAAGAGTGTGCACAAGATCTGAGTTTCATAAATATGCAGGAACATAAATCCATGAAAACAACTTTGGGGTGTCCAGTGTAATTATTCATTTTTAGAATTTACTGAGCATTAAGCATGCCACTGATGTAAAGTTGGCAGATGAAAAACAACCTCAAGAAGGATATGTCAACTTCTCTGGGATCACAGCTCACATTTGATTCTCTGTTCTTAAAGGCCAAAAAGAAATGCAGTCTTCTCTAATTTACAAGAAGCTAGCTGTGCTCACGCCGCATCTTGCCTCGGCCCCATGAAGGATTCGCAATGTAGTGGATGGTCCTGCCCGTGACTCATGAGGTGGAACAGACCCAGCTCGCACTCACCTATCCGGACTGGCTCCCATACAATGAAAAGCTGTCTTCCTTTGAGTTGGTGAAGAGCAGGGAAGCAAATTCGACATGTGTGCCATGTAAGAAGGCGCCATTTGATCAGCCAGGCCTGTGAGACACTTTCCAGAGCTGAGGGCTTGCAGTGATAGGTAATGATAGGTAATGTGGAGAATGAGAAAAGTAGAAAGTACATGGAAGTTACTTCTTAATGGACACATATTTCATCAGATTGATAGGAAACATGTGTTCTCCCCAGATTAGGAAACCATCTTGAAAAACTTCATCACAAAGAGGCTTGGGTGGGAAGGGACCCGTGGGGAGGGAGGGTGCTGGGTGGGGGCTGGTGGCAGACTGCGGGAGGGAAGAACAAAGGGCAGTCAGCTATCTTGCGGCAGTTTCCTAGGAGAGCTCTCTTTCCAGGAATTAAAAATTCTAAATAATGTTGAGAATTTTTTAAAAAATCAACAAGATAATGGACTTTTCTTTCACAGAATTCCACAACATTGACAGAGAACTGATGGCTTGCAATAGCCATTCCAGACCCAGAAAAGGCCCAGCATCCACATATACTTCCATTTTTAGTGATTTCCCTGGAAGAGAATTTGTTGAATTGAGTTGGATTAAACCAAGGTGTGGAGGCAAGGCGGCAATTCCAAACAAATGTTCCTGTTTCCAAATAGCCCATGCAAAGACCTGCAGTCCCTTGTCAAGCAGGAACTATCAGGCTTTGGTTACTTCACTATATAGAATAGACTTCAACTCTGAAGTAACTGGGGAGGCAATATAGTCAAGCGGCTAAGAACACAAGCTTGGCAGTAGATAGGCAAGAATGAGTTTCATCTCGGCTGCTCGCTAGCTGTCAGTCCATTGGCCTTCGAAAGCCTCAATTTCTTCATTTATAGAACAGAGCTGAGAAAAGGGTCCGGTCACGGAGTTGAACTGAATATGAGATGAATGTATGCCAAGTGCTTTGCACGGTGCCTGATACAGAGCGAGCACTCAGTAACTCTTACCTGCTATTATTAATTCTTTAAAAAATCAGAATTGTGACTACAGATTTAGTGAGCATAAACTTCATAACTTTTAATCCAAACTGTTGTATGTAGTATTTCCATAAAGATTAGGGCATGGTGTCCTTCATGGTGTGTGCCATTAAAATCATGACATAGTGACAAAGATAATTTCATGTCTGGGTATGCACATTACACAAGTCCTTGACATCATCCCTCTTGGATGAAAGGGGATTAATTCCCACTATATAGATGTAAGATACAATTTAGAAGTTATAATAATACATATACTCACAGCTACATTAAAAATTAACAGCTAGGAGAAGAACATGCACCCTTTTGAACTCTTTCCAATATGGGACTCTCTGTCCTCTGGCTTGCGCACTTGATACCCATTCAGTGATTTTGTACAACCTGAGCAAAATGAGATCTGCTTAAGCAACTGATTTTCAAGCTGGGCAGAAATTTAGCAGAACCCATGTGTTGTCGAATATTTCCTGCGCCATGCTGCTTGAGGTGTTCCCCAAACCAGCACCCTCTGCATTCACTTCACAGAAGTCTTTTTTTTATCTCATCTTCCATTTTCCTTGGCTGTCTTTTTTTCTACCGCCTAACAGTGTAACTTGTGCTATAAACCTAAACCTCTTCACATCTCTAATTGTGCCATATACATGCATTTTAGTTACAGAATTCTGGACCCATGTAGCACTCCCTCCAACCTTGGACTTGCCACCTGGCATTCAGATGTTCTGGCATCAACTACCTGTGCCAGCTAGCTGCCCGAAAGAATCCTAGGAAAAGGTATCTTACCTTGCACCTTGGGCCACCAGTCAGAGCCATCCTTGCTCTTAATACTGCCCTCTACTGACACAGACTCTGCTATTTAGGGGGCATCAGCTACGTAATTTGCATTCTGACACTACCCTTGCCTGGTGCGCAGCCCTCAAGGCTAGCAGCAGAGAACACCCAGAGTCTTCTCTGGTTGCCGGCTCCGTCTTGGCAGGAAGAATGCCATATAGTTGGGAAAGAGGACTTAACTGGTTTTCTGGGGGTGTTTAGTTAAGTCAGCCCACCTCGGCTCTAAGTTGGTGAGAGTGTAGCTTTGCCCTTTCCAACAACCGTAGCAAATAAATGATGGGGACATGCTGCAAAATGCACGTGGCTGGGTCTTCCCTCTCCTTTTTTACACAGTGACTTTGGGGAGGTTTGGGCAGTGATCCTGCATGCACAATACTGCTCTTGTTCTTCTTTTCTCTGCAGAGCAGCCTTGAATAGCTCTGGCTAAAATTATTAGCAGGGGCAGCCCTAGGCTCCAAGAGATCAGAGCCCTCATGCTGAGCCTGAACAAAGACCCTGCTTTTTCCCAACAATTAGCCCTGCAAAAAAGGACATCTATCTCCCTCTATTAAAACCACCACGTGCCTTCAAGTCAGCCCATTGTAAAGCTAATTAAATAACACGCCTGTCTTCCCATGCAGGTCTTCTGATCAGCTTTCCTCGGTTAGAAACCTCTGCAAAGAGCCTAGAGATAGACAAGCCAATGCCTCCCACCCCATCAGCCCCACCGCCATCGCCAATTAGCCATGGCCTTTGAAAAGCTATGCCTGTCAATATTGTTGAGCTCATTCATGCTCCATATTCAGCCACAGCTCAGACTCTAGTCACCTCCAGCTTAAAAGAAGGGAGAAAATTAATACTACTTTTTAAATAAGTTATTTGGGAAAGCAAAAGTTTCTGTCACAATGTATAATCTGTGGTGGGAATCTCTTCACCTCACAGCATAGAAGTGCTGCCACTGCATTTGTGAAGGACTTTGACCAGAGTCGCGGGCCGGGGAAGGCACAGCCAGGTGGCCACGGGCCACTCCTCACTTTTCTCCACTCTTTGTAGAGTACTCAGACCAGTGAAAGATGAAGCACAGGCTTCTCAGAAAGAAAGGTATTGCACAGGAAAGCAGGGATAAGAAAAAATATTTCCACCAGATTTTTTTACACATGATATAGAGATAATATGCCACACCTCAGGTTAAAGTCCCACAAAGACTCCTTACTGCCAAGCAGATGAAATCCAAGCATAGCCCAAAATGCCAAATTGGTCCTGTCCACCTTGACCCGCATCTCACTTTCTTTCCCACAGAGAGACTGTGCTCTTCAATAATCCTGGCCTTGTGGCAACTCCCAGGACACACCTAGTTCTTCACCCTTTGTGCATTTTTACAGGCTTTGCCCTTTCTGGAAAGCCCTGAACCACCTGTTCCACACCTCAAATAAGACTCAGGAGCAAATATCACCTTCCCTGTGAAGGCTTCCAGGGCCTCCCGAGAATAACATCAGGGGCTTTCTCCTCTACACTCTTGGGACAACCTGCACACACAGGCTTCCAATGGAGAGCTCACACTGTTGAAAACAATCTGAGCCCCTCAAGGTCAGGAACTATATTCTATTCAAATTTGAATTTCCAGCTTTAAACACAATGACTGAGACATAGTGAATGCTTCATGAATGTTGGAAGAATAGATAACTGAATAAATGAATAAGTAAATGAGATAAGGAATGAATGAATGTGTGTGAATGAAGGAATTAAACAACCATTTTATATTAAATATGATCTGAGATGGTAAATCCAGGCCTATTTCCAGCTTCACTACAGACGTTTTTTGTGCTCAGTAAAGGGCATTATTATTTTACAGTATAGTTCTCCTTGTTTGAAGTTGTCAGATCTCACACACATGCAAACACACACTTTTTAGATACAATTTTTTAATGAGATCAGGCTAGCCATTTTCTAAATCCACTTAACCATTCTGGAGCTTACCTTTTCAAACCAACTCCAGTCTTTGAGGTTCTAGCTCATTTAATCTTTAGACCATACAAACCTTCCCTTCCAGGTGTTTTTAAGAAGACTCACCAGTCTTCTTGGGTGGCCCGTACAGATGAGTAGATGACTAGATTATAAAGTAATCCCATATACAATTTAAATTTCCCATGAAATACACATGGACCTCAAAATTAGCAATGAGAGAAGGAAAAATTAAAGTACTTGGTGAAATAGATTTTGAACTCGGTCAAATCCCCAAACATTTAAAAACAGCCAAAGTAATTGAATGGTTCCCATCCCTAATATATAAAGCCTTGTAGCAAAAGTCACTGCTGATGAATCTTGCTAACTTCACTTCTGTGCACCATGACATTTAGAGTCAGTTCTTTCCTTGTTATTTTACCATCACAATCTCAACTTTCAAAAAGATGTGTTTTTCTAATATTTATGGATACCTTCCATATAGAAAGAGAAATTAAGGTATAAAGCAGCAGAGGAAGATTCCACAATGATGCAGTTAATAAGTAATCATATCAAGAAGAGAGTTCATAACCTCCAACCCAAGACTACGGGAGAAAACACTGGCATTCACTTTGTTCTGGCAAGCTTCCCACTTGCTGAAGTGGAAAGCTCACTTTATAATACTCATAATGGACTAAAAGCTGTAAAATTAGACTCTGGCTGGCAACAAGCTCATTATTACTCTCCTCTACCGCAGTGTGCCTCCTTTCTCAGATGTCGCCTTAAGGAAGACTAATCCAAGACCTCTAAGACAGAGAAAATAGGACAATAAATGAAGACAAAGAGATCTGCATTTTTATACAGATTTATCTCCTCCAGATACAGCTTGGCATGAATTCAAAGCAGCCATTGAACATTGAGCATGTAAAAATCACACCTGTTAATTTATCGAGGACAGACCAAATATACTACAAGGCAGAAATAAATTATTACAACAAATATAAATGGAAAACATGATTGAAAGAGAAGAATGATTGGAAATGAACCTAAGTGTGAATGACATCATATTAATTACATAGAAATATCAGATGCATATAATCAATGCACTTTAGTGTATTAGAGTAAGAACAGAAGATAAGAAATAAGTTTTGCAAATATGAGCACTATCAGGAAGATATTGGGTACAAGAATTAAGTACATTGGGTAAACACAATATCAAGATCTTAGAGATAGCATACATTACATGGACCAGAAATAGCTGTTTTCTGAATCCAGTGGAGGCTGTGAGCGATGCTAAGAGGCATAATAGAGACAAATCAAGACACACAAGAAACCTCTCGTTAGGGGAGGAAGAGCTTGGGACTGACTGAAGGGAGGCGCACGGACAGTTCATGTCAATACAGTCAGTGAGCAGGAAAGATGACCTCAGGCTAAGCTGACCATGCAGTGCTGCAAACGGGATCCTTTAGAGGAGCAATTAGGAGAAACTTATATAATCTTCATAGAGTTTGGGTCATTTTAAAAAGTTTTATGTGCCAAGTTTTATGTTACCTCAGAAGTAAATGTGAATTAACATTGCCTCTTTCCTTTGATTGAAATAACTGCAGTGTTGTCCCTTATCTGGCATGGAAGATCACAAAATACTTGATCAATGTCATGTCATAGCACCTCTAGAGAAATGCCTAAGAGGAGGGACAGCCTCCTAGCTTCCCTGCATGTAGGGAGGGTCAAGGGTATAGGATTCTCTCCAATGTCTTGCACAACTTTGACCCAAGTCAGCTGTGCAAAATACTGAAGATGCACATTAGCTCAACTCTCTCAAATCATTCATGTGTCCAAAATCATTCTCACCTACCACTCCTAGACCTTAAAATGTGGCCTTCTCCTGCCAAGTCTTTTGTCATCATTTGTTGGATTTTTTTATTAGGCCTTTTATCACTTATGTACCATAAACCATCTGAGTCATTATTTTCCCACCAAGAAAAAGTGTGTAGGGGGAGAGGGAGGGAAAACATGGGGTGGTGGATAAAGAGGCTATTAATGCACTAATTCCAACTTATCTCCACTCAGAGCAGGAATAAGTGAAGCCGTCACTGGGAGGTGGATACAGTAGGATCCCACATGATGCATCTGTTTGAGCTCAAGGCTGAACCAGAGGAGGAATGAAAATCACAGTTGGGGATTAGGGGAAAGGAGAGCAAGGAGTCCACCCCCTTCCCATGGGAACTGGGGGCAAGGGAAACTGACATGAAACAAACCCCTGCACCCAGAAGGTTCAAAGTCCGCTACACATCTCCCTCACAGCTGTGGCAGGAAAACTTTGGGAAGACTTGGAAATAAGAGCAGCTAGTCACAAAACATGCATTTCTAATTGTTTTTCTTTCCGCTTATATGTGTATATTGGGATTTTGTAATAACATGTTCCAATAGAGACTTCAGGACAAGTAGGACATAGCATTACAAACACACAAACAATACATTCTGGGAAACGTTCCATTGTTCTAAAGCCATGGATTCCAGATTCTTCACCGAAAGCCAAGTGAGCACCTGTAACAAGGGAGAGAGATGGTGAAGAAGACATGGGGTGGTCTCTGCAATAATATGTACTGACACTTCCAGTACAAAAGATATTTCCACTTGCCTTGGATTCACAGTGTTTATTCCCTCAAGATGCCCACGTTGAATATATTAATTTTATTAAAAGTCTTCTATATGGTAAACTCTGTAGATTTAGGATGTCTGCCAGACAATTATTAGTTACTTTCTTTGAAACTTTTCAAAGATAAGACAAAAAAAAATAAAAATGAAATATTAATATTAATGTCTTGGGCAAACAAACTTGCATTAAATGAGATTTATACAACTGAATCATAAAAACATGATGAAATTATCCTCAGAATGTCTGCTGACTTCTTTTTTCTTCTTGGAGTTCAAATGCACTGAAGTAAATTAAAAATTAAACACTGTTTGTTTTGGTTTAGTTGTGATTCAGGAGGTAAGGGAGGGCGTCAACGTTCCTGTTCAGAGATGAGGGAATTCACAGCCACTTAGCATAACCAGAGCTTCAGAGCTTGCATTCTTCACAAATTGCACGCACAGTGCCTGCTTTCTGCTGCCTTTTCCTGGTTACTATTATTTCGCATAACGTGTCCAAGGCGCAGCACAGTGTTTAGTACTAGGCTACAGAGCCAGGCTGACCTGAGCTCAGATCTGGGCTCTGTCACTTACAAAGAGTGTAACTTTTGGCAAGTTACTTCAACTATGCAAGGCTCAGCTTACCTGTCTATAAAACGGAGTTAATAATAACTCACAGGACTTTTGGTAAGATTTAAATAGGGTAACGTACATAAATTGTATGGCAGTGTCTGGCTTAAAGTAAATAATAAATGGCAGGGTATTTTTTCCCAAGTTCAATACACACACACCACTCCCCAAACCAGCTTCAAACTCAGGTATCCTCAAAATACTCATTTATCATAGTGAGCAATGTTGAAGAGTCACTTAATACAAATAATTATTTATGCTGTAGATTAAGAAGAACACCACCAGCTACCAATCCCCAGGCTAGAAAACTGGTAGCTATTGACTCCCTCCTTTCTACCTTAACCCCTGTGTTAGTTAAAACTCTTTTTGTTTGCATGCGACAGAAACCTGGCTCAAACTAGCTTAAGTGTAAGAGGAAATTGATTGACTTACTGATGGCGAGTCATTATTTTTCAGTGAACAATAAATACCTAGAAGGAATACAAGGTTGCATTTTCTTTTCTTTCTCTGGAGTCACATGCTTACTGGGATACACCAAATACGCCCTACAAAGGAGGGGAGGTTATGAGGCAGAGCAGGTGCCGAGGCTCAGGGGTAAAGCGGGCCCGTCGATTGCCAGCACTGCGTTCTAGAGCTCAGTCCAGAAAGCCACGGGGAGAACTAGTCTGCTAGGCAGCCTGGAGGGAGACTAGCAGTAGCAACTTAAAGTTGCAGTTTGCTTTCTCTTTTACAAAAAACACTTGCTCTTAAATCGTCTCATCTTGTTCTCAGACAACCCTGCAGGGCATCCACACAAAAACTGGTCCATGCATGTTCACAGCAGCATTATTTATAACCACTACAAAGCAGAGAGCACCCAAATGCCCATCAGATGATGGGCAAACAAAATGTGGCACAGCCATATAATGAAATATTATTTTGGTGACAAAAAGGCATGAAATACTGATAAATGCTACAACATGGATCAACCTTGAAAACATTATACTCAGTGAAAGAAGCCAGTCACAAAAGGCTGTATCTTGCATGGCTCCGTGTCTATGATAAGTCGAGGGCAGGCAGATTTATGAAGACCGGAATCAGGGCGGCGGCCACTGCGGTGCAGAGGGCAGAGAGGAGGGCGGACGCTGGCTGCCGACGGGTATGGGATTTCTCCCAGGGGCACAACAATGTTCTAAAATTAAATTGTGGTAATAGTTGCACAATACTGTGAGTATACTAAACAAAAAAAACCTTAAATTGTACAGTCTAAATGGGTGAATTATGTGAATTATACCTCAATAAAGCTCACCTCAATAAAACTGCTTTAAAAACAAAACAAAACTTTGCTTTTCCAGAGACAAAGACAGATGAAAGGAGCAAGGATTTCCTAGCGCCCAGCGCAGCCCGGCCGTGAGCCTATGACTACCATCTTAAGGCCGTTTGCTTAATCAAAGTTCAGTGGAAAAACGTCTCTAACATTTCCATGACCTTCTTTTCTAAACTTCCTAAGTGGCTTAAGAGAGAGGCTGCCCGGGAAACTCCAAATGGAACCTAAAAATATTATCTCCTGGCTTTATAAACATCAGGAACGCTAATGAAGTGAGGAGCAGCAGACGCAGGAATGGAATATTTCATTCAGGCCGGGAAGCACGGCCCTCGGAGTCTATGCTCATCTCCACAGGCGGCAGGAAGGCCAGGAGGGGCCGGCCCAGAGCCAGGGCCGTGGAAGTCACTCGAGTAGAGAAGAAAGAATAACAGTGATGTAGGATACATAAAGCAGAGCCAGAGTGACCACTATTCTAAACACCATTAAAACAGCCCTTTTCAAATCAAACTCTGTCCTCACTCTGTTGACCAAGTTTGGACTAATGAGCTTCCCTCAGGGCCAACTGCCTCACCCTCACCCTCCCAGGTCTGGAGGTCCAAGGAGGAACCACGTTTGCCTGGGTCCCCCCTGAACTCCAGTCTCCCCAGACACATCCCCCTCAGCACACCACTCCCCTGGGGCGCAGCTCTGCCCGGCACAGCCTGGAGGACAAGGGGGCCCCTGCTTTGTAGGCCCAATCTCTCAAACAGAATAAGGGCCCAATCAACAGGTGTTGATTGACAGGGGACAGAGGAAAGGAGGGCTAATGTAACTAAGACCCTAACCCAGTCAAAACCCTGTACTATCTACTATCCAACTGAGGACCAAGACACCAGCCGGGACACAAGTGCTAGCAAACCTTCTGCCCTGTGGCCAGTGCTAGGCTGGGCACCGAGAATGTAGAATACATGGTAAAGCCCCCCAGCCCTACAACAAAAGGAACCATATCACATGAAAAGCCTTTTGAGCCAATCTTTGGATTTTATTCTAAATTATTGAGGGTTTGTGTTTTTCTGTTTTGTTTTGTTTAATTGTAGTAACCTCTTAACTGACTTTAAAAATCCTGGGTAATAATCACAATCACCCTAACAGGTGAATTTATTTAATAACCCTGGCTTATTCACCCAACAGACCCTAACTGAGTGCCCGTGACAATGGAGGTGCTCTGCTGGGTACCAGTAACATGACAAGGACAAAGATTCGTGTAGTCTCAGGAAGAAGACAAGAGCAGTGATTGCAACACAGTGAGAGCATCTCTACAACGCAGGTTGACCTGTATCAAGGGAACACACCTGGGGCCTGCACTAAGGTATGGATGATAGTAATAGACAAGATGTGATAAACTCAGGAGCTGTTTAGAAGGTAAAGGTGACGGGACTTGGTAACTGACTGAATATGAGGACACACTGGTTAGTGGTCATCTGTTGCTTTTCTCCCTCCGGAGTCTTTTCTTTCTTCTTCCAGCACAGAACTCTTCCCACTTCCCCTTAGGAAACTGCCCTTCTTCACACAGTGTGGACTGCTCAGCACAGCAACCCCATGCCTCCCATCCACAGGCTGGTCTATGACCCCACATGGCCAATTAGAGCACCCCACCCCCATTATCTCATTAATTGCCTTGGGGATGGGCGTGTAGCCCAGGAATGTTATATGTGAACATTAGGAGGAAGACATTCTTTGGTGATTTCTATGACTACGGACTTCCCTTCTACCAAAGCAAAGATATGAGCTGGAGAGAAAGAGGGAGGAGGAGGAGGAGGAGGAGGAGGAGGTGGGGGAGGAGGAGGAGCAGGAAGAGAAGACCAGAGAGACTCGACAGGATTATTTGATTCCTGAGAGTCCCCATGGCTGGCTCTTCTACTAGACTTGCCATCTGTAAGTCAATCAATTCTCTCTTACACTTAAGCTAGTTTGAGCCAGGTTTCTGCCGTGTGCAAACAAAAAGAGTTTTAACCAACACAAGGGTTAAGGTAGAAAGGAGGGAGTCAATAGCTACCAGTTTTCTAGCCTGGGGATTGGTAGCTGATGGTGTCCTTCACCAAGACAGGAGAGAAGGTGAAGATTTGGTTACAGAGTCGGGCAGAAAGTGGTGAGCTCACCTGGAGCTCTGAGGTATCTGTATGGGATCCAGGCGAACCTGTCCCAGAACGATGCCTGTGGAAGACGCCACAACGTGTAACACTCAAATGATGAGGCCAAGCTGCCTTTCCCATTAGTCTTTAGTTCACACATTTTTTAAAGAGGCATATTATTTTTATAACAATTATTTTTTTACAAAAACTAACTAAACACTATATATATGCACATGGAAAGTACTAATTCATAGCCAGGAAGAGGAAAAAGATTATGCATCTGAAAACAACCAGAACAGCATAGATTCTCTCTCTCACCATCCCAGCAGAACTTTCACGTCTGTTAGGGGGAGGGAAAAATTATTAGTTTCCACCTGCCTATTCTGCCACAGACATTGGAAAATTTGTAAACAAAAAGAGTAAGCGACCAATAACAATGGGAGGGGTGCCGAATTACATCTCAGACTTTCTCTCCTTGGCCCCAAAATCTTACTTGCTGAGTTTTCATGTCAGTATGCCCAGCCCGGGTTCTCTTTCCCTGACGCAGAATTAAAAGATTATTCTCGAAGTCAATGGCTCTCTTTTCATATCTGGCCTGCTCTTTCCCACTTGATAGTTCCTGAAACATTCCTTTCAGTTTCCCTTAAAAGGTTTTTGACATTTTTGTCTTATGTAATAGAACCAGAAGGACAGTAATAAAAAATTACTCAAACTCCCGAAATATCCTGAAAGATACCGAGGGGAGAGGTAATTTACAAACTCCAATAACACATCTCAGAGCCAAATTTCTCCCTGGCTAATCTAAATCCCTCTTTTCCCATTTATTCCCATCTTTTTCTTAGTCTTCAGTAGAGCTAAAGAGCAGCTGGTCACTCCCTGATGATACCTGAGGAAGAGTTACGTCTACACGAGTATTTAACCTTAATCAATTCTATACTTAGTTCCAACTCACTGCTCTCCTATAGCCCAATTCCTAAGAAAGGCAATGAAAAATTTGAAGAAGAAAAATAAGTCAAGCAAGGAGCGACATGTGGATACTCCATATAGCACTTAATGGTACAACACTATTAGGTCGGATATGTCTGAATTGTGGAAGCTGCCCTAAATATTAAAGAAAGTTGGTTCCTTATATATTTTGCCACTTAAAGTTTTTAAAAGCCAAAGAGCTTTTAAATAAAAATAAGCAGAGTGCAATTAAAAATCTGTGAGATCAGAAAGGAATTTTGAAAGGGCAGATGGAAACATGATTAATTGTTCACCAAAAAAATATGGAATTTCCCTCCTCCATAGCCCAGTGAGTAGGGCTGAGAGATGCAGGCAGTCCCAGGGAAACCTGGGTAAATGTGCTGAGCTAGAAGCCGAATCCCCTCACCCCTCACCCCTGCCTTCTAGTTCTGCTCAGAGACATTTCAATTCTATTCTCTTCCAAGGTTCTTCTCTCCCATCTCCAGAGCAGCAGCCCTGCATTGCATTGAGTTTAAAATAAAGAAATGCTTTTCCTAAAGAATTCACACACAAATAATCTCATTACCCCAGTGCTTAGGTTTATACAGCAGACGTCTTCTGCCAGGAAAAAAAAAATTGCACTCTACGCTCACTCACATAGAACAGCTGCGAGGAGAGAAATGGTATTTAATTCATTGTGAAATATTCAACAATGGCTACACTGCACTTTTAAAAGCCTTTTGATAGTAAAACCCACAGGGAACAGCCCATCCTGTGTGCTGAAAAGCAGCTTCCCCACAATTAGTCTCTCTATTCAGAGGTCTGCAAAGTCTGTGTAAACTTCAGCACGTGCTGTGTACACTGTGGATAGCTTCAAGGGTATAACCTTTCAGAAACTTCTTAGCATTTAGTCTTGCTCAGCAGCTCTGTCTGCTCACAAAGCCGGCTGATGGGGGTGTGGGGAAGGAGTGAGGGGAAAGGAGGAGCGACACTTAAGGGAAAGGGTTAGACAATCCTCTGGACATTAACAGAATGCCCAGCAAAGGGAAAAACAGTCTCTGGAGAAATTCTGCAAATTGCCAGACTTCTTCATACGCTTAAATAACTAGTGTTGGACCAAAAGAAACCAGAGAGAAGATCCAAAAGAAATGAGGCAACAGTGTTTTGTTTTCCTTATTCCAACTCTGTCAAATTTTCATGGGTCTTGGGTTTGTGGGAAACCGAGAAAAAGCTTTATTCTTTATTCCTGGAGGGTGGACAATAGTTACTAAGGGTGAGGTGGCAATGGAGACATAGAAAAGTATTTGGGCAGGCAAAGTTTACATAATGATTAAGAGCATGGGCTTGGGAGTAAGGTTCAAGTTTAATGACCAACCTGCCTCCTGGAATCACAGTTAGGCTTCTTTGGGGAGGTAACTTTATGTCTCTGAGTCTCATTCATCTCATCTGTAAAATGGGAATGATATCAAGCACATAGGAGTATTGCAAAAGCAAAAGACCACATCCTGTGATCCTCAATAAACAAAATATTTAAAGAGCAGTAGCCACTCCACCTCTCAAGTATATCTAGAAGAACAGGACTTCTTTTGGACTTTCTAGAAGAAGATCACTTAAAATTGGAGAAGGATGGACTATGAACTATTTTTCGTCTATATTGTTAATTTTTCAATCAGTTAGTATAGAAGCAACATAGAAATAGAGAGGCAAAGATATCTAACTAGAATTTCAGAAGGATCTAAACCATGTTGAAAAACATAACAAAAGACTAAAATTCAAAAACTTTGCATCATCATAGGGTGGTTTTAATGCTCAGGAACTTTAAACCCAGACTTTTCAAAGCACAAAGTACTGATAAAATGCCTACTTCTCTATTATTTCCAATCTTTACTCAACTCACCAGGAAACAGCCCACAGGCGTTTGTTTCCAGAAGTATCCCCACTTTCATTATCCAACGGAAGACTCAACCTATAAGCACTCACCAGGATGCAAGCTCTTCCCTGCTCAGCTGAGAATGCCCATCTGATGTAGTGACCAAAGATGGAAACGCTAAGAGTAGCTGACTTGGGTTGGGGTGAGCTCTCTCTCTCTAGATAGGAGAAGTCTGAAAATGGTCTGCACTCGTCTAAGCGAGTTTGGAGCAGGAGATGTAACAGTCAGTGGTTCAAAGAGAAGCCAAAGATCAGAAATGAGGGCTAAAGATGACTAGGGTCAGGGGCAGTCGGCTGGAAGAGACAGCAGCATACAGTGGTTTGTGTGCTTTAATTGTTTCTGTATACAGTTGTCTCTCAGTATCCATGGGGGATTGATCCCAGGACTCCCCTGCGAATACCAAAATCCATGGATGCTCAAGTCCCTTGTATATTAAGGAAATGGTGTAGTATTTGCATATTATCATGCACAACCTCTCGTATGCTTTAAATCATCTCTAGATTACTTATAATACCTAACACAAAGTAAATGGTGTGTAAATAGCTGTTATATTATACTGTATTGTTTAGATTATATGACAAGAAAAAAGTCTGTATGTGTTCAATACAGATGCAACCATTCATTTTTTTCCCAAGTATTTTCTCTCCGCACTTGGTGGAAGCCACAGATGCAGAACCCACTGACACGGAGTGATACTGTGCACTGTCCAGGGGAGGGAGAGGGTGTTAGCTCTGAATTTCTGCCCCCTTCAGAGGCACTATTCCTACTATACTTTTTTTTTCCTACATGTGATAACAATGCTGGAGAAAATCTCTCATACACCAGAAAGTCCCTAAGAAGAGATCACAGTGTGGCTTCCCTCTGGTCTTCTGCAGTGGACCAAAGTGGCCCATCCCCACCTCCAGCTCACTCTAGAGAGGCCACAGTCCACAGTCTTCATAAGTGTGCAGACATCATCCTGAGGATCATGAAATAAAAGGTTTTGAAAAGAGAAAAGGACAGATGTGGCTGCCCTTTGGGCAAGGCTGCAATGTTTCTGTCTCTGAGACAATGGGATGGAAACAGTTTCCAGATGTTAATACCCTCTTTTGGGACTGACCACAGCAGTGAAAAGGGATTTATAGGAAGACAGTTTATAGCCGAAAATGCATCCCAGTTCTGCAAAATATGCATACATACTCTCTAAGTACAATATGCTAAGTACTGCAGGAGGGTACCAAGGCACCTTTTCACTTGGCGCAGTAGTTGTTAAACTCTTGGGAGTCTCAGACCATTTCAGATCTAGAGAAAAGCTCCAGATCCTTGGGAAAGTCTTACATGCCATTTCAGCAGGATCACATGTTTCTGAAAGTCGTCTGGGGCAAGAACCCCTGTTCCATGAGAATCAGCAGGTCTAAGGCTGGGCAGAAAATTGTCAGGGTTGATAAAAAGTATGTATGAGGTAAATAAGATATCGAGGGAAAATGGCAGAGGCAACTAGAACTCTGGTTCTACAGGTATTTAAATTCCTGCTTCTCTAGCACCTCTTCAGCACATCCGAAGAGGAAAACAAGAAAAGACTGGTGAAACAACGGTAGGAATTAGCATCTTTGTTTTGTTTTGTTTTGTTTTTTTAATTCTACCTGCAAAGATGAACAGAGATTCCAAAGTTCTGTTTTCTTAAATAGCAAGAAAGTTCAAACGAGTCAAATCCTTCAAAGGTCTCAAGTGACTCTAATTGAGATGTTCAGGAGTGGAGTGGGAAAGCATACCCCTATTAAAAATAGCAATGATGGGGACAGCTGGCACCTGGCTGGATCATGATATGGGGGCAAGGTCTGGACTGAAAGCTGGGGCCACTCACACTGGCAGCCTCAGAGGCAGCCAGAGGTTGCCCCATGCGTCGGTGGAAAGGTAATTTTTCTCAGAGTGCAATGAGACCTCATGTTTGACGGATGACCGCTGTCCCAGGAGATATTTATGCTGTTTAGACAGGCAGTACGGGGACAGATTCATGAGGATGGAAGCTGAAGGCATTTAACAGTGAAAGAAAGGAAAGAAGAGAGAGGGAAAGTGAGAAGGGAAGTGAAGAGAGGAGGGAGGGAAGGAGGGAAGGAGGGAAGGAGGGAAGGAAGGAAGGAAGGAAGGAAGGAAGGAAGGAAGGAAGGAAGGAAGGAAGGAACCTGATCAAGTTACAGTAATCTATGAAATCATGAATTAAGTGCCTTCTCTATGCCATGCCTGGTGGTTTTCCATTTCCATATCCAATAGTTTTTTTCTCACTCAATAATTCTGTGACGTCAACACTATTACATTGCAAATGAAGAAACTGAGGCTCAGAAAGGTTCAATGATTTGTCCATGGTGGAAGAGCTGGTTGGTGTCAGAGCTAAAACCTGGGCCCAAGTCAGCACCACTCAACTCTTGATCACGTCTTAAATGGTAACAGCACGCAGGTGCGCCGTGGGCAGAGCGCCACACCCCTCCCCTCTCTCCCTGTCTCCCTAGCCTATCTAGAACTCCTCCTGCAAAACTAAATCTAAACCCAGCGTCTCTTCTGGTCCAACAGCCTATGTCTTGCGCCCAGCTTGGGGCAGAGTTGCTACCAGAAAAAGAATGAGAGCGCTGAGGCCTGTCCTCAGTCCCCATCCCGGGCAGGAGGCTCTGGCGTGGCAACTCGTCCTGGGACGCCAGCCCGCCCGGCCCGCCTTGCCTGCGCCAGCCTTGCTGGCAGTGCGGGGGTTAACCCGCCCGCCCCGCGGAGCAATGATTTCTGTTTTATTTCAGCAGGGGAAGTGTGTGCAGCCTGATTAGCCTGATGGTTTCCTCTTTTCCCATAACCTCCAGACCCCCATGGCCCAAGTGTTTACTCTCTGAAATAAAAAATCTGCTGGTGTTTTTCTTTTTGTGTGCTCGTGTATTTTGGGAGGATTGCAGAGGAGGAAGGCGGGGCAGGGGTTAGGGCCGGGGAGGCTGGGGGAGGGGAGCGG
The DNA here is from genome assembly GCA_008086735.1 of Cheirogaleus medius. NCBI lineage: Eukaryota > Metazoa > Chordata > Mammalia > Primates > Cheirogaleidae > Cheirogaleus > Cheirogaleus medius. The sequence goes on along the minus strand of VBSM01000335.1, from coordinate 1,084,061 downwards.
CCGCCTCCTCCAGCTGCGGGCTGGCCGAGACCCCTGGCTGCGGTGCAGCTTATTAATGAGGGAGCTGGGTCTCCTGCTTCAGCAGCTATAAACACAGCGAACATCTGGAGAGTCAGAGTCTCTCGGCGGCCAGACACTGAGCACAACAGGCTGTCCCTGCGCAGCCACCCTCCCCCTCACTCCCCTCTCCCCTCTGCTGGGCTCCAGCTCCCACATCATCCACCCACCCAGAGATTTCCATTCACGGAGTGCGCAGCCCGCTTGCCTGACTCCAGCCAACAGCGTCCCAGCCCCCAGCCCCCACGCTCCCAGTGCCAGAAGAGGGGTCAAACTGCTTGAATCAAATAAGAACTCAGTGCCCCCAGGACCTTTTCCCAACTAGGACTAAATATTTGTGGTTTGAAAAAGTCGAGAGAACTTTTTCTCCCAGCCCCTGGGAGCTGCAGTGCAATGCTGTCACTTCCTAGGTCGTTTGGGAAGCAGGCGTCAGAAGGCAGCCAGCCGAGGGGACCTTGCTCTCTGAGTGTAGCTCCACGAAGGCTGCGAACCCTGCCTGCAGCCTTCAGTTTCTCGGTCTTGGTTACCTTCTTTCTCAAGGATCTGGAACGGCGACTAACATTTGTAAAAGCCTTTTACCTTCCTAACCTCCCTGGGCTGTTGGGGACACTCCGGACAGCACAGTCCTCCCGTCTGTCTCTAAGCTGCTGAGCTGCTCTGCCTGCTGCTCCGGGCTTGCCTCTCCTTTCACAGGTGAAACGAGGCACAGTGAAGGGCCTCAGGTTGGCAGGTGTCAGAAAATCAGCCTTGAGCCAGATGCGGGTGGGAAGACTCCGCTAAGAGTGGGCATTCACCTAAATTCACCCTCTAACCATGCTGAAAAGAAAAAGAAGAAAGGTAGCATTTACTGGTCATCTGCTATACGTTGTGACCTTTTAAGTATACGACCCCCATTTAGTGGGCATGACAACGCTTTGAAATGGGTGTCAGTGTCCCTGTTAAAGGTGAGCGTACGGAGGCTCAGAGGACTTAACCAAGGCCACACAGGGCCTGTGCCAGGCAGTGGGCAGTACTGACGGGCTTCCAGGCATACTTTCGCTCTTTCCACCACACCAGGCTGCACCTCCTGCTTATACGCAATGCCCTTCAGCTTATACTCAAAAACTCAGACCAAAAGTTCTTGTAATCTGAATGTGAAATAGTACTGGCTCCAAAGCAAGCAAGAGAGCCATGGTGGCAGGAGAAAGGAAGAGGCAATGTAACATAGTGTCAACAGGAGCAACTGCAGTCCACGGCCATCAGGGTCGTGCCCGTCACTTACAGAGAACATGGCCAGGCATTGGTCTAATCTTATTATCCGATGAACTGAATGATACAAGTGTGGGCGGGTACTTTTTTGCACATGGATTCTCTCCCTAATGCACTCCCTGGGCTAGGCCAATCCTGCTTCCTTCCTCCTGCCAGTCCTCCTGGGCTCCGGTGAAAGGCCAGGACCTGAGACAGGGTTGCAGCTTGCTCCTTCCCAAACACCACGATGGTCACGTCGGAATCTGAGACGGTCCACATTTTCCCATCTTCCTTAAGTTTGGACTTTATTTACTGAAAGTTTTATTCTCTAGTCTCGTGCTAGGAAACAGTTGTACATTAGTGTCTTTTGAAAATTTAAGACAGTTCCACATTGAGCTGGAAAATTGAGAAAATAAAATCCTGAGACTAGAGCATCCCAGCAGGTTGCTAATTCACCTCCCTAGGACCACCTGTAAGTTTCTGCTGAGAGGAATAGCCCAAAATCCTCTCAGGACAGTATCAGTCTAATATTTTAGTAGTCCAATATCACAACATCCCTAAAACACACACACTCACAGGATTAGAACTGACTTGAAGAATGAGGCACCTGAAACAGGGCCTCTAGAAAGGAGAAGCACGTCCTGAATGAGGGAAGAACAGATATGTGCAGCAGACAGAGTCTGAAACACCATTTTGCAGTACCGTGGGGCCATATGAAATGATCAGTTAAAAGCACAAACCTGCTGTAAGAATAAACATTTCAGAGCAAGGTGAGTCTCCCTCTGAGTCTCTCTGGCATTCCCTCCATGTTCTCAACACTGAAAAGCCAATTTTGAAGCATCTGTTTTTCCTGCTGAAGTTTCCCAGCTGGTTGTCGATAGCCCTTTCCAAACACTGGCCCAGGTTTGATCTCTCCCAGCCGCCTGGCCATCTGAGAGAGCCCCAGGAGAGACTATGAACTCGGACTCGCCACATACCTCCTACTTGAACTTCCAGAGTTTATTTGGGAAAGACATTCTTCAGTTCCACCATTTTGTTAGTAAATTTGTTTTAGAGATTTTAAATAGTGAGATCTGAAGTCACACATTTACATTGCCAAACTTCATGTCATAAATAAGTATAATATTTCATATGGAAACCATTTTCTCTGTCATGTAAATGTACACCCACATACGCTTGAGTAAAAGTTGCTCAGACAAAAACTGGGTCTTCCCCTTGCTCACTGTATCTTTTCAGTATGCAGTACACAGCACTGACCCCAGACGTGCTCGACCAGTAAGTGGGCCCCTTTCTGACTCAATGATACTCTGACTGCCTTTGGACTCCCAAAAGGCACTTCAGGACGAGTTATAACAGCAAATATCTGTATCATGCTTCTGAGTGACGGCACTGCTTTATGATTTACATATGTTAACTTAGTGTTTCTCCAAATGTGATCTCTGGACCAGCAGCAGCACCTGAGAACTTCGTTAGAAATGCAAATTCTTGAGCCCTGACCTAGACCCACTGAACCAGAAACCTCGGGGGCAGAAGCCCACAACCTGTGTTTTACCAAGCTCTGCAAGTGATTCTGATGCACCCAGGAGTTTCTGGTTCAATAGGTCTGGGGTAGGGCCCAAGATTTTGCATTTCTAACAAGTTCTCAGGTGATGTTGATGCTGCTGGTCCCAGACCACACTTTGAGCACCGTCGGTATAGATGAGGGAACTGAAGTACAGAGATCAAGTTGTCTAAGGTGCCACAGTCAGGAAGGGCACAAAGACCCAAGCAATCTGGCCCGGGCTCTGGCTTTTTTATTACCACTACACTATGCAGACATCCTTTCTCATGAGGAAGGGGAAGTGGCAGGTAGGCTGTGCATGTGAGTAGATGAGGGTTTTACTGTGTTCAGTGACCAAAGATATACCAATACGCATAATACAAGAAGAAAAAAAGTAGTATCATCTTGCTTCTTAAATCAAGGACCATGTAATGAGACCATGGGCTCATTCTCGTGAGGGTGAGTTGGGCTTGCTATGTTCAGAAGCTGCAGACTGCTTCCTGGTGCTACGCAAGTATTTTGCAAACATGTACTTTGGTCACAACATCACATCCATAAGTTTGGCCAATTCGAGACAAATCCATCTCTGAAATGAAAAATAGTTTGAACTATATCACTGTGGAAGAATGCCAAGTAACTGTCATATTTCCTGATACAAGTGATGGTCATTCATAATCATCATAACTGTGAGGTCTAAATCCAACAAGGACAGCGGGTTTTGATGGGAAGGACTGTGGTCTTGTGTCCTGGGTGTTTGGCTGGGTCTCTGATGTCAGTTTTCTAGTTCCCAGTGGAAAGCGGGCTGCGTGCCTCCAGCCAGGTCTGGTCACGGCCCTGAGGCTCACTGCCTCCCTGCCGCTTCTCAGCAGGGCTGTGGCTGGTAACTACTAAGGGTAGTTAATGACAGCAAAATGTCAGTGAGTCCCTACAGACAGGGAGTGAGAGCCTGACACAGAACTGATCTTGTTATGATGGGTGAGAGAAGGGCTAAAGCCAAGGGACAGACTAGAGGAAGGGAACAGAGAGGAGGCAGGGTCAGTGGGCCCTTCTCCAGTCAGACTATAAACAGCAACAGACATTTCAGCCGTGTCTGGTGTAAGAGGCTGCATTGATTCACAAGGTTCCCTGACAGAAGGATGACGAGAAGCTGAGACAGAAAGGGCCCATTCATTCATGCTGAACACAGCGCTCAGCCCCATTGGCTCCTGCTAATGTCTCCAGGCTGATGGGGAGGAGGGGAGAGGCGGACGGGAGGAGGAGGTGGAAATGAAAGAAAATGATGACTACAAGATTGTCATGAAGAAATGTACAGCTGCACGGGCAATTGCATGCAAATGTGGCTTCCCGTTTTAGCTGTATAGTTAACAGCCTCAGATTCATCTATTTTTCTTTTCATGTCTTCCCCTCCCCTTCTTGCCTTGTCTTTTTCTGGGCTCCCCACTTCTCCACTTTCCATTCATCTTTCGTCTTCTCTTCCCATTATTCTCCACCTTTCCACGGATAGCCACCTTTGTCTGCTGTCCATCCGCACACGTCTTCCTCCTCTACACCCCTCTCGCCGCCTGTTCTCCCAGCAGCCCCACTGGCTCTGGGGACTGCGTGTTCTCCCCCACCCACCTGGCAAGGTTCTCTTCCCTCGTTCACGTTTTCTTTCAGCCTGATTCTCTCTTCTCCTCTCCACTCCCTCCCACCCCCCTCCTTAGCCTCTGCCCCTTGGTGAACAGGAATAACATTCAGACACAGGCTGCCCTGAGGGGACTAGTCGTTCCTCGGTGGCCCCTCCTGTCAGTATTCCATGCACTGACAGATGTGTAGTCCTTGGAAAAGAAGTTCATTCATCCCTTCTGAGAGCAGAAATGTGGGGTGGTGGGGAGCAGGGGTGGGCAGTAGCCATGAGACAGAGGATGGGAAGGAAACTGAAGTTATAAATAGGATAAAAGAAGATGAAAAAAAAGGAGAGTATTTTTTTCTCTCTTTCTTTATATTCAACACATCTCCAAGGAAATATGCCACAGCTGGAGAAATTATTGGTGGATCTATGTCTTCATCTCCCTTCTCTGTAACCCCACAATCCCCCTCCAAAGGACACCCATCACTGAGGAGAGCTGGACCACAGCCCAGAAATAATCCCTGCAACTCCTTCGTCTGCAAAGCTCAAAAGACAAAGGCGGGGGGGCGGGGAGGGGTCTGGGAAGGCTCAGGGTTCTTGCCAAATCCATCCATCAGAGGGAGTGTAGGACAGTGGGAGCTACAACCATCACATTTGCAGAGAGATCGCCACCCACTGGTAGGAGCCACATCCCCACGGAAGCTATCTACCATCTTCTGAGCTGCAGCTGACAGCAACCCGGGTCACTCTGGGAATGGTTGTCATGTGCCCAGATCCTCCCATCCTTCTCACAATACTAAATAGACTGTGGGAAGCAGATCATATTATAGTGCTAATAGTCCTTGCATTTGAAAGCAATTCCATCCTAAGGGGTTGTTCATATGCTTCACAGACAATATCTCATTGACCCTGAAATAAAAACATTTTTACCTTCAAGAACTTTGACAAAGAGGAGAATGAAAAATCATCTCCACTTGGGAGTTTATGTACTTTTCAGTTAAGGAAGAGAAGGACCATATCTCTTTGCCATGAAGAAGAGACATTCTGACCTTGACGCTATGGGCAAGTGAAGCGATGACCTCAGCTGCTAGTAATAACAAGATGTTGCTTGCAGCAGGCAGAAGCATATCCAGAGCTGAAGGTGTTACAGCAAGGCAGCTTCAATGTCAGTTGCATCGGGAAATACAAGTCTTAAGCCTTGTGGCATTAATAAGAGTTGAGGATTATATAAATACAGATATAACCATTTTGATCTTTGGCTTATACTGTTCTGGCAAGGGTTAACAGCTCTCGCAACAGCTCTTGACCAGGGAAATAACCGAGCAGCACGTGGAGAGTGGAGAGTGGAGAATAGCCTTTATTCCCTCAGCATGCTCCACTGACTTCTGATCTTCTGATGCCCCCTTCCCCGGTCTCCTCCAGCTTTTATACCTTTGGTAGGACTCAAAAAGCATCCAATCAGCAACAAGCTTCAATATCCAATCAGCAACAAGCGTTAACATCCAATCAGCAACAAGCTATAACATCCAATCAGGACCAAGCTTTAATATCCAATCAGGAACAGTGGGATTCAAAAAGTACCCAATCAGGATCACACGAGCAGTGTGGCCGGGGGACTGGAGCAGGTGGCTGAGCACCCAGCGCAGGTCCGGACTGGACGAGGCCTGGCCCCAGCAGCGCGCACCCACACACCCGCCCGCCACTGGCTCCGCACAGCACCGGCCCACCGGGATGCAGAGCTGCAGGGAGGCAGCGAGCGGCCGTGTCCCAGCACCCGACGGTTTTCCCCATCAATACAAATAAAATCTATTTTGTTTAGAATTTTAAAGGATCACTTTTATCATGTCCTCAAATTTTAAGTCCTTAAGTCTAAACAGTGAACAGGTACAAAATCCTCCCAGCCTCCTTATAAAATGAGTGGATAGTTGAAACATTTGTAGTTATGCTTGGAGGAACTAAGAGTAGAACGTGACAAGTAGAATGTGTCAGCATAAATGTTATGTCTGCAATCTAGGGGGTGACAAAGAATACCGCCAAGATCAATGGCTACTGAGTCCAGAGAGTCTGGGACACAGGAATTTATTTCATTCTGCTCTGGAGAGGAGCCAGGCAACTAGCAAGCACTCCCCAGCCTCCCCGCCTGCCACACACACCCTCCTGGGCGCTGCAGCACCCACCCCACGCCTCTCTGTTTATTTCTGATGAACAATAAAGCATGCACAAGGAAACAAACATCTATTTTATTTCTTCAGTATTATAAAAGTGGTTTTGCCAAAGGATTGTGTGGGTAAAAGGACACCAAAAAAGTTGCCTTCAAGTTAATTTCCAAGGACTCCCTGCCCCCCGCATGCCCCACCCCTGTAATTCCTCAGGGAAATTACATTTTTTCAATATGTAAGAGTAATGCCATTTCTTGTGCTAAGACTTCATCCTAGGAGAAAACACAGATTTCAACTGGCTTTTTGATATTCAGATATATTACCATATCATGGTCTTGTGGAAAATTGAACTTAATAGCTCAATTTGAATCGAATCGAATTGAATCAATCATTTCAGAAATCCCAAAATTCAAATTTAACGTTTTGTATTATTAAAAAATAAAACACCCAAGCTGATGAACTAAGACTAATGGATTTTGTGAGAAACAGAGTAACTCTGCAAACAGAATGAGGTAAGGACTTTGGACTTGTCAGGTCCTTGGGAAAGTAGATCCATTAATCCCAGACCTCCCGGAGCAGCGGGACTCCTGTTCACCAGCCCGCAGCACCGCAGCCAGAGTCTCCGGGAGAAGGGCGAGAGGAAGAGCTTCCCTAGCAGGAGGGTTGGGAGAGGGACAGAGGAAACGAAGCCAGACCCAGGTAGGCATGGGCAGAGAGTTAGAGAATGAATGAAAAAATTATGTCCTGGAAGAAGGCTAAATTCACACACCTCCACTTTACCCAGTTCAAAACTCCTAACCTCTTTATTAACAGCCAAAACGGGTGAGTGCCAGGAAATACACAGTAGACAGAACTCGTCACAAAATGGAGACCTAAAGCAAGCTTTCTTGGGCCCATTCCTAGAGTTTAGTCTTCCTGTGAGAGGATAAAGTAACCCAACATCATTGAGGAGGACCGGGACCTTCCATGGAGAACAATAGCATCACATCAACATAAGCCATGGCAGCTGCTATTTCAGAGAACGCAGCTCTCATCAAATTTCCACTGTCCTTCAACTCTAGCCTCATTCCCAGCTGAAGGTGTTATTTATGTTCCTACCTGAGCCACAGTGTTCAAGACCAGTAGGAACTTCCTGAGTGGGCATCTCATCCCAGAATGGGTAGCAAGGTCTTTGCTGGTGATAATTGGCCTGGAAACCACAGGTCAATCGAAGATCTTCATAAGTGTTGCTAGGCCCCTGCCTCTGTAAACAGGAAAATAAAAGGAAATATATTAGGAGGAAAATCTCTATAGTTTAGCCCTAATGGAATTATTACTTCATATTATTCAATCACACATAAGTAAGAATCATCTATAGATGATTGGCAGAACAGAACCAACTATTGATTTCCTACCTCCCCACCCCCAAAAAAGACACAAGGAATGAGAAGAATTTCTGACTTGGGCTATGTATACCTTTGTCTTCACCCATTTCTTCAAGAATTTGAAGACTACCCTTTCTAATATTCAAATAAGAACCCATGGTTAACAGCAGAGCAGAATGTTGATCATCTTAAATTTATACAATTCTGGCTTTTAAAAAATGGTATCTCACTCTGTAAAAACACCATAAAAGGATATTCTTACAAAATTTATTCCAATATCATAGAACTAACAGGCTACAATTAACAAAGGAAAAACAAAAACTGAACCTACATAATAAAATTCATTTTTCAATTAATCAGTATGTGTAGGTTTCAGTGACATTGGCTGATAGAGAGGAATTGTCTGTTTCTTTTGTGCCACCCTCTTACAAGTTTTATGAAATACATAAAATATACCACCCACCCAGTATTCTCTAAGGAAGATAAATGTGCTATGTAGAAGATCATATTTTGCAGTGTTTAAAACCCTATTCTTTCAAACCAGATATACATAGATTTAAAACCTGGCTCCACCAATTACTCACGGGCCTGTTCCTTAATCCAAACTTCTGTTCACTCAATTGTAAGATGGTAATAATAGAAGCTGGAGCGGTGGTGCGAATCTGTAATCTCAGCCACTAGGAAGGCTGAAGCAGTAGGATCTCTTGAGCCCAGGAGTTCAAGGCCAACCTGGGCAACAATAGCAAGACCCCATCTTGGAAGAAAAAAGTAGAGGAATAATAATACTTACCTCATAAGGTAGAAGGATTGAATAAAATAATATGTATAAGAAAATTAGATATAAAACAAAATAAAATATGTATGAAGTGCATTTAATAAGATTATGTATTATATGAAATGCATGTTATAAATAGCATATAATGTGAAGCTTGGTCCTCAATATAAGGTAGGTATTATCTTAATAGGAGACCCTTAACATTCCTGGATTTGAGTGAGTTAAAAATTAAAATGCGGCCGGGCGCGGTGGGCTCACACCTATAATCCTAGCTCTCTGGGAGGCCGAGGCAGGAGGATCGCTCAAGGTCAGGAGTTCTCAGGAGTTCGCAACCAGCCTGAGCAAGAGTGAGACCCTGTCTCTACCAAAAATAGAAAGAAATTAATTGGCCAACTAAAAATAAATAAAAAAAATTAGCTGGGCATGGTGACACATGCCTGTAGTCCCAGCTACTTGGGAGGCTGAGGCAGGAGGATTGCTTGAGCCCAGGAGTTTGAGGTTGCTGTGAGCTAGGCTGATGCCATGACACTCTAGCCTGGGCAACAGAGTGAGACTCTGTCTCAAAAAAAAAAAATAATAATAAAATAAAGCAAAACAAAATGCAAAAGGAAAAACAGCAGATTCATGTAAAGATTTCTTGAGAATGGCCCATCCTGGGGCCTACACTGGCCCATCCTCAACTTTCTGTTTTTCTTTTTTATTTCCACTGTCTTCTCTTATGGCCCCTCCACATACACAAAAACCTCAATCAAACTCTGTCAGAATCTGATGTGATTAAATTTACTAATGTTAAGGTACTAGCAAATGTAGCTCCTAAGGTGGTATTCTCAGCCCCGAAGAGTAAGACCCAAGAGGATCCCCTAATTGGAGAACCTTTTATGTCCTCTGTCCCCTGAGCACACAAGAATTCAGCACTATTACATTAGATTCAGTTGCTCACTATCTACTCTTTCTCCCATTTTGCAGCAGTCCATTCACTGAATCTCAGTAAAAATAACAAAAGAGAGTATATTGGCACAGGGAAAAAATGACAATTGAATGCAAAATGTGGAAGAAGGTTTTATGCACATTGCAAAACCTCATTAATTTGGACCTTGTTTTCCATAATATTCACAAAATCATTCAAACTAGGCTGGATGAAGTTTACTTTGGGGCTGTTCATTTTCCAACTGCATTAAAACTAACACCCTTTGGACTTGTGGAGACATGTGAGTTGTTGTATATCTGAGGCTAACATCCTCAGCCTGTCACAGTCCGGAGGCCTTGATGAGAACTATGAGAATATAAACGGAGCAACGACAGATTTTCCACCTACATGTGTTTGGGGCCAATAGATTCAGAGAACTCATCAGCAAGCATACATTACAGAGTTTCAGTCAAAAAATGTTTCCTTAATTCTGGCTTTAAACCATTTTGCTGACATTTTATTGAATACTTAAGCTCCTGAACCAACTGCAGTAAGCACTTCTTTTGAATTCCCAACAATAAGCAGGTCTTCAACAATACTTTGAATCAATTTAAAACACGTTTCCTTGACTTACTAGTCCGGCTGTGTATTCTCAATATCTATTCCTGTCCTTTCATGTTGCTTCAGCACCTTTTCAAAATTCAACACCAAGTATCAGAGTTGTAAGAATAGGGCCTTGAGCAAGGAAATTTTGGTTCTAAATCATACAAATGAGAACTCTGAGTTACCCACATCTGTCCTTTTTGGGGACAGTCTGTGCATGGTTTGCAGAAAAAAAGAGATCCTTGTAAGGTGGTCGTAGGTCATAAATAGGGTCCGTGGAGGTGGGAAGCGGGCAGTTTGTTACAGGCCCTGCCAGGAGAGTGGGAACCTAAGAACCTGAATTCCTATTTAGAAGTTTAGGTTTTCTCTGCTTAACAAAGGCCACTTGAAGGCAAGGTGTAAATGCAAAGATGTGCTGAAGAAAAATAATCTGGGGACAATGCACAGAGGAGAGCAAGAAGGCAGCTGGCCTGTTAGTGGGTAAGGTATACAGTGATAGGTTCCAGACCCGGGTGACGGCAGTGTAGCTGAGTTGTGGGTCAACTCACAGCCTTTGAGTAACAACCGTGTACAGCATCAGCTTGGTTTTATGTGATTGGCTTTTTTCATGGAGTCATTCTTGCCCCCAAACCAGGCTTTTTGTCAACAAGAATAGTTCATTTTTTATTTTATAAATAAAACTCTCTATGTGTTGTTAAGACATACTTCCTCTGTAGCTGTTCTCAAAGAGCTGGAGAACCCTATTTTTAAGAATGAGAAGGCACGCATACCCCAAACCTACCATGAACCACAAGCACCTTTGCTAGTGGATGCCCTAAGACACCTTTTATGGTTTGTTATCTAGACACCTGCATATTTATTAGACATTTCATGAACTGGCTTAATAACTATTTCATAAAGTATGAAAATGATATTTTTACAAAGAGAACCACATCTCCAGTTCCAATTCATTACGAAACTGTCTCAGTTGAAGAGAGAGAAGCAGGGTGTTAGCAGGTCAGAAACCTGGGCAGTCTCGCCCCCACCTCATTGCTTGAAAAACGTACCACCCAAAACAGGTTCCTGCCCTTTTCGTCATGGGCACCTTCCTTTCCTGGCTGCAACTGGAGAGGAGCCAGTGGGATGCCAGCAACACTCCTCATCTCTTTCACAACTTTAAGGAGGCCATTGCACAGGTTCTCAGACTTTCACCCCACAGGTGACTGTTGAAGAACCATCATACACCACACACTGCTCGGTGCCGGCTGGTGTGCGAGGCATTGTACAGAGATGGTGACTTCGCTCCTCACTGCAATCTTGCCAGATTGGTATTTGCATCTCCATTTTACAGAAGAGCAAACTGAGACTTTAAGAGGGCCAGTAAATTTCCAAAGTCCACGCAGCTAATGAAGCAACACAGGTTGTTTGATTTCAGACCTCCTTTTCTGCTGTGCGTACAGCATGCGGCTTGCACGGCTCAAGTACGGACTGCTCAAGGCCGTGGCTGCTGTTCTGTGACAGGCACTCACAAATTACGGCAATGTGTTCTCAGAGCTGATGTGTCTGCTGCACCCAGTCTATGCTAAGTATTATATTAGATGTTAAGAAGACAATATGGGCAAGAAATAAACCGTGACCTTAGGAGCTCCCAGACAATAACCAGGAAAAGACAGCGAGGGGATGTGACAGGCTTAAGTACCAGTATGTAGGGGGGGACCGGCAGCAGGGAAGGCTTCCTGGAGGAAGCAGACTAAGGTAATAACTGTAAGGCTGAGTAAGATTTGACCTAAAACATTCAATGAAGGGCCAAGAGAAGAAAACAAGAGCAAGATGACACACCCAAAGGTGAAGAAGGAGGAATGAGAACGATTCGAGAAGGTGTAGAGAAATAGAGACGGTGGCGTTCGGCGGTGGCGCCAGTGTGGGGAAGACGTGCTCTTGGGCGGTGAGGAGGCCGCAGTGCCGGCGGCAACAGAGAAAGCTGGTGCGCAGGGCAAGGACATGGTGCAAAGGGCCACGAAGGCCAGGAGGGAATCTGGCCACAGCAAAAAGCCACGGGAGGCTGCATTTGAGGTGTGAGACACAGTGAATCACCACCTTCTAGAAAGGCTCACTGGACAGTGCCAGGGTGGCTAGACTGGGCGGAGGCGGCCACAGGCACCGGCAGAGTTTGACTGAGCCACGCTGGGACCTGAGGCAAAAGGAAAACTCAGTAATAGCAGGCCTGGCTTTAAAATTTGGATTTTCTGTGTTCTTTCCTATGCGTACCTCAGGTGCTCACGCACTCTGGGAGAAAGAAGGCTAGAAATCTGGAAGCCTGGGTTCAGGTCCTGCTCTGCCACTAAGGAGCTGCGTAACTCTGGCCCGTCCCTTAGCCATTCCAAGCCTTTGCCTCCGGAGGAGGTTGGCCTCTGTGACTTCCAAGATCCCTGCCAGCGCTGCCTCCTTCGTGCCGATCCATTTGCGTTTGCGTTTTGTTCTCCACCTTGTGACTGGCAGCCTTCATCTCATAAACAGGCGCACCCAAGTGGGGCGCCTGCAGAGCCAAGTTATCGGAGTCCTCATGTGGGTTTGTGACATTCAACGTCCTCTTAAAATTTATCAAAGCCCTTACGTTGTCTGTCTTGACTCTTCCCTGAAGCCATCCTCCAGCACTGATTCGTCACCCATTCCCACGTCTGGGCAGAGAGAGGCGAGCTCGGGGCGCTCTGCGGCAGCGGCCTTCCAGCGCGCTGCGTGCAGTCATCGCAGACCCTGCGCCCAACAACTCCACGGGCTTCTGGTTAAATCTGGACTCCCTCATCCCCGGAGGATGCTTGGTGAGCTGGCACCTCCTTACGCTGCTTGTCAAACATTCTGGGATACGCTGTTCGGCGATGCTAAGGGGAAGCTTGGGTCAGACCGTACTAGGCCGCAGAAGGACAACGGAGGGGAGGGGCGGATTCCGGGCACATCTGTCCCGGAGACGCAGGGGCAGGCCGAGCGCGCCCAGCTCTGCGGAGTATGCCTATGGAGACGGCGGTGGGAGGGCGGCGCCGCCACCAGGAGAGGCAGGGACAGACAAAAAGGAAACTCTCAAAGGGCAATTTAATTTTAGACTCAGGCCAGGAAATTCTTTCAAAAACAGTAAGAGCGATGGGCTCGGGCCTTGGCGAAAGTGCAGGTCCGACGCGCTGCGGGTTTCCAGTCTGAGGCACCGAGGGGCTGCAGAGAAGGGTATCTCTTTGCGTCCTCGTGGCGACGCTGAGCTTGGCTTCTGTGCAGACCACCTGGGGTGACACGGAGGTGCTGCAGCCCCCCAACGCTGTAACGCCTCAAACCAGCCTGCGGGCATGACGGCCTCTGAGAGCAGCCAAAACTCAACATGTCTGAGGGACTGGGAGTGGTAGAGCCTCAGGCCACAGTCCTGGGGCCCACTGTTGACAGGCTCTTGCTGAGAGATCTTGGGTATGTCACTGTCAGATTCTAGCTCTGCAGAGCCCTGGGTTGCCCCTCCTTAGCATGAAGCCTTCAGACACCCAGTGGCACCACAGGTGACAGTTTCAGGCACCCCATGGTGTGGACATAGAGGTGAGGCTGACTCAGAACCTTGTCACAGGACATGGTTGGCAGAACTTGTCATGGCCAAAAGACCATCCAGTAATTCCAACTTGCTCAGCAGTCTACAAAATGGAGTTGTGGTATTTTTCCTAAATCAGGGAAGGCCACTTTATCATAAACAAGGCATATGAACACATGAATAAAAGTGTAAGTTCTATATCACCAAAAATCTAAAAAAAAGAAGGAATAAGGTGAATTTGATAGTAAGGAGCATTTGCTATGGTCTGAATGTGTCCCTCAAAATTCATACATCGAAACAAAGCTCTCATGGATGAGCTTAGGGCCCTTATAAAAGGGCTTGAGGGAGTGGGCCCAGTCCCTGCCACCCTTCTGCCATATGAGGACACAACAACGAGGCACAATCTTGGAAGCAGAGATGGGACCCTCACCAGACACTGAACCTGCTGATGCCTTGACCTTGGACTTTCCAACCTCTAAACTGTGAGCAATAAATTTCTCTTCTCGATAAATTGCCCGGTCTAGGGTGTTTTGTTACAGCAGCACAAAGAGACTAAGACAGGAGAGCGCTAAGCCAGGAGTCAGGAGATTGCAGCCAAGTTCCATCCTTTGCCGGCTTTGGAAACTGGGACAATTCATTCAACTTCTCAGGACCTTAATTTCCTGATGTTGTGAGATGGTCCTTAAATTGTGGCTTGACTCTGAAATTCTCTAGCTCATGCTGACTGAGCCTAGTAGCTCAGAGAAGCTCACTTTCTAAGATGGTGAAAAAAATATATTTTATTACTTTTTTCCCTTAAATATCTATGACAACCACTAAGAGTTATGAGTATAAATAATTTTCCTAATGTCATATTTCAGCAGTCTTTGCAGGGGTAAAGCTGTCACCATACCAGCAACAAGAAAAAATTTCTTTTCTAGTTTCCATTTAGATTCTAAATTCCTTTTCATACAATTCCCACTTCTCTAATCCCAAATATCTTATCTATGGCTCTCCAGGCCTCCCGGAGAGGGAATGCTGTCTGCACAGAGCTTCGTGGAATAAGCAGTCACTGCAGGGAAGCGCAGGGACAGCTCAGCGGCTCTTCTGTGGACACACGCAAAGGCAGACCTGCTGAGACCTATGAAGAGGAGGCGAAGAGTGCCACAGCCAGAACCCTGGGTCGGAAGGGAACTGCTTCCCAAGGAGGCCCAATTAAACTGCAATTACTCAAGATAAGAGGACCAGGTCTGTTTACACAATGGGGTTGTAAACCGCCAGCCCACAACAAGAGAACTTTGATCTGGTGGCAAAGGAGCTGTTTCTCATGCAGGGTGATGAAGCAAGGAGGTTTCCCAGTGAGGATGTCTCCATCTTCACCCCAGTAGCCCCATCTTGTTCTGGCCACACACTTGCATGGACAAGTGAAATCATCTCCACTCCTCCACCCAAGTATCCACCTAACACAATCACAGGTTTAGAATTAAAAGAGACAAGACAGTGGCTAAAAAGGAAAAGGAAATTAACTGAGGCAATTTTCATGGAAGCACTTGACAAGCATTTTCTCACGTAACCACCACCATGACCTTCACGGTGAGTTACACTCTGCCTATTTCACTCATGAGGACACTGAGGTTCAGAGAGGTTAAGGAATTTGCCCATGGTCATGGGGCTAAGGAGTGACAGACAGAATTTAATCCGGGTCTTTCTGACTCTAAAGCCAACGTGCTCCAGTGTCATTGGCTGAGACCCATTGCACAGCTGCCCATCCCAGGACTAAAGGTTCCAGCCAATGTCTGGTGTAAAGGAGACAGTAAGCTGGGTCCCCTTCTGCCTCTCCAGAGTGCCTGAAGGCAGCAGTGGAGTTCTGCGTATCAGTCAATCAATCAAGCATGGAAGGAAGAAAGAAAGTGTACAAAAGAGGATTTGCCCAGCTCGGGCACATTTCCATCAATCACTCTGTTCATTCACCAATCATATGTCTGCAATGGCCCTGGTTTCATGTCCTGTCATTTTATTCTGTACAACGAAAGCAATTACGTGTCTAATAAATGGCATCCCATTACACAACTTTGAAGTCTTTTATATCATGAATTCACAAGCTGAAAAAAGTCTTTTGTTGGACAGTTTCTAAACCCCTGTTTTCATCCAAAATATATAGGCACCATATTTATAAGAGAAGCATTTTGATCCAAAGAGAATGAAAGAGTGGCAAGTTTTAAATGCAGTTACTCCACCCTCAGATCTTCAGGGATGTCCTCTAAACCCCAGGTCTTATCGCAAGAACTTCTGGCATTTTAGAATATTCATGTAAGCTCTTGTGCACCTGTAACGTCCATGTAGTTTAGCACTCTGGACAGCCACTTTTGCCCCAAGCGTGTTGCTACATCCCTGGAAGTCTGAAGCCGAGAGGGTGTGAGTGGGCCATGCTTTCTACCCCCTTCCTCTGAACGCGCAAGGTGCTTCCTAAAGTCTGCATGGCCTGGGGGTCATCAACCCCTGAGGCCCTCCTGCACACAGCCTCCGGGTGAGCTAGCCAGCGCTGCGTCACAACTGAGAGCCCCGTGAGAGCCCCGCCACTTGTTCCCGCCCTCCCTCAGCTCGGCCAGCGCTGCAGCATGGAGGACAGAATGACGCATGCAAGGACAAAAGTACTGGCCTCGGGAGGGACATCCAGGGCTTACAGTGGGCTTGGGCTGGCCGAGGTAGCATAACAGGAAGGAGTGCTTCCTCCCCTTGGATGAGAGGGTCCCTGACACACAACCCATATAAGTACCTGGAAAGGTCACCCTCTCCCACACAATGGCCAGACAACTTCCAAAATTATTGTTTCTCTACCTCCCCAGCTGTGACATCACTTCATTCATTGTAGTCTCCTGAGGGCCTGGCCTTTCAAGTGGGAAAACATGTGTCCTGCTTTTGATAAACTGCCTCTGAGGCAGAGAACGTGGATTCTGTGTAAAGCGGCATTACCTGAGGGGGGCGCGGATTGTAACAACTGTGCCTGTGATTATTTGCAAGGATTCTTCTAGCATAGCAGATGACCAATAATGCTCATGTAACCTCTCACTTATACACAAGAAATCTGAGACTTAGCAATCTGCTGGCACTAGAAAATTTTAGAAGGTTTTAGAATATTTTAGAAGATTGTTTACTGGCCAACTACATACACAGCATGCTAAATAAAGCCCCTCAGAGCAGGAACACATTCTCACTGTCTTCTTTTTTTAGATTTCACTTTCTAAAGCAATAATGTATAAGTAACCAAGACCTGCTTAGACCAGCCTGCACACATAGTGCCGTCCTGACTTCGGACTTGCCCGTGGCTACTCCAGGCCAGAGTTTCCCAGTCTCAGCGCTGTTCGTATTTGGGGCCAGGTAACCGGTTGTCGGTTGTCGTGAAAGACTAATTTGTGTGCTGTGGGGTGTTTAGTTACATCCCCAACCTCTACCTTCTGATACCAGTAGCATCCCTCACATTTTGACAACCAAACATGTTTTCAAACATCGCCAAATATCCCCTTGGAGGGCAAAATCTTTCTCTGCGGAAAACCCCACTAATGTCATGGTTTTCATTTTGCTCTCAAAATTATCATACCTGGGACAGAGTTTCTTTTCTTAGATCAGTCTAACTAAGCTAGAGACTAGAACAGCAGGCAGGAGGACTTGGCTTACCGGATTAAACACCATGGGTTGAGCTCCAAGAAAGGAAGCTCCAGCAGAAGCGAAAAGACACCAGGTGCCTGGGGCTTTGACCGAGGCTTCTGCGTGAAGTAGCAGGCTGGGACTGAGGGTTAAGCCTGTTTGCTAGTATCCCTAGTGCCAGCGTCCCAAGCTTATATTTTGTAGACCAATTTACAGATTCTCTGTTTATTACAGCTCAGCCCAAAATCGGAGGTTATCTGTTGGAGCTGGTTTATAGAACTTGAGTTTGTGCTAATAAATGTTATTTACTTACTTATTTTTATTAGGGAGAGAGTATGTGAAGAAATTAGAGGACTTCTTTGCTTGCTTTACGGTTCTGAGAGGTTGCCTAACAGTTCCAGTGATGGGGAAACTGAGGCCCAGGGAGAAGTTACGAGTGAAAGTGCTGGAACAATAATTTAGCAGCTCTCTTATGCACCTTCTGCTTGTACTCCAGCAATTTTGAAATTTGTAGGGAAAAGGATCTCACATGTGGATAATGTTTTTCAGATATGGCTGTCAGGTAGGGTATAGGTAGGTTCTTTGTTTTGAAACCAATGAAAACCATTCAAAAATGTATTAAAAATATCCACTGTATTCAACTGGGAGGAGGAGTCTTTAGTTGAAAATATGCAATTAGAGTAATTTGGTTTTAGGATTTTAATTCTCCTAGAATTTCAAGATACCCTGTCTAGGATAACATCATTTTATACCTGCACCTTGTATACATATAACATTTTTTAATTTCATTGCCTAAAATAAAATAAGTAGATATTTGTGTGGCATTCCTTTCTTAGCCAAGATATTAATCTGGTTTGGTTTGATTATAATACTGGTAAAGAGAATTAACATGGGCTGACTTTTAAATCTTTTTTAAGTCAATGACACATTTTGCCTAAAACCACAATATCATTATTCATTTTAGTAAATCTTGACAATATCATCTTTAAGAAAAATGTAGTTAATTTGTGTTGATTTCGGATGCTATCCTCCACGGGAGGAGCAAGAGGAACCCTTCTTTGGAAGCTTCTCCAGCCTGTATGTGACCTTCAACTGGAAGTCCCTTGGCAGCATCTACTGAGCAAAAGTGAGCGACCCCTGCCTGAACTTGCTGTGTATGTTGTGTGTGTATGTGGGGCAATTAAAACGTATTTTCCGATTCTAAGTTTTTCGAATAGTGAGCAGTGCTTACATGAAAACAGAAGCCATTTTAGCAAGAAGAAAAATGTGGTACAAGCAGCCAATGAAGAGAGAAGTGTTCATCATCCTTAAAGTATGTCTTTTCCTTTGAACATAGAATAGCTTCTGAGAAATTATTTTTAATACTACAGAAAAGAATTTCGAACAATTCAGATCTTTTAACATACAATTACAGTGAGAAATCATGTTAACTTAAGGGTACCAGCGTTGAAAACTATACGGAACCTCAGCCAGGACAAAGACTGAAGTCAGAAAGGAGCTCTGATTGATTGGTGTTTATTTACATCCACAAATGTACTGGGAAGAGTTAATAATAATAATAAGCTTATCTGTTCATTTTCAGAGTAAAAAGAAAATTCAACGTTTATGATGACTATCTTTGTATAAAACATAACATTAAAGTTTCATTTAACATTGGAATGAATCAATGAAAGCATTATAGGATCTCTTACACAGTAAATTTTTTAAAAATTTATTGAAGCATTTCTACTGATCAGCATATAGCTTGGGCAAGGGTCTTCTTACCTATGGACAAAAAGCTTTATCAAGTCTGATTTTAAATTTCCATTTACCTCCCTTATTCTAAAATTCATAACATTTTCCCATAATTTTGTTGTTGCATTTCATTTTCACTTTCAGATTCTGTGACTAGAAAACTTGCATTACTGACTTTTTATGTCTGAGGCCAAATACAAGTTAAGTTACGATACGAACAGGTCTAAGGACATCAAATGTGAAAAACCTTCGCCAAATGAACTGAGCAGAGAAAATCAACTGGCTTTAACTGTTCAACAAGTTTGAGTCATATGCTCTGAAATCCAAACATACTAAAAACTCTTCCTTGGCAAATCTGTCAATCTTGGATTTTCCTTTATATGCTGATAAAATGATAGATAATCTCAGGATTGAGCCACTTCGTAAGATTCAAAGCTGATTCCCACCTCGGAGTTCTGGTCTCTGGCTCTCCTGCCCAGGAGAGGCCAGGGCACAGGATGCAAGGGGAGGTGAGGAGAAGGCTGGGTGGGTGTGGGGGAGCAGGGAAGGGGCCACCACTCACCACCGCTGCAGGCCGAGCTGCTGAGCACGGGGCAGGGCTGCTCACAGCGGAGTCTGCAAAGTAGCTCATCCTGCTCTCAGCACCTGTGTGGGAGAAAGCGTTTGCTGAGCCACTGGTCACACGATACGTGGCCTAGAACCAACGAGGAGGGTGTGACTCTTAGAACTAGAAGTCTCCTTAGGAACCAACCAGTTCACTTCATTGTGTGGGAGAAAAGGAAACTGAAATTCAGAAGGATAAAGGGACTGACCCCAGCACAGAGTGAGCAGACCCTAGCAGAACCAGCCCCCGGCTGCAAGGTAACGTGGACAGTAGGTTGTGTCTGCATGCCGCGGACAACGGCTGGAAAAGAACGTGCAGGAGGCACCTTGAGCAGGGGTTCTGGGCAGTGACCAGGTCTTGTGTGTCTTTTTAAATAAAATCTCCATCCATGTGCCATCCTCCTCTACCCCCAACCAGGCCTGGCACACAGCAGGCACACAATACATAGTTGGGGCATAAATACATTGATAAAGGAATAAATAGAGAAGGGATCAGAGAAAGGAAGGATAGAGAATGTTCTCCTACAGAAACAAGTCAACCAGTACTCCAAGACACAGACAAACAGAGAGAAGCCTTGCAAAAGGGAGTGAACATTATTCATCCTTTAAAAAAGGAGAAGGGCTATCAAATAACTCTTGTTGAGAGCCATTGTTGGCATTGGAGGTATGAATGACCAGAGTGGGAGTGCTCTGGCCAAACAGATTTTCCAGACAGCTGCTAGTCGTGATCACATACCGAACATTTCTGTTGTCCTACACACTTTCTAAAGTACATTAGTTTATATGCGTTCATAAATTTAATACTATACACTTGAAAAATGTCTTTGTTGAATGATTTAGGAGCTTAAATTTCTAGGCATATCATCCAGAGGCCAAATTCCCATTGTTAGGAAGTGACATTCCAACTTCACTGCTCTCCAGTTTGCATTCGTCTGTCCTTTTCCTTTACTCTTGTTAACATTTAAGGCAATGGACACAATTCAAGAAAAATAAACAGTACTAAGATTTGTCTCATGTTCAAGTTTCAGTTTCGGTTTACTATCTGTATACCGCAGGACAGCCAGTTGGACATACCTTCTTTCATAGGAAATATATTTAAATGATACAGTCAAACAGGTTCAGCAATATAAAACTATACCACCTAAGGGCTACAATCACAAAGCCACTGACATCATATGGTTGAGAGATGTAAGATAAAAACCTCCTAAAGACATAACATTCCAGAACTATGTTTTCTGTTTTTAACTAAAATGTTGCCTTTTTATGATGTCTTTCTTCCCAAAAGTAGAAATGCAGTCAAAATAACATTCATTTTTTTAAAAAAACAAATAACTAAGAGTTTTGGACAGGTAGGCTATGTTCATCAAGATCCTCATCTCTAGTTTTTCAAGGGACTGATCTCTACTGCAGCAAAACAGCCTGGAAAGAGCCCCTCAGTGGTGAAGCTGAACAGTAGAGAAAGATAAAAGTGCTGTAGTCCAGGACATTGTCAACATCCACATCGGTGGTCACCTGGTCAGAGTTTGTTTCTAAGAACAGTGAGCACCTACTGCGTACCAGACTCTGAGTTGGACACGGGGCATGAAATAAGAAAAGGTGCACATGAGAGACTGGCACGGACCCGTCCTGGCCACGCATGCGAGGGTCATCTCAATGAGCTCGATGGCCCTTTCCCAATGAAACATTCCTTATTTTTCATCTTAAAATCGAGTTTTAAATCCCTAATGAACTGAGATGAAATCATCATCAAATAATATATCCCCACTTCAAGGTTTTTGATCTACTCATAGATGTGGCTTAAAAGTTAACAAGATTGATTGTGCCATACTGAGAATAGCTTAACCACGATCAGATCCCCTAGAGAAAAGCTGATCATACCTCCAGGGTCCTGCAGGGCAACTTACAGCTTTTGGAAATGAGTACCTTTTGGAATTCCCCCAGAGATGGGGAAATTTGGCTTTATGCAAGCCATTCGACCCTCTGATTGCCTCAAAAAAAAGTCCCAAGGAGCTCCTGAATCCTCACAGACCTCAGTTCTAGTGGCCCCCCCATCTGCTTGGGGCCTCCAGTGGATGCCTGAAACCTTGGACAGTACTGAACCCTGCGTATGCTATGGTTTTTCCTGCACATACATGCCTGTAAGAACATTTAATTTATACATGAGGCACAGTAAGAGACTAGCAACAGTAACTGTTATGGTAACTCTCTCTCTCTCTCAGAAGATCTCACAGCACTGTGCTCACCTCTTTCAAACTGGTTGACCAGGAATAACTAAAACTTCAGGAAGCAAGACTTCAGATGACAAGGGGTACTACTATATGTATTCACACAATCCTGTAGTAGGCTTCCTATGTTAGGAACTTGTTTATTCAGTTAGTAAATAATTACTGTGTGCCTACCATGTGCCAGGCACTGTTTCGGGCACTTGAGACACACTGGTAAACAAAGATTCCCAACTTTATGGCCCTTAGATTCTATCAGATTCAGCACAAAGCGGAGAAAGACCAAGGTTCTATCTTCAGGCAGTGGAGAAGACAGCTTCACATATAACTATAACGTAATGTGGTGAGTAGTTGGCCATCAATAGGGGAAAAAATGATGGAGCAAACAGACAGTTCTGCTGGGTGCAGGGAACAAGCAATGCAGAGATTATACAAAGCTAGGTGTGACCACATGGCCCTATAAACCAGCCCCAGGCTTTCACAAGCAGCAAAGGACCTCTCCCCATCGGAATGCCTATTTTACTTATATATTTGTAAGAGAAAGAACTTTTGAAATTGGTAGCCACATCCTGGAGACCAGCTTAAAGACACCAAGAGTTTTGGTCTGCTGGCCAGACAGCACTCCGCCTCATAACAACACTCTTGGAAAGGGTTGGGTGGAAATGTTTTCTCTTCCAATTGACAGAGTGAGGGAAGAAACCTCTGGCCCAACATCTGGTGCATTCTGTGCTGGACCGTACTCTTGAAGCTATGACTATATGAACAACACTTCCCTTGGGGAAAAGCCCTTCACCCAGAGAGGAAACTGACAAGTGGGAGTAGCCAGGGCTCTCAAGGGCTGTCATCTCAGGAAATAACTCTGGGACAGAAATGGATTGCTGCTTTATTATTTTTTGGAGAAAGAAAAGAAGAACCCGCCCTTTTTCCACTTCTAGATTGTGACACAGAACAGCTGCTAGAGACATAAACCCTTTCAGAAGTAAAAGGAGTGTTTAGGTGGATGTTTTGTGGGGGTTTTTTTTTG